>CM040184.1:47684395-48066895 GCA_022606455.1 Callitettix versicolor
CAAACCTTTTACAAGAAGAATAACTAAATAATTGTCTTAATTCCAGTTGGTAGCTTACTTTAATAATTTAGTTACACTAAAATAAATTCCATGCATTAGTAACAAGGAAAATGTAATGTTTTTTTTAAAATTCACACTTTTCCTTTGTGTGATTTGCTCTGTCTCCACTCTAGCCAAGCAAGGACATGCACATAGCTACGAGTCCATGGGCATGCCATTGCACACTTAACCTGGCTCATTTTATTTCTTTTTTAATTTTTTATATTTTTTTTTTTAATAAATAAATAATCAGATTTTTTTGTACAGTTATTTGAAAAATGCACTAGTACTTCAATTTTAAATTATGAATTGTAAAATGTATTAAAATTTAGAGTGAGAATGAGTTTGATATTGTTTGTACTTTCAGTGAAAAAAAGACCAAATTACTTACAGTCTCACAAAAAAATATTTGTGAAAAATAAGGATTGAAATCTCAAAACTTTAAAGCCTAAAAACTTAATATTAAAATTGATAAACATACATTTTTTGTTGTAAACTACCTAATTTTACTTTTACAAGATCACATTTTGTGATTGTGGGTTGATGATAAGATATATCACTACATGCATTCTGTGTGCATGTCTTTCGTTTGTGTAACGTTACATGTGCCTCGTGTATAAGCATATAGTTTATTATATATGTATAATTATTAGAGAAATTATGTTTGTTTTATATATATATAAAAAACAACATCTGTAGATAGATAGATAGATTGATAGATAGATAGCACTTTATACTTTTGTAATAAGAGCTGGTCAGGGACTTTTTTGATATTATTTATTATGTTAAAAATACTTTTTCTGTTCAAATACGTTCTCACCTGAAGGAAGGAAAACACATATTTCATTTTTAAAACTTGATGATTCCAAGCTCAAGTTTAATTAGGAAGATTTGTTATAATTAGTTGATTTATTTTGTATGGTTATTTTCCTGTTATCTTTTTTGGTGTAAATGAAAAAGTTATTTTTTATAATATACCACCAATGTTTTATTAAACTGATGCTGTAACAGATGCATATAACAATAATTAATAAATAGGAAAAAATATTTAGCCTAAGTGTTTATAGTATTTTTGATACAATACTGCAATTGTTGTTCAAGGAATTAGGTATGAAAAATTTTATTATTTATAATTCCTTGCCCTGAAGCTTGGTCAAGAGGTAAGTTCTAAAGGTAGTTTTTTCTAGTTATTAATTAAGGAAACTATAGTAGGACACATACATTAGTTTTATTTATTTATCCTCTATTTATGAAAGAATACATTCTATTGTTAAAGCCAATAGGACTAGGTGGTCAATGTGACACTTGTTAGTAAATTGCACTGCTCAAGGTTATTTATTGCTTCGAAGTGTAGTTATTGCCATAAGCTTTATCCTTTCTATTAACACTGAACCTTTGTCCATATTAGTCTAGCGGGCATAAAGTATGGATATTAAAGATGTTAATTCCAGTGAATTAACATGCATACCAGCTAAAAAAGTCCTGTGAATCCACCTTACATCAGTTGATAAGCAGGGTTGAGGATGTTCTTGCTAGGAAAGAGAGGGCAATGTGTGCCTTCTTAGATATTGAGGGTGTCTTTGATAACATCTCTCATGATGCATTAAATAAATGCATTAAAAATTGTGGGGTCGACCTCGTTGTGTGCAGATGGATAGACTCCATGTTGCACTGTAGACTAGTGCAATATCCTATCTGGGTGGGGAGACCCTGGAGGTCAACGTGGCCTGAAGCTGTCTGCAGGTGAGGTTCTTTCACCTCTTCTGGGGGCTCTAGTGGTGAGCGGTCTCCTAGAGGATCTCAATAGTGCTAGGGCATATACACAAGGGAATGCAGATGACATCGTCATCATGGTTCAAGGAAAGTTCCGTAAATCACTTGGGGACTTCTCAATGTCTATTTGGAGCAAACCAGTAGCTGGTGACAAAGAGAATGCATTCAAGTCAATCCCTTCAAAACAGTAATACTTCCACTTAGATATACAATAGCCATGAATTAGGAGGATTTATAGGTGAGGGGGACCATATTGGGCATTTCAAATATGGTGAAATATCTGGGTGTGATCCTGGATAGGAAGCTGACATGAAATTCCCTTCTGCACCATGCTATTTTTAAGGCAAAATTGTCTCTGATGGTGATGAGACGTCTTAGCGGATATGAATAGAAACTAAAGCCAAGTGTTGCCCTTTGGATATCTATGGCTATTATCAGACCTCAACTGACATATGATTCCCTGGTATAGTAGCCAAAAGCAATACAGGCTAGAGCAGGCAGCAAATTGGCAAGCTTTTAACGGCTTGGAAACATATTGGTGCCTTCAGAAGCACTCCTACTGCTGCTCTAGAGATTTTGTTAAACCTGCAGTCTCTGGATATATCCATAATGTTGGAGGCGAGACAGGCTACCTACAGATTTCACAACCATGGCAAATGGAGGGGGTGCTTCCTTGAGGTAGGACATTTCGAGATTGTCAAAAAAATTCTAAAAGACTCAGTGTTGGACATGCTGTCTGATAGGATGCATACTCAGTATGTCTGTAATCAACCTTTTACAGTTCTTCTCCATTAATGAGAGGACTGGTAAGGTGGCAAGTGACCAGTACATCCAAGGCAGCTTGACTGGTATACAGACAGATCATTGCATAATCAGCAGTCTGGATATAAAGGATACTGTGAAACCACTGAAGCAACATTTAACTCTAGCCTAGGGATGTTTTGCAAAGTATTCCAAGCTGAGATTTGTGCAATTCAGTATTAGAGGAAGGAATTACAGGTACGGACATTCTGATACTTACAGATAGTCAGGTAGTAATAAAGGCTCTCATTTCTGTAGAAATCTCATCCAAATTGGTATGGGATTCCCTCTGCTTCCTCTGTATCCTGTCAAATGCTAACGTGATACAACTGGGATGGGGTACCTGGGAATTGCAGAATTGAGGAAAATGAGAGAGATGGCTAAAATAGGAGCTGCTGCTCGACTTGTGGGACCAGAACCCGTGTGCTGGATTAGTGGCACAACTGCGAGAGGTGTTCTAGATGGCTAGACAGTGTTCTGGGTTTGTGATGGCGGAGCAGGAGGGACACAGTGTTAACAAGCCTGTGACTCTCCGCAACTCATGTTTATCGCATCGGTGCACTGCTGCTGCTAGTTGAATCCAATGTTGCCAGAGAGAAATAGGTTTCCTGCGTCATTGAATATATGGCCATTTTAAAGACTGGCAGGAATTTTAAATCAAACATTGGACATTTTTATATTAATTTTGAGTTGTAGATGCACCTGAATTTTGGAGGCAATTTTTCAAAGAAAAAAGTGTGTCTTATAGTCCCTAAAATATAGTGTGTGTGTGTGTGTGTACATTATTCCTTCAACTGAAATGCTGACAATCTCTCATCACAAATTATAAAAAACTGTATACACTTTTCTATTAGACCTTTTCAATGTTACACAATTACAGTTATATGCATGCAATATCTGTAACCAGGAATTCTATACCAATATTAAATGAGGAGAATGCATTATTTGTTTATGCCTCTATAAAAAAACTTTCTAAAGCTCTATTGAATAAACACAGTTTGTTGAAAACAATAAATTTAATTTGTGCTAAATGGATAGATTGTTAAATTTTGGTTTTTAAGTTTGTAGTATAACAGTGTACAAATTATATTTTCCTTTTATTATCTTCAATCACTTTTGAAAGTGTTCAGCAAGGCCATGACAGAATCTAGTCTAATCTCCAAAGTAGGTGTACAAGAACTTACAATGTAGATTGTTGAGTTCAGCATATACCATTTTCATACAGACTGTCCTTACATAGTCTTTGTTATTGTATATATTATTATTATTTGCGTATAGACCCTGTTAGATCACGTAAAGCACTCTGACTCATGTCTTGTTCCTTCTGATCCTCCACATCTCCCTCATCCTGTCCCCATGGATCCTCCTCCGCTCTTCTATCCATTTTACTGCCGCTCTCTTTGGGATTTCATTTTCTAGGATTTTCCACCCAAGCATCTTTCTCCTGTATGCGTTCCTGTCTTCAATGTCTGTTGAGTATATTTCTGCATCATGTCTATTCTGACTTGTGTGATCCACGACGTTGTTGATTTGACTCTTTGTACATATTTAAGGATTCTGTTGGCAAGTCACTGTTGTTGGGAGTCTACTGATGTGTCCATAGAATTGAAGTCTCCTTCTTCTGATATCTGCTGCCAGGTTCGATATCTTCTCTGTGGTCTTCCGGGAGTGCAACCTGTATCCATCTTCTGTTAATCTCGGGCCAAGGATCTTCCTCAAGATTTTGCGTTCTTCCTTCAAAATACCCTCCATGGTAGCTTTTGTGTGGAGTGCTAGCTGCTACCAATATATATATATATATATATATATATATATATATATATATATATATATATATATAGTAGTCTCTATTACACACACACACACACACACACACACACACACACACACACACACACACACACACACACACACACACACACACACACACACACACACACACACACACACACACACACACACACACACACACACACACACACACACACACACACACACACACACACACACACACACACACACACACACACACACACACACACACACACACACACACACACACACACACACACACACACACACACACACACACACACACACACACACACACACACACACACACACACACACACACATATATATATATATATATATATATATATATATATATATATATATATATGTATATACATATATGTATATATATAGTATTTTTAAATGAGTTTAAAAATGTGATAATACACTTAATCTATCTCTCAAAAAAATGGTAGACATTATATATATATATATATATATATATATATATATATATATATATATAAGATATATAGACAATTATTGTAAACTTTGCTAGATTTAGTGTTAGACTTAGCTATATTTAATGCTGACAATTTAGCTTTTAACACAGTAAGCATTTTCATGTACCTAGAGAAGAAAAGAGCAGAAGCTCAGTGTGAATCGAGGTCTCACTCAGTTCGCATCTCAATGCATATGAGACGAACGTGAATAATTATTATAAGTTTTAAGTGGATATTAAAGTCTTATTTTAATTATTAAAAAGTTGTTTTTTTAAAAAGCGACGTCCCCGAAATCATACCATAACTGGCGCAGTCGGTAGGACACTTCGGGAAAATTAGTGCATATAATTTTTCTTCAGTTTCAACTGTTAACCGAAGTGTCGAACAAAAGACCAACCGTTTAATTTAATAAGTGCATATTACTAAATTGAACACAACCAACCGGCAAAGTGAATATTTGCAACCGTAGAGTGAACATCTACATCCGAACCAAAGTGAAGTGAAAAAATTGTGTAAAAGTTCAGTGCATCACGCAATGAGCATAGAGTTTTGGATTTTGTAAGTAATACAAAGAAGAATAACCTTTGTGAATCTGTATACATTATCCTTAGTTATTTATAACATTTTAACTTTAAATAATAATTAAATTAAATTTTTACAATGGCAACTCCTGTTTTAAAGAAGGAATATCTAGATATGATTCCGGAATATTCTGGAGAACCTACAATGTTAAGTAGATTCATATCAATTTGTGACAAAATAGTTGCTAAATTTTATGTAGCTAGTAATCCAGAAGACTTTCAAAATGAATATTTGATGTCAACGATTTTAGCTAAGTTAAAAGGATCTGCTTTAGAATTAGTTGTAAGTTCTAATAGTTATGCTTGGTTAGATGTAAGGAAAACACTTTTATCTTGTTATTCAGACAAAAGAGATTGCTTTACATTAAATCTCGAAATGGCTGAACTAAAACAAGAAGTCAATGAATCACCATTTAAATTCTATGACCGAATACAAAATTGTTAAACCTGCAAATAGCATATTTTGTAAATAAAGAAGTAGGCAACCATTTGGTACTATGCGAGTATGTCCAAAAATTAGCTTTACGAGTTTTATTAAGAGGGCTACAGGAACCATTAGGTTCTCTTATGAGAACGAAAAATCCCACAACTTTGGGTGAGGCACTTAACATGCTTACAAACGATTTCCAGTTTAAAAAAACGGATTATTCCAAACAAACCGTTCCAACATTCCACCAAAAAACCAATATATGCCAATCCGTAAACCAATACCTAACCATCAGTCTCAACAAAACCCTTACAAACAATTGCATCAACCACCACAACCCAATTCTAACTATGGACACAGACAACCTTACAATCAGACACAAAAACATTTCGTAACTAATTATACTCCAAAAGCAGATCAAAGTTATCGACCCACGCCAATGAGCATTTCGACTAGACAAACGGGCACCGCGATTAGACAAAATAAGTTATACCAGATGACCGGCAAGCAGGTTGACCAAGAAAGCGATGACCACGCGATGTACGAACTGACGAGGCAAATACCTAATATTTCCTTATCAGACCAGGATGTAACAGACGAGAACTCGGAAGAACAATGTTTTGACTACAACCACACTGACGAAGACTGTGAAGATAACCACTTAACCTCACAATCCGAAGAGAATTATTTTTTAGAGATGACCAACTCAGGAACCGATTTTCGATAATGAATCTGAGGAGTGATAACAATCACTTACCTTTTATATACGATCCGAAAACTAACTTTAAAATATTAATCGACACAGGTAGTACACGATCTTTTATAAGAAAATCATTAGGCCTAGAATGTTTTAAAACAAGTATAATTAAAGAACCCTTTGAAGTAACCACTGCACATGGCGTTTCAAGAGAAAACTTTAGTTATAAACTACCTTTGTTATTTAAAAAGGAAATGAAATTTTACCTTTTTGACTTCCATAAACAATTTGATCTATTGCTAGGTTTGGATAACATTAAAGATTTGGGAATACATTTAGATTTTATAAATAATAAGCTAATCTTGTGTGGCAAGAAGATTCCTATTCATTATTTTAACACGGAAGAAGACGTATCACAAAAAAGAACAGACTCTGTTAAACAACAAATTTCAAGTTACATAGTACAAGCTAGAACCAGTCAAATTATGAAAATTTTGGTAAATAATATAAATAATGGTGAAGGAGTGTTAGCATATAAACAAATAAATGGGTTAGAAATTCCTCAATGTTTAGTAACAGTACGTAACGGCGAAGCTCTTTGTCCCATTACTAACAACACAACAAGAAATATTAAATTGACTATAAATGAAAGATTTAAATTAGAACCCCTAAGTGATTACAATATTTATGAACCAAAAACATTGGACAATAGAATTAATTTTAATATGACTGATTACAAAAGTCGAAAAAATATTTTTGATTTGTCAAAAATTAGAGTAGAACACATGAATTCGGAAGAAAAAATTGCCATTACTAAATTAGTACAAGAGTACGCAGATATTTTTCATGTTGATAGAAATAACTTGACCTTCACTAATCAAATAAAACATATAATTCGAACCACAGACGAAATTCCCGTATATTCTAAAAACTACAGATATCCAGAAATTTATAAAAACGAAGTTAACAAACAAATTGATGATATGCTGAATCAGGGAATTATTCAACCTTCTCAATCTCCGTGGAACTCTCCAGTTTGGATTGTACCCAAAAAGCAGGACGCCTCCGGTAAACAAAAATTTCGACTAGTAATAGACTTCTGAGGCCTAAACTCAAAAACAATTGACGACCGATTTCCTTTACCAAATATAACAGATATTTTAGACAAATTAGGACGATCTCAATATTTCTCGACATTGGACTTAGCTTCAGGATTTCACCAAGTGGAAATGGACCCAGACAGTGTAGAAAAAACAGCATTTTCAACAGAAACCGGACATTACGAATTCTTAAGAATGCCTTTTGGTCTAAAAAACAGTCCTCCCACATTTCAGAGAATTATGAACAATGTTTTAAGGGGAATTCAAAATGAAACATGCCTAGTATATTTAGATGACGTCATAATTTATTTGACCAGTCTCCAAGAACACATACAAAGACTTAGGAAAGTTTTTGACAGACTAAGGAAAGCAAATTTTAAAATTCAGTTAGACAAAACCGAATTTCTTAGAAAAGAAGTAGCGTATTTAGGTCACCTAGTAACAGCAGAAGGTGTCAAACCAAATCCAGATAAAGTGAAAGCAATTAAAAACTACCCAATTCCAAAAACCACGAAACAAATTAAGGGATTTTTAGGTCTATTGGGATACTATTGAAAATTTATTAAAAATTTTGCTGGAATTACGAAACCTTTTACAAACTGTTTAAAAAAAGGTGCAACAATCAAAATAGACGATCCAAATTATATAAATTGTTTTGAAACTTGCAAGAATATATTATCTAATGAACCTTTGTTACAATATCCAGATTTTGAAAAAGAATTTAATTTAACTACGGATGCTAGTAATTTTGCGATCGGAGCAGTGCTTAGCCAAAATAAAAACGGAGCTGATTTACCTATAGCCTATGCGAGTCGAACGTTAAGTGATAGCGAAGTCAATTATTCGGCGATAGAAAAGGAATTACTTGCTATAGTATGGGCAACTAAATATTTTCGGCCCTATATCTACGGAAGAAAATTCAAAATTTATTCGGACCATAAACCTTTACAATGGCTTTTTTCAGTCAAAGAACCAAATTCTAAACTTCTTCGGTGGAGACTTAAATTAGAAGAATACAATTACCAAATAGTGTATAAAAAGGGCAAGTTAAATCAAAACGCTGACGCACTTTCTAGAATACAACTAAACGTTAGCGATACCAGTCCAGTGAACTCAGGATCAACGACCGATCAAGACATTTAGCAAATGGTAGCAGAATCAGTAAACTTATATTTTCCGGAATTAGACGAAGGACTTCCAGAAGTAGACGATGCTCAATCGATGTTAGCCAACATAGATGAAACAGAAGATATCTTAGTCGATTTGGCAGCAGCAGAAGATAACGCTGAAGATAACGACCAGACGTTACATTCAAATTATGAAGGTAACACAGTGATTGAAATGCCAATTTTGGATGAACCTGTTAATTTTGGAAAAAACCAGATAATAATATCTCTTGTAAACTATAACCCCAAAAAAGTAAAAATACAAAAATTATTTAACAACAGTAAAACAAGATTCATTGTAGAGATATCTAAAAATAATTTCGATAATGATGCCGTAAATTTTGTAAAACAATATTTAATACCAAATATAAAATATAGTATATACTTTGAAAACGATATTTATGAAAGATTTGCAACTTGCATAGCTAGACATTTTAAAAATTCGCAACTATGGTTAATTAAATGCACCACAAAATTAGTGGACATAACCGATGAAGAAGAGGTTCAGGAAATCATAAAAAATTATCACGTAGGGAAAACCAACCATCGTGGAATTCAGGAAACATACGAACAAATAAAAAGGAGATATTATTGGCCAAATATAAAAAATCATATTCAAAATTTTGTAAACAACTGTGACATTTGCTTAAAAACAAAGTACGAGAGGATACCCTTAAAGCTAGAAATGAATTTAACACCAACAGCTACGAGACCACTACAGATAATGCACGTGGACAGTATTACGCTTGATAAGCAAAAGTTTCTAAGCATTGTTGATAGCTTCTCTAGATATGCGCAGATGTATTGTATTGCAGGTGCACAGGCTGTCGAAATAGTCAGCAAATTCTTGGAGTTCTTTTCTCATCATGGCATACCAGAAGTTATAGTAGCAGATAACGGCGTGGAATTTAATAACAGGTTAGTAAAAGAAATGATGGATTTACACAAAATAAAAATTCATTTCATAAGCACACAACATCCACCATCGAATGGGATGGGAGAAAGATTACATTCTACACTAATAGAACATATAAGATTATTAAACAACCAATCTGAATTTAAAAATGAAACAATAAAAATAAAGTAAAATATGCAATAATCGCCTACAACAACAGTATACATTCTGTAACGAAATTAACTCCGTTTGAAATTTTAAATGGACACATAAATTCCAATTCACTTTTAGATATTGACGTTGAGAGACAAGTTATGAATGACTACGTTGCCACCCACAAAGAAAGGACACAAAGATTGTATGAGATTATTAGAGAAACAAACCAAAATACAAAGGAAAATATTTTAACTAAAAGGAATGTCAATAGAGAATTAGTACCCGAAATTCCATCTGATGTTTATGTCAAAACTGTACAGAAACAAAATAAAACTAAAAACAAATATAATAAAGAAGAAGTTACTTCAGTAAACGCAGAATTAAAAACCGCCAAAATTAAAGGGAGACACCCTAACACCAAACAAAAAATCCATCTATCAAAAATTAAAAGACCAAGGAAAATCAGTAAAATTCCAAAATCTAATGATCCTTCTATAAATCCTGTTCCAGGTCCCTCCTCTTCCTTCAGGGAGTAATTAAAGATAAGCTAGAGATAATTTATGTAGAAAATAAAGTTAATATTAAGAAAACTAGGTATACTTCAACCAAGTATAATTTCCACAAAATAATTGTTCAGTGAAATATAAAAAAAAAAAAAAAAAAAAAAAAATCATCAGTTCTATAATAATAAATTACTATTAGAGCCAAAAATAGAAAATATGTGGGCATTTGAAAGTGTAATAGACGTAAGTTGTAAAATTAGAGCTAAAGAAATAGTATATTTGCTAAAATTGCTTATTGTAGATGAAACAGACTATAATATTTATAAGTTGGTATCTGTACCAACCAAATATGAATCAGGATATATAACTGTAATTCCTAGAGTAAAATATATGTTAATGTCTAAATCTAAGTTAGGTAAGGTTAAACTCTTAGGTTTAAACAGTAATTGTAAGAACAAAATTCATTCAAAATCTCTATGATCATTGGAACAAATAACTAATCATAATCTTGATTGTGAAACATCTATAATACAATCCGGCAAGACGGACAGCTGCAAATATACTGCATTGGAGATTCCTGAAAATTTAATATGGTTTCCTGAAATGAACCAATATTTGGCAATTTTACCTCAAAAGGAAACTACAGCAACTACACTTCGAGGGATCTACTTAATCAGTCCCAACAATGATTCAATTCTTTATCAAGATAAACAATTGTATCATTTAATTTAGACGCTATATCAAAAATTCAACAACATTCAGTTATTACAACAAAAATCAGCATTTGGACCATCATCATATTCGGAAGTCTTCTCCTGGTGATTATTTATATTGTGTTTAAAAGATTTTCGGGAAAAGACCAACGTCAACCCAGCACTCAACCACCCCCGGAAGTTTTGTTTAGGGATGGAGGAGTTATATAGACAATTATTGTAAACTTTGCTAGATTTAGTGTTAGACTTAGCTATATTTAATGCTGACAATTTAGCTTTTAACACAGTAAGCATTTTCATGTACCTAGAGAAGAAAAAAGCAGAAGCTCAGTGTGAATCGAGGTCTCACTCAGTTCGCATCTCAATGCATATGAGACGAACGTGAATAATTATTATAAGTTTTAAGTGGATATTAAAGTCTTATTTTAATTATTAAAAAAGTTGTTTTTTTTAAAAAGCGACGTCCCCGAAACCATACCATAACTTATATATATATATATATATATATATATATATATATATATATATATATATATTATATATAATCAGAAACAAGGCTAAGTTTGTATTTACTTATATATATATATATATATATATATATATATATACTTATATATATATTAAATATATATTTATTTAAAAATTTAAAAATCTTACTCATTTGAATATAAGACTATTTAAACCAGATGGTATAAACCATAACAAAGACTACATAAGGACAGTCTGTATCAAAATGGTGTTATATATTAATTTATTAAAGGTGCTACTACATTGTAAATTCCTTTTCTATTTTTCAAAATCACATCTAAAGTATATTTTACTTTTTAAGGCTATGCAGATTAAAAGTAAAGCTGTACAAAATGTAGTACAAATAAAAATGTATGTGAAAAATAAATTTGTTAATTTACTGTAAATTAAAATAGTTGCAAACAGTCATTGCAGAAACAGCAAGACAAAACAAGTTCTAGAGTATTATATTACATGTAAATTGTACAATTGCTGGTTTTCAGTGTATGAGATCAGTGTATAAGATAGGCACGAGGTCAGAGTACTCATAACAGCAAAAACTTACTGAAAAAAGGCTTTTTAAGACATCCTCTATGTCCATAATATCTGGAGTCATATCCAACATTAAGATGTCTAAAGGTGACTTTTTAATAGCGCTATGACCAGTTATGAGCAGGTCCTTCTTTTCTGTGGCTTGCAACACTCAGTCTGTAAACAGATTTATGTGTTTCTGTCTAGGAAGCCCTAAAGACTGCTTGTGAATACTCCAGTAACCAACATGCAAGCAAGTCCCTTTAAGCTTGGTTACAGCAGTCACTTGGTTCAGCTTTATCCACCAGACAAGCGTAAGTAACTTCAGGCCTCACTATCAACATTGAATCTATCAACAATGTTACACTATTTACTCTGAACCATCAAGACTCACATCATTATATCATCACCAGAATAGCCTTGAACATGAATGCCAGCTCTGTCAAATCATCAAGGGACCATCCACCACAAGATTCCAAAGAAATGGTGATATTTTACCTCCCTGTTGAAAATCTCTGGTAGAGACTGTCTCAAATGTTTTAACAAGAATCAATGCCTGTATGTTTCTAGTGTGGAAAATAGCACCAATCCATCCACAAATGATGGAATCAGCACCATGCTTACACACTCCATAGGTCATGACCTCAAAGGTTGTTTTATGAAATGTACCTGCAATATTTAAGACGACACATAATTCCTTATTACTTACGCTATCCTCAAATCTACCCAGCAAATGATGCAGTTAGCTTCACAAGATTTTCGCAGCTCTTAGGCATCATGTTTATTATGATGTAGAGGCGTGCTTGTATCTGTCTAGAATACAAGCACTTCAACTCCTCCAAGCATTTTGGAGAATTTCAAATTTGAGTATTTTGAGTAACCCTTTTTCAGAACAAAAGGAGCACTGTTGAGACACCAACAACCCTGGTTGGGAATGGTAATTTACCAGATTCCTAGATTTGACCTAAAATTAGTGGCCTTAAATGGCATTTAAACATGCATCATTGACTAAGCATGCAAAACCTTGTGTACTTTCTTAACCAAATGTACCTTCCACTCCCATACTCTAAGTGAGGAGTTATGCTACATAACCATCTCCCAGACTTGATCTGAGAACTTCTTCCGAAGTTTAGGGTGTGCCCTAGAGAATACTCTTCATTACATCCATTCTCAGTATGGTGATCAACTTAGTTTCTTAATTTAATGGTTTAAGTGTGGTGATCGTTGAGCTCAATTAATGCCCTGTTACATCATTAAGGTAGGAAAGTATGTCAGCTCTTTTCTCCTTACAGTTACTCCCTAGAACTTTTCCATCAAAGCACCCTTGATGTCTTTCCCCTGCTTGTCAGTCAATTAGGTTTCAGGGACAATAGCATCTAAGACAATAGCTGTTTTGGTGGCAAGCATGTCCTTGACAGTCAGTATTTCCTCCCCATATTGTTTCAAACTTTGGGTTTTAAAAGTCTTAAATGTTCAAATTTCACTTCTGGCTTTGTTAAAGGTTCCTCAACAGAAATGGAGGAACAAATTTGGCTCTAGAACACTTAACTACACCCATCCTCAATTTAGAATTTCCATCAGTGCCAGAGGCAATTCCTAACTCCAAAGTTCTCTTGTTATTTTTCTTATTTTCTTTTATCTTCACCACTTGGAAGGATCCAATTTCTGAACTCGTGCCTCAAGGGCCTCTTTTTGTTTTTGGTGGTAAGGTTAATTTTCTTGACTTGTAGTTCACAAAGTTACCTAGTAGCATCACCAAGTAAACCAGAGAAGGCTACCTGGATTTTTTAAAAGTTCAATCTCCTCTTTTGATTAAAGTGAAACCTTTTTCTGTTTCATCTTGCCCAGTTCTGTGTAGCCCCTTTGTGGCTAGAAGCTTTATCTGTTGCTTCAGGTTGAGATCCCGAATGTGACAGAACCTCAGGAGTTCTTTAAACATTTGATTTACTTAAAGTGGAAGCCTTCTCTTAATAACTGATTCCAGTTAGGAGCTGGTTGATGCTGCAACCTTAGGTGTTGCAGCTGGATCATTAATAAAAGATTTTTGTTGACATGTTCATAAAACAACTCTGATTTTAAGATTATCGTGGTATTTCTAAGTTAACTGCCTTCAACTACACAAATATTAGATCATATTAGTTTACATAATAGAACTTTGACCTTGTGAGTTACTTGTACTCCAAACTCATAGATTATTTTTTTTATTAGAAATAATTTTGAATCAATATTTACTTCAATATCTGGCTGTGTTCCTATTGTCCAGCTTTAGTAGTTCAGCAATCACAGTGTAATTTACACCCATTGTCCCATGAGTTGATTTATCATCACACTACTGTTTGGAAAATGTAAGCTTTTTGAACTTGGCTATGTAGCCTATCTAAAATGTAACAGTCAATGGCAGAAGTGATTTTCCCTATATTTGATATACAAATTCTAACGACAAGACATCATTTTCTGTAAGATTTATTTTTTCAGTAACTTATTATTTAAGACCAAGCCTACCGTATATTAACAAATTATCTAATGTGAAGCTCCCACCACCTTCACAGTGGTAAGATATTTTTCTCTACAACACTAGTAACGCCTAGTAGTCAAGTGTTAACATTGTTCCAGATAATATGGACATGACATTTTCAAAACTTTAAACAGTACAATAAAACAATTTTTGAATTTGTTTTATAATATATTTTGTACCATATAAGAAGGAGTAGAATTTTAATTTTTGAGTCTTTAAATCTCTAATTTTCTTCCCCCCTCTTTGCTGAAGGGGTTGCTCCGAACCCCCATGGTGGCAACAATATTTAGAAGAAATCTGCCACTGTACACACACACACACACACACACACACACACACACACACACACACACACACACACACACATCCTGATTTTGCATGAGCATAAGAACCTGTTAAATGGTTCCTGACATGTAAGCTGATTTCTATCAAAAGTAATCAGTCAGGTTGTTAGAATAAATACACAGGAAGTTTAAAAAAATTGCCAAAAAATTAGATATGATTGTCATTAAAAATAAAGAAAAAAGTTCTTATGAATGTATGCCCTAAAACGCTTAATTTCCCATATGTCTGTCTGCATGTTTTTTTTTTAAATATTACTCCAATAACTGTTTACATTATACAAATGAAATTTCATACATATATATGTTAATAATGTAAAACAATATAAACAAAATTGAAAACATATTTCATTTTTACTGTCAAAATGGTAACTGTCTAAAATTTTATAAATTAAAATAACATAAATTGATGAGGTTTACAAAATATCCTGCAAACCAACTTATTGTAGGTTTTTTGTTACAAATCTAAAATTTTTGTTTCAAAGAAATCGGATTTAAAACAATGGAGCAGTATTATCAAACATGATGATATATTTTATTCCAATATTCAAACATTAGTGCAGATTCACTAAAAATAATATTTTGCTAATTTTAAATCAGCTGATTATATTCCAAAATACAGGTGATGTATTCAATAAACAAAGCATTGTTGTATCAGCTGTAACCTTAAATAACTTAACCATAACATTTTTGCTAACCTTTTGGGTCATGGCATTTTCATAGTAAAGTTAATTGTAATGTAACTGTCTGAAATAAATAAAAACATATTAACTCAACTCTTCATATAAAAATTACCTCCAAAACTATAACACAAAGTTATGAAGAAGTAAGTCACATAAAGAAAACCATTTAAATTTGGCAATTACAAAGTACAAAATGGTTTTGTAATACTTATTGTTTATTTTCTTTGTGGGGGTATACCACTAACAGCATTACATGTACCAATAATAATAATATTTATTGAAGTAAAATGTTGTAGAATAGGGGATACATGTGACAAATATGAAGACCATTAATTAGCAACAGAATGCCAGAAGACTCTCTGCTTAAGGTTTTGGCAAGCAAAATGTATACCTTAAGGCAAAGTTTGTCAGAACACTACAGAAGTTAAGAGAGAATAATCTGAAACCAAAACATCCAAGACTATGACCAGTATTCTGCAATAGATTGGCTGCTGGTCATAGCAAGAGACAAGAAAAGATGTTTGAAAGAAAGGAGTTTTGTATCTACAAGAAGGGCTAGAGAGCTGTAGTACCTACAAAAGCCAAACTTACTATAAATAAAATTAATTGTTGACTATTTCTTGGAGCAGTTATTGCCATTCTTTTGATTACTATATTTACAGTTATATTTTTTTGGTATATGCATGGAAAGGTTGAAAGAACTTGCAACACTGCCTAGTTCATAACTTTTAGCTGACAAATCACACGAATAAGCACTGTATACACAACGAAATAAGCAGGCAATTATACACAACTCTCATCCTTGGGCTCTCAAAAAAGTAAAACAATAAAGATACAATTTAAGTATTGAGATAAATATTGATATCAATATAACTCATATCATAACTTTTATAGAACAATAATTTTTCAATAACACATGATTTTAAATCATGTATTTATTTATATACTTATTTTATTCTATTCCAATGGCAAAATCACTATTTTTACACGCAGGTTAATATGACCTTATTGTAACTTCAGTTGCAAAATTCAACAGTTAAAAGATATAACAGTAATAAATAACAAGGAATCATAAAAAGTAACAAAACTTAACAAGGTATCAGTAAGTGTCAATCCAAGTTGTATGATATACTGATTACAGCACTACCATAAAAAACCAGTTTTAAGAAAATGTAATATTATGACAACAAACAGCAAAATTAACAATTGAATATAATATATACATATATGAAAGACATAATAATAAGCCTTATCTTAACAATAATGGAGATTCCACTGGAGTATAACACAATTAACTTCCAGAGATAAGGGAGAGACAGAGAACTCAGCAACAGCGTGCCTGAGTACTCCTAGACTATCACAAAAAAAGTCAATAGATGTCATTGCCAGATCGTAGGATACTAGAAATGCGGTTATGATGAATGTAGTTTCTTCCAGCACATTCCAGCTCAAACAAACACTGTATTCTGGTTCTAGTATGAGCTCTGAAGTTAACCCTCTCCAGTAGATACAAGCAGACTATAATATTGTTGAATATATTGTAGAAGAAGCACAGATCAACCAAACCTCATCTGCACACCAATGGCTGCAAACCATAGAACTCTGAAACCAAATCAATGGGAACCTTCAAGTAGTTGAACCCACCTCAACATCCCAAGAACCTTAAAAAGCATCTCTGTATGGATTGGAGTTGGTCAACAAGTCCTAGTTGATATGAAGAACAGACGTCTGAAGCGTATTTGCACAGCTGATAGACAAGCAACTTGTACAGGATGGTGGCAGGCATAGAGTTTAACATATGACTTACAGTTCAAATGACCAAGCCTCTAGTGCATGTGCAACTAATGTGCTGGCCAAACTTAAAAAATGAGTCTATAGTAACACCAAAGTCATCATAACACTGCATCTCTTGAACAATGACATCCAAGATGTAGTCAGCCTCAAAGAAATTAGTAATCTGCAGTATGTTATCACTTTAGTTTTTGTGTGATTAAATAGCCATTGCATTACAGGAACACCAGCTACTGGTTCCATCCAAGGCGCCCTGCAGCAATGCACAGTCTCTATGTTATCTGACCTTCTGGAACAAATTGATGTTCTCAACAAAAAGTAGAAAAGGAACATTGATCATGTCAATATCACTGATAAAAATAGAAAACAAAAGTGCTCCCAGATGTGATCCCTGGGTAACACCCGAACTAGCAGTGAATGCTGAAGAAATATGAAAGTCAAACCATACAGACAATATTCACTCTGATTGCTCAGACCCCCTTTCCAATTAGACCTCCCCTTGTGTAGCCATTGAAAGAATAAACAGGTTCGGTGCATGTAAAAAAACTGTCTTGGCTAAATCTGCAAAAACAACATCCATCCTGTTTAGGATAACGATGGTAATATTTTATCCCAAATCCCGACTGAAATATAAAACGCTAATTAGTATCATATGCAGTAATTAAGTTCTTGACTGATGAGATTAGAAAACTACACTCAAATAAATGGTTAAATATCTTTAAAATTATGGAATAGAATGTCAATGGATTATTAAATCACCTTCATATGTCCTGAACACATATTGTTCTGATAATGAAAAAAAAATTACAATTTTTATTAGTGTCAGAAACTCATTTTACGACACATTCTCACTGTAAAATCTGAAACTGTAAATACTTTATACTACTGATACAGGTAATAATGCTAGCGGTGATAGTACAGTTATATTTAAAAGTTATATAAAACATTCTGAAAAGCTAAGTATTGTATTCATCTTATTAAAATCAAGTAACATCACATTAACACAATCCAATCAGTTTTTGTCTCCAATAGCCATTTATTGCCCTCCAAAGCTTTATGATTGGTTTATTGGCCTCAAAACTAAACTATTGATAACAACTTATGAACTGTACTTTATGGTATCATTTTATTGAACTATTGACTAGACAATGACATTCCATCACAAACAGAAGTGATTTTAATGTGGATTAATATGGATTTTAAATTGAGTGTGATTTTAATTGGGGCTCAAGACTGATTACAACTAAGGATTTGTTCCTTGCAAAAAACCTCTAAGGTTATCACCTTTTACAACTAAGGACATGAACTATATGAAGCAGCACAGATATGAACTGTCAATTCATATCCACTAGCAAATCAACCTACTGAGCAACAGATCTAGAAAACAAATCTAGATCTCCTACACTTTTTTAATTATTAGAAGTATCTCAATAAAATATTTAAAATAGAAAAAGGTCTTTTAATTTATGAATGTCATGTTTCAGATCATTTAATGAACTGCCCAAACTATTTGATATTCAGTTACAAAATATTCTAAAAACAAAGCAACTTAGTATTGTTTACTAAATTCGTTGACCAGAGTAATTTTCAATATATACTTAAATCCAATTTTGACTTGTGTATTACTTCCAAAAACCAACTAAACAAAATTGACAAATCTATTAGGAACATCCAAAAATTCCAGTGACATGAAGAAAACTCATAGAATGAATTATTAACTTTAATAAATCAACAAGCCCCTGGGTATTAAAATAAAATGAACAGAAGATGGTACTAAAAAAGAAAACCTTAGTATTTATAGCTCTGAGTAGTATTTTAGCAATCAGTACATCTATGTCAGCTTGTTTGGATCATTGCACTATCGGCAGTCTGGGTAAGAACGATAATGTAAAAACACTGAGGCAGTGTTTGAAGCTAGCCTAGGAAACTATTGTGCAATATCCTAAGCCAAGACTTGTACAAGAAGAACTTAAAGTTAAGGACATTCTAATAATCTCAGATAACCAAACCAACAACAAAGCTCTCAGCTCTTACAAGTCTCATCCAAATTGGTATGTGATTCTCTCCACTCCTTCTGTGTGCTCTTAAATGCTAAGATGTGGGTTTGGGATGAGTGCCTGAGCATTTTGAGATTGAGGAAAATGAGAGAGCAGACCTGATAGCCAAAAAAGGATCTGCTGCTTGACTTGTCAGACTAGAGCCTATGTGTGGGTTCAGTAGACACAGTAAGGAAGTGGGCTAAGAAGAACACATCAAACAATGGAGACAATTCCCTAGGCAACAATTAGGAAAAGCCTTCTCTCAGGACCAGACTTTTGTTCAGTTCAACAGGAGGTAGCTTAAACAAGTCGCTGACATGATCACCAGACATAGCCACATCCAGAATCATCTATATAGATTGGGTTTATCACTAATTTTGCCTGATTGTCATCTGTGTAGACTGCATCACACATACTCCTGAAGTGCGAGACACTGGAGTCTAAAAGAAAAAGACTCTTCGAACTTCAGCAACCAAATAAGGAGTTTCACAAGGCCACCCTATACAAGACTTGCTTCCAACTTTTCAGTCACCTCATGAATAAATAAAAACTGTGAAAGGTCGATCAGATATTATCAAATAGCAAGCCTAACACTGAGTCTTTTAGAACTTTTTTAATTATTTCACTGTACTCCATCTCAAGGATGATTCCCATCCATTCGCCATGGTTGGGCAGCCTGTCTCACCTCTGACACTATGACTATGTCCACACGTAACAGGCTTAACAAAACCTCTAGAGCAGCTGTAGGAGTGCTCCTAAAAGCACTAGCGACCATCATGCTTTCAAGCCACTGCAAGCTTGCAGGTTTGCTGCCTGAAGCTTATGTCACTTTTGGCCACCATACCAGAGAACTAAGAGTCAGTTGATGTCTGACAATAGCTATGTTTATCCAGAGGGCAACATACGGCTTTAGTCGCCATTTGTATCCAATAAGGTGTCTCATCACCATCAGTGACGATTTTGTTTAAAAATAGCATGATCCAGATGGGCACTCCACATCAGATCCAGGATCACATCCAGAGTCTCTAAAACACCCATCTGGTATGTTAGCAACAACAATCTGCATAAAGATTTAAAAGTGGCTACTGTAGCTGAGAAATTAAATATCCAAGCCTTGAAATATCTCGTCAATGAAGAGAAGTCAACAATGACCAACTATGTAGATGACTAAAGAGGATCCAGCCTTTAAGTCTGCATTATAGCTTAGTAGCAGTGTCTATGGGTTTTCTGAACAATAATTGTAACTTATTTTATAAATTGTGTGATTTATGTTGCTTTTTAGTTTATAAATAGATGCAGTAAATAGAAATTATTTAAGTATTGAAGTAAACTAAGTCTAGATGGATTCAATTAAAAAATATTTCAAATACTTTTTTTAATTATGGCATACTCTAAAGTTGTTATTATTGTCGACTTTGTATACAACTATAAAAAAGCAATATATCTACACTTCCTAGTCTTATTAAGAAATGAACATTCTAAAAGAAGAACAATGATCAAGTTACTAAATCTGTTTAAACTTACTGTATAATTTATGAATAACTCCGGTTAATAATTATAAATACTGCTAGGATTTTTGTCTTTCCTTAAAGCCAGCTGTGAAATAACATATTCTAGTAGATAACAATAATGTTCTAGTAGATAATATATAAGTTACTGCTGTAGATAACTTATTTTTCTTTAACTTTAAAAATTATATATTTAAATCTTGTATAATGAATTAAAATAATATTTTTTTGATACTGAGCATTTCTAAAAATATTTAATAAAAAGACATATTAAAATATGTAGAGAACTTTACTTCCTATATTTGTAAAGCACAGCACAGTTCTAACAACAACAGATTTTATACTTAAATCCAATATATTCATGTTCACCTCAAAATAATGTAGGTTTTATTGTATGAGTAGGCCTTCTACATATTAATTTTATCATTATGCTAATAATGATTCTTATTATATTATTTTTATAGAAAATATAGTTTAAACTACATTATTTAAAAAACAGATAATATTGTCATTAAAGATCATAAATAGTAGTATCTCTTTTCTTGATCTATCCAAAGCAAATGTTGTGATTATATTATCAATAAAAAAAGTTGAATCAACTGACAACTACAGTGTTTCAAACAAAAATAATATTCATTAAGTAACGTATATATTTTGTCTTTAATTCAAAAAGAGACAAAAGGTATACAAAATATTTAGTTACTTGTGTCTGCCAAAATATATTAGTTGAATTTTCAAAAATATTTTGTACATAAATAATTTTCTAATTAACTTTTCCTTCTAAAAAATTAAATAATTATTATAATATTATATAATAATAGTAATAATAATAATAATAACAACAATAATAACAATAATAATAATTTTAAAATTCTGAAGAAAATTTCACAAACAGAAACAAATTTACTTAATTTCTTAAACATTTTATAAAACAATTATTAATTTGAAAATTAAGGACGTTTTACTGTTGAACTATTGGTTATTTTCATAATATTATAGCTCTGTAATGACAATCATATTGTTAAAAGAGCATTATTTTAAAACTCAGTCTTAGTAAATGCTTAATGATGGCTAGGTAAAATTAATTCATAAAAATTCAAGTCAAATTGTTATTTTTGTACATGCAAATCATTCACAAACACCTAAAATCTCCTACATGGAATTTTATAAAAGTGAATATGTTTTCTTTTCTTTAGATTGTACATCATTTCATTAGAGTTTAAATAACTTATAATAACTTAAAACAGAACTGTACCAGGTGAACTATTTATTATTCAAAAATAAATAAACTTACAGCATTAATATTTTGTGTATAAAAAGTGTTAGAAAATCTATGCGTTTTTATAGGTTTCATTTTAAATACAATTTTTTAATTATAATATTTTAAAGGTAGAGCCAAATCATAAAAAGATTTTTATAGACAATGTAGTGTAAGATTGGAATCAATTTTATGTATACACAGCGCTACCTATAGACTTTTTTTACAACTAAGTATAGAATTAGTCGCAACTAGCAACACTCCTAGTAGAGTAATGATGAACCTTCTTCCGTACTAAAACAAAAGGCAGTACAGTAGTGCTCTCTGCAGTGAAATGAAATAACTACACTGCCATTCCAATTACCACACTAATGCAAATTAACCAATCGCGAGACGAGACAAGCTCATTTGCATCTTCAAGCCACGTGCTTCCCGCATGGACCATTATAACCTGACTATAAACATTAATTTAAATAAAGTAAATAAAATTATTCTACTATTCATAAACAATTAATAGTTGACCATAAAAGTGATTTCTTCTATTTGTTAATTAATAAGATTGTTTTAAAATGTATTGATTTCTTTTAAAATTGTTTATCTTCAATTTTTCAGATATTTATAAAGAACTATAATTTTAGTTTTTTGTATGTTTATTTATTTATTTTTTTTAATTAAGTTTATTGCAATTATATTATTTAAAAAAAAACATTTATTTTTAGTTTCATTAAAATGAAATAATAATAATAAAAAAAACAGTAATCGAGTTTTTAAAATTGGCAAGAAAATGATTTTTTAAACTTTTTTCTTAGCTAGAAAAAAACAATTTATTTTTAAATATTAATATTTAATTCAAAAATTTAATCGCTTTTTGAATGAGCCACATTGTTTTTAACAAAGCGTGGTTTAATTTACGATTTTATTTTTTTTTAATTAAGCATTAGACTAGAATCGTATTAAATTGTATGAATTAATAACATAGCATATTGTTTTGGTATTACCTTACTGATTTCCTAAAATAAAATTACTGTTTAGAGACTCTTTTTAAACATAACTGTATTAAATTCATGATGTATCCAATAAAATAAAATAATTTGATATTTTCTAATTTATTAATACCTACACGGTAATTAAAAATACTTAACTAAACGTAACTCTCAGCAACTATTAAATTATTGAACTGCCGAATTTGAAAGTACACTAATTGATTATTGCACTCGTAAGTGATGCATATATATTTTGTTACGGTTATTAAATTTCCTTCTCCAATCGCAAGCATCTAGAATTGATTGGAGGTATCTTAGAATGAATGTCTTCTAGGTTAGACTTTACAATATCTATATTTTAACCTTTGGTTAAGATTTTTTTAATAAAATTATATTGAGAGATTATTATGGAGTGTATGGTTTCAATCATCGGCATCAATAAAGGCTCTTCGATATAATTATTTCCTGCAAGATATTCGGGATAACCTAAAGAGATGAATGTAACCTCCAAGTCTGGTCGATTATATGTTTATCATTTTACATTGAACAAATCTGGAGATTTGGCCTACCTTTTGTTGGTGTTTAGGCACTATTGGAGCACCACACAAGCACGTGACACTACACTTACACTACACCACAATCATTTCACCGAAAATCACAATATTAATAAATGTACCCCTTTCTAGCAAAAAAATTGACATGTATGTTGCAAACCCTTGCAAGTAGTTCTAAAGATTTCCGCAAGACTGCGTTACGAGTACCGTTTGAAGTGTTATGTCTGGAAAGAAGTTTTATTTTAATATTTAGAAGAAATGAGTTTAAAGATTTAATGAAATAAACAGAAGTTTTATAAAAATAATAAACAATATTATTAATGTAAAATAATAACCTCTGTATCGGTGATACCACTCATGTATGCAATAACAAATACATATGAGTTAACGTAAAGAAAAAAATATCAGCTAGTAGTGCAGTTACACTTCTTGTAAAACTCAGTTGATTCGTGTGCTTTTTGAACTGAAAATAAATCTGCTGATTGAAAACTGTCTTTCACGTTAGCATAAAAGTTGACAATTTATTTATTTAATTATTGTCTGTATCACACTATTTATTTTAGAACTTTTTTAGCTTTTATATTTTACTCAAACTAAAAAATTTTCTAAGGTTATTACGAAAATTGTTTTTGGCTATCAAAATATTACATCTGCCGGAAAGATGGTGGATTCAGTTAATGTCTCTTATTAGGAATATTGTTGTTAATAAGTTGTTTAACAAGTTATAAATTAACAGTTGATCGTTTTAAAAGAGCAAAGAATTAACATTAATAAAATAAAATGACTGTTAAAATACTATAAAGTTAACTTTACTGAATACAAAGAATTAAATTTTAATTATTCAAACGTACTGAATTTTAAACCTGTAATACAGGCATATAAAATTGTATATGAAGGTTCATGCATTACAAAATTTTTCAGCACTCTATGAAGGGTTTCCAAGGACGAAAATCCTGTTCATCCAGAGAGTTAGCAATTAGTTTTTTTTTATTATTTTATTTTAAGACGAAAAAACACATTGAGGCTATTAGCGTCTCCCTAAATGTAAGTGTGAGTGTAAAGTGTTAAAGTCGTCAGTGTAGTGTTGTAAATGTATGTGTGTGTTAGACTCGTGTACCGTGAGGGACGTCTAAATCCTCTCAATAGGTGCAGCTATTCTGCACCCCCTACGGGGAGTTAGCAATTAGTCAACGAAAGCTATGTCCTTTTGTTTTATAAAATTATTGTTTAAACCGCTGCAGCGTTACTAAGCAAACAAAAAACACCAAAACTCGGTCAAATTTCTCAAAATCGGTTTATTAGATTTTGCTCAGTAATTTAGGTCCTATTTAAAAATTAATAACTCAGCTCAGTTTTTAAATAAAACATATCACCACATTTTTTAAATACAATTTTTTTATAGCTCTAGAGTGCTAAATAAAGAAAACAAACTGATGACGGTCAAAGTTTACATTTATTTTTATTTTTTGGGGATATTTTTCAATTTATCTGAACAGTAAATGTCAACTTTGCTGCACTAGCTTGATTTTTTCATACAACAGCAAAAACTGAGGAAAATCAGAAAACCAATTTTGAAAAGTTAAAGAGATTATTCGTCGATATTTTCCGAACTGGATTCGTTTAGATATAACAAACTGTAACTTTAATTTGAGTAGGCTCAGATAGATTACATTTCAATAGATTAAATTAAATTAGATTAAATTTCAAAGGGAACAAAGCGAGATTACGTTTAAGTGAATTTTTTTTAAATAATTAGAACAATTTGGAAAAATCCGATTTTATTGTGATTTTTAAGTAAAAAATTATCAAAACTTTTTTAAAAGTTAATGTTAAAAGATGATACCCAGATATTGTCATGTCTGCTAAATTTAACAAAATCGATTTACTGATGGGGGCAGACCGACAGATATTTAAGGAAATAAATGGTGAAGGAAAAATACGAGCATTTTCATATTCAATTATTGCCCTTAAATGTCCGATTTAAAAGTTACGATAAGAAACCAGAAATGAGTGTGAATTCTAATTAATAACATTTGACGAAAACATGTAAACTATTTTACCAATCATATTTTATACATATTTAATATGTCATCACCTTTAATGAGAATTAATGTAATAAACGTTAATTAAATCTAAAGATTTAAGAATGAAAATTTCAAGATAGGAAAACATTCAACAATTCAACAATAAGATTTAGTTAAAGGTTATAAAAACCCTATTTAAAATAGAGTTCCAATATCAAAAATATATCAATCATATTAATAAAAACATTTAAAAATGCCAAATACAAACCTTTCTTGAAAATCTCTCATAAATGTTTTCTACATTGAAATTGATCTACATCTAAAGCTAATTACAGCAAGTAATAACTGTCACAGTATTCATTAACAGTGCTCCATTTCTTCTTAAAAAAATATACCGACAGGATAACTTCTTCAATCTCTATCTTATAATTGCTGGAGTCTGTATGTTTAACGATCACAATTAAACTGTGGCAAAGTTGGTAGTAATGAATCCAGTTTTGCATTGCGAACGTTGAAATAACGCCATCACTGTAACTGTTTTTGTTTACAATTATTGCGCACGTCGTTGTTAAACAGGGCAATTGGTTCATTTGACCTCAACGTTTTTAACTGAAGAAAATTTGTAAGAAATGTTCTGAAATGCGGAAAGGTAGCAAATGGTCTGAAGATTTAGCACAATCTGCAATCGTGGTTCTTGATTTTGAATTAGTCCATTTTAAGTCCTTATGAGACCAATAAACCTTAAAAAATGGCATAAACGAACTATTTGATTTTTAGGTTCACAATTTCTTATTACTGAGTACGTAATGTTTTAACTTCAAATATTAAAGCCCAAATAGACTTCGCTCTGCACAATGAATGTTTTTTTCTGTCAAAATCTATGGATTTTTGCTATGGCTTGATGAAATCTATGGTTATTTCTGCCAAAGTGGCGATTAGTATTGACTTTATTAATTATTTAAATTAAAATCTTCATTAATATTTGTATACCACAAACCTCAAAACAGCCGCAATATGGTCAAACAGTAATGGCTACTTGGCTGAAAACAGGGAAGTGTGGATAAGAAGGATTAGTAAACTTTGTTAAAAAACTTGGGAAAATTCTGGATGTGGTTGCTAAGTTACAGGTAAAACCCGATTTATGGTCTTGAAAACAGATAGAAAAATTCTCAATGGGGCAGAGAGATCAGGTGGACCTAGGGAAGGAAAGATTTCTACTCAATGTCTTCTGGAATTGGGGGTACGTTTGTCACGATTTACAAAAATTACCCATCATGAAAAAATAATAATTTTTTTATAGATATAAAGTTTACAGAAAAAGTTTAAATTTGTAGTTCTGTAAATGTAAAGCATATTTTTTAAAGTCACTTTATATTCTGGTACAATATGTATTTATTTATTATTTTCCCCACTCGTTTTACTTGTATCTTTTCAGAAAGGCGAAATGATGATGTTATAAAACGTGCTCGGAATACCATCACTGAAACATAAGATAATTTATGGATTTTACGACTAAAACATTATTGTCATATTTTAACATTTTAATACTTTCAAATTGAAAGCGATCATCGTTCTGAAGTAAACGTAATACATACATTAATCAAGAACATACAAACACTGTCTATCTAGAATTAAATTTGTATTATTTTTATCAAATTTTTATCAAAATATTTTAGCTATAAAATTGTGTCAATATTATAAATGTTATTGTTATTGTTGTTGTTATCGTTAACATTATCGTTATCGTTATTGTTATCGTCGTCGTCGTTATCAGTCATCATCATCACCACCACGACCATCACCATCATCGTCATTATAAAAACCACCACTACCACCACCATCATCATCATCATCACCACCACCAAAACTACAACCATCACCACCACCACCACCACCACCAATATCATCATCATCATCACCACCACCAAAACCACCACCATCACCACCACCACCACCACCACCACCAATATCATCATAATTATCACCACCACTACCACCATCATCATCATTATTACCACCATCCCATCATCACTACCACCACCACCAAAACCATCATCATCACCACCACCACTATCATCGTAAACACCATCACCACCACCAAAACCACCACCATCACCACCACCACCACATCCATCATCATCACCATCAACATCCTCATCACCACCACTACCACCATCATCACTAATACCACCACCACCATCATCATTACCACCACCACCATCATCATCACCACCACCACCATCACCACCACCACCATCACCACCACTACCACCATCATCATCATCACAACCACTTCACCATCATCATCATTATCACCACCACCACCACCATCATCATGACCACCACCACTACCACCATCATCATCATTATTACCACCATCCCCATCATCACCACCACCACCACTATCATCATAAACACCACCACCAACATCATCATAATCACCACCACCATCACCACCATCATCATCATCACCACCAACCACCATCATCATCATCATCACCACCAAAACCACCACCATCATCACCACCACTACCACCATCATCATCATTATTACCACCATCTCCATCATCACTACCACCACCACAAAAACATCATCATCATCATCACCACCACCAACACCAAAACCACCACCATCACCACCACCACTACCACCATCATCATCACTATCAACATCCTCATCACCACCACTACCACCATCATCATCACTAATACCATCACCACCATAATCATAACCACCACCACCATCATCATAACCACCACCACCATCACCACCACTACCATCATCATCATCATCATCATCAAAACCACTTTCACCACTACCACCATCATCATCATCACTAATACCACCACCACCATCATCATTACCACCACCACCATCACCACCACTACCATCATCATCATCACAACCACTTCCACCACTACCACCATCATCATCATTTTCACCACCACCACCACCATCATCATCACAACCACCACTAACACCATCATCATCATTATTACCACCATCCCCATCATAAACACCACCACCACCAAAACCACCACCATCATCACCACCACTACTACCACCATCATCATTATTACCACCACCACCATCATCACCACCACCACCACCAACATCATCATCATCACCACCATCACCATCATCACCACCACTACTACCACCATCATCATTATTACCACCACCACCATCATCATCATCATCACCACCACCAAAACCACCACCACCAACATCCTCATCACCACCACTACCACCATCATCATTATTACCACCACAATCATCATCATCATTATCACCACCACCACCAAAACCACCACCACCACCATCATCATCATCATCATCATCACCACCACTATTATCATCACCATCACCACCACCACTATCATCATCACCACCACTACCACCATCATCATCATTTTCACCACCACCACCATCACCACCATCATTATCATCACCATCACTACCACCATCATCATAATTATGACCACCACCATCATCATCATCACCATCACCAAAACCACCACCACCACAATCACCACCACCATCATCATCATCACCACCACTACCACCATCATCATTATCACCACCACCACCATCACCACCATCATCATCATCACCATCAGTATCACCATCATCATAATTATTACCACCACCATCATCATCATCATCACCTTCATCCTCATCACCACCACCACCATCAACATAACCACCATCAACACCACCACTACCACCATCATCATCACCACCACCACTACCACCACCATTATCATTATTACTACCACCCCCATCATCACCACCACCAAAATTATCATCATCATCATCACCACCAGCACCAATACCACTACCACCATCATCATCATTATTACTACCACCACCATCATCCTCATCACCACCACTACCACCATCATCATTTTTACCACCACCATCATCATCATCATCATTATCACCACCACCACCAAAACCACTACCACCATCATCATCATCACCACCACCATCATCATGACCACCATCACCACTACCACCATCATCATCACCACCACTACCACCATCATCATTATCACCACCATCATCATCATCACCATCACTACAACCATCATCATAATTATTACCACCACCACCACCAACATCATCATCATCATCATCATCACAATCACCAAAACCACCACCACCACAATCACCACCACCATCATCCTCATCACCACCACTACCACCATCATCATCATCACCACCACCACCACTACCACCATTATCATCATTATTACCACCCCCTCCATCATCATCACCACCACCACCAAAACCACTACCACCATCATCATCATTATTACTACCACCACCATCATCAACATCATCATCACCACCACTACCACCATCATCATCATTATTACCACCACCACCATCATCACCACCACCACCACCACCGTTCTCTAGTTATATTAGTCTCGGCTGTACGTTTTTTATTAAATTTGGAATGGGTAAGTAGTTAAAATCAAAATGTTTACAAAGTCCTTTCTAAGTGCAGCTTGCCATTCTTGTAAGAAGGACCTGAAAATTTCAAGTCTCTAGTTATAATAGTATTGGCTGTACGTTGATTATTAAATTTTGACTATATAAGTATTTTAAAGTCGTCAAAATCAATTTTTCGCAAAATCCTTAATTAGTTCACCTTGACATTGTTGTAAGAATGTACCTTGACAATATCAAGTCTCTAGCTATAATAGTCTCGACTGTACGTTGTTTATTAAATTTGGTATGGGTAAGTAGTTTAATGGAATTAAAACAAAATTTTTGCAAAAACCTTTCTTAGTGTACCATACCATTGTTGTAAGAAGGTACCCTGAAAATATCAACTCTCTATCTATAATAGTATTGGCTGTATGTTTATTATTAAATTTGGACTGGGTAAGTATTTTAATGGCGTGAAAATCATTTTTTTGCATTATCTTTTATAAGTGCACCTTGACATTGTTGTAAAAAGGTACCTTGAAAATTTCAAGTATCTAGCTATAATAGTATTGTCTGTACATTGTTTATTAAATTTTGACTGGGTAAGTAGTTTAATGGCGTCAAAATCAAATTTTTGCAAAATATTTTTTTAGTGCACGCCTATATGGTAACATAAATGTACCCTGAAAATTTCAAGACGCTAGCTAAAGTAGTTTTGACTTTGTGTTGATTATGTCAGTCAGTCAGTCAGGACTTTTTTATATATTAAGACTAGCATTACCCGTCGCGGCTTTCTCTACAAAACTTAAAACAGTTTCAGTAATGTAATAATTTAGAAACATAAAAAAATATATTAATAAAAGCGTGATCATCTAAACTCGTGATTATTTTACAGTGAAATGAAAAAATATTATAACCTGAATATGTTGTTTTATTCAAACGTGTTCCATTCGAATTTAGGAAAATCGGATAAAAAATATTTGTCTCCAATACAAACATTTATACCTCTTTTATTCCCTTTTTAGGGGATGAATTCGGGGGTAAATGCTGAATTAGGTATATCATAAATTGTGGTTTAGAATATTTAGTTTACTTTTAAGAAAAGCCGATAAAAAATATTTTTCTCCAATGAAAACACTCTTTTTTCTCCAGTTACATTTTTTTACATTTTTATTCTTTTAGGGAATGAATTCGGAAAAATTTTGAAATATGTGTTTCATCATTTGTGTTTCATAGCATATTTCTAGAATATACGATTCAAAACAAATATTTTTTCAATACAAAACTTTTTTTCACCCCTTTTTTATATTTTCTGCCCACTTTCAATCTTTTTAGGGGATGAGTTTTGGGAAATGGTGAAAAATATATTTCATTACTTATATTTAAGAGTGACAATGTTATGTTTTAAGAAGGTCAGACGTAAAACATATTTTTTTTAATAAAAATTGTTGTAACTCATTTTTACCTCTTTAGGAGTTTAATACTGGAAAATCGTTTTTTCAGTGCGCCCCTACATGTAGTGGTAACCCTGAAAATTTCAAATATTTAGCTATTATAATCTCGGCTATACGTTGATTATTAAAGTTGGACTGGGTAAGTAGTTTAATGGAGTTAAAATCAAATTTTTGCAAAATTCTCTCTTAGTGCACCACGACATTGTAGGAAGGTACCCTAAAAATTTCAAGACTCTAGCTATAATAGTATTGGCTGTACGTTCCTACAATCATTCTACAATTAGTTGATTATTAAATTTGGACTAGTTAAGTAGTTTAATGGCGTCAAAATCAAATTTTTGCAAAATGCTACTTTAATGTACCTTGACATTGTTGTAAGAATGTACCTTGTAAATATCAAATCTCTAGCTATAATAGTCTCGACTATACGTTGATTATTAAATTTGGACTGGGTAAGTAAATTGGACTGGGCGTGAAAATAAAATTTTTGCAAAATCCTTTCCTAGTGTATCTTGACATTGATGTAAGAGTGTACCTTGAAAATTTCAAGTCTCTAGCTATAATAGTCTCGGCTGTATGTTGATTAATCAAATTAGACTGGATAAGTGTTTAATGGCGACAAAATCATATTTTTTTAAAAATCCTTTCTTAGTGCACCTTTGCATTGTTGTAAGAATGAACCTTGAAAATTTTAAGTCTCTAGCTATAATAGTAGTCTATTGGCTGTACGTTGTTTATTAAATATTGACTGGGTAAGTAGTTCAATGGCGTCAGAATCAAATGTTTGCAAAATCCTTCCTTAGTATACCTCGATATTGTTGTAAGATGATACCCTGAAAATTTCAAGTCTCTAGCTGTAATAGTTTCGGCTTTAAGTTGTTTAATAAACTTGGACTGTGTAAGTAGTTTAATGGCGTCAAAATCATATTTTTGCAAAATACTTTCTTAGTGCACCTTGACATTGTTGTAAGAATGTACCTTGAAAATTTTAAGTCTCTAGCTGTAATAGTAGTCTATTAGCTGTACGTTGTTTATTAAATTTGGACTGGGTAAGTAGTTTTATGGCGTCAAAATCAAATTTTTGCAAAATCCTTTCTTAGTGCACCTTTGCATTGTTGTAAGAATGAACCTTGAAAATTTTAAGTCTCTAGCTATAATAGTAGTCTATTGGCTGTACGTTGTTTATTAAATATTGACTGGGTAAGTAGTTCAATGGCGTCAGAATCAAATGTTTGCAAAATCCTTCCTTAGTATACCTCGATATTGTTGTAAGATGACACCCTGAAAATTTCAAGTCTCTAGCTGTAATAGTTTCGGCTTTAAGTTGTTTAATAAACTTGGACTGTGTAAGTAGTTTAATGGCGTCAAAATCATATTTTTGCAAAATACTTTCTTAGTGCACCTTGACATTGTTGTAAGAATGTACCTTGAAAATTTTAAGTCTCTAGCTGTAATAGTAGTCTATTAGCTGTACGTTGTTTATTAAATTTGGACTGGGTAAGTAGTTTTATGGCGTCAAAATCAAATTTTTGCAAAATCCTTCCTTAGTGCACCTTGACATTGTTGTAAGATGATATCATTCAGTTAGTGAAAATTTCAAGTCTCTAGCTGTAATAGTTTCGGCTGTATGTTGTTTAATAAACTTGGACTGGGTAAGTAGTTTAATGGCGTTAAAATAAAATTTTTGCAAAATTATTTCTTAGTGCATGCCTATGTGGTAACATAAATGTAACCTGAAAATTTTAAGTCGCTAGCTGAAATAGTTTTGGCTCTGCGTTGATAATGAATCAGTCAGTCAGTCAGTCAGTCAGGACTTCTACTTTTATATATTAAGATGTAGCAAATAAATAGTGACAGCCTTTTTAGTTTATTTTTGTATTTGCAATGCAATTTGGAAGTTTATTATTCTAATATAAGCAGATTAAAATTTTTTAAAATTAAATTACAATTTCAAATGGAGGATAATTTAAAATAATACTTTTTTAAATTCGCTTCAATCAAGTCAGCACGACAACTGGCTGCTCCGATGTGTATATAATTCGTATAGTGAAAAGTAATGAAGAAACTTAAGGGACTTTTCACTTGAACAGTTTGTTTTTGCTATAAGTACTCCTTCTTGTCAATAATCAGCCCTCCGTAATCCGTTGTCTTCTTACATTTAAGTGAAGACGAAAAAATAAAGTTTAATCTCATAAATGTTATAATAATCGCAAGACATGTTCTATTCGAGTAATAGGCTAATACAGAATGTAATGAAAATGAGTGATTGCAAAATATCTGGAAGTAGTTTTCCGTAGCAATGGGTCGGAAAATTCAGCGTGAAGGAGTTCTTGATATAACAATAACTTGATTCAGATGCCACGGCATCTGCCAGGATGTGCAGGTAAGCAAAATCATTCTGTTCTGCTTTACCTTTCATTGAAAAACGTGATTGGCTACATGTTGACTGCTATGTTGTTAATCACAACAAAATGAGTTGGTTATTATTCTTGTTTATCAAAAAACGAAGTATAAGAAAGTACTGCAATTATGACAAAATCAACTTTGAAATCTTCAAAAAACCTATAATTTTTATAAAAAAACTATACTCAATTTGTTTTCAGGACCCTTAAGTAAAAAAACTTGCTGTTTTGCAAATTCGCGTGTGTGTACGTGTATCAATTACACTTAGCCTATTTGTGTACAGTTTTCACATATTTCGAAATCATTTTTAAAATTTCTAAAAAAAATTGGTTTTTAAAATACTTGTTTTGTTAAAAATTAACATAAATTTGATTTTTCCATATCCGGTTTAACGACTTTAAAGGAAATTTACTAAATTTTAGTTTGTACGTATCCAAGAAAAATGTATGGTTACACAATTTCTTTGCAAATTCCAGTTGAGAAGCTACTGACAGATCTACTTTTTCAAAACCATTTTTTTCATTTTGCTTAAAACTAGAATATAATATATGAAAATTTGTTACTGAATAAAGAGAGTGAACCGAAAACCGAATTTTAATAAAAGAAATTAACATTAAACAAAAAAAATGCAAAGTTGAATCAAATCGTGAGTGTGCTCACACACACGCGCACACACCACACACACACGCACACAACACACACACGCACACAACACGCGCGCGCACACACACGCACACACACACACACACGCGCGCGCACACGCAAACAACACACACGCACACGCACGCACGCACACGCACACACGTACGCACACAACACACACACGCGCGCGCGCGCACGCACGCACGCACACACGCACGCAAGCACACACACACACGCACGCGCACACGCACGCGCGCACGCGCGCGCACGCACACACACACACACACACACACACACACACACTCACACATCCTGATTTTGCATGAGCATAAGAACCTGTTAAACAGTTCTGTGTCCATGCCTTTGTGGCTAAGCTTTAGCACAAATATTAGATCATATAAGTTTACATAATACATAGAACTTTGACCTTGTGAGTTACTTGTACTCCAAACTCATAGATTATTTTTTTTATTAGAAATAATTTTGAATCAATATTTAATTCAATATCTGGCTGTGTTCCTATTGTCCAGCTTTAGTAGTTCAGCAATCACAGTGTAATTTACATCCATTCCATTGCCCCATGAGTTGATTTATCATCACAATAACGTTTAGAAAATATGGGCTTTCTGAACTTGGCTAGGTAGCCTATCTAAAATGTAACAGTCAATGGCAGAAGTGATTTTCTCTATATTTGATATACAAATACAAATGACGTCACATTACATCGCCTAATTTTCTGTAAGATTTATTTTTTCAGTAACCTATTATTTAAAGACCAAGACTACTGTATATCAACAAATTATCTAATGTGAAGCTCCCACCAGCTTGACAGTGGTGAGACATTTTTCTCTACAACACTAGTAACGCCTACTAGTCAAAGTCACACACACACACACACACACACACACACACACACACGCACGCACGCACGCACGCACGCACACACGCATGCACACACACACACACGCACACACACACACACACACACACACACACACACACACACACACACACACACACACACACACACACACACACACACACACACACACACACACAAACACGGTCACTGGATTGGATCTTACCTATGGTTCATTTACCAATGGAAATTCACTACATAGGGCTGTGATGTAAAAGATTTTGATAGTCTCTTGAGTACAAAAAGTGTTTATCACCAGCATGCATGTTGCTTGTGTTGTGCCCATTGATGGAGCTAACCCGACTTCCATGAAATTTCTTTATGTACGAGTAGTCTCGTGACGTTTTGTATTTCTTAAATTTGTTTGCGTGTTTTCAAGATCTTTTTGTCACAAAACGCCTTAAAAATTAACCAAAATTATATTTTCCAATCAATACTGGCTTAACGAGTTTTTACCAGACTTTGTTCTAATGCATCGAAATAAAATGTATCGGTTGTTACGTACCCAAAAAGTCATCGTCGGGGGACTATCAACGAAAACATAAAAAGTCGGCTTTGTTTCTCAATATCGGTTCTTCGGATTTTGGTCATGAATGGTTTTCTAAACCCTCTAAAATTTCCTTTGTTGCCAAAATTTTATTCAAATACCTTATGGCAAATTTATGCTGTTTATTAATTGCTTTTATTATGTTGATGTGAATTATGTTGAAGTTTTTAATACTTAACAAATTATTAATGTTTATTCATACACTATCACTTTTTATTCTGACACATGCCATCATTCATTTTTAGTGCAATGAACAATAATATACAACGTTATCCAGGATTATTGGAAAGTACCAGGCATTATTTTTATAGAAGTAGTACTGTCGAACTACAATAGTACCTTTAAATAGCACTCAGGACACTAAACACTGTATGTCCAGTACAAAATACGAAAGCTGCATAAACACATGAACACAATATCGAGGCTTAGTAGATAAATAAAAAAATAGCCGAACCTAATATTGTCTACAAATTTAATTGGCAAGTGGCAAAATTAAAATACTACAAACATGTTGTATAAACGGATTTCCGAAGTCTCGGAGAGAACCCAATCAGCTAAGCCAATGTAGAAAAAAGCCTTTGTTTGAGTTAAACAATAAACTAAAACGTGAAAAGAAAAATCGAAAATGGCTGACGTTTTAACGGTTAAAGGAGGTTTGCCACTAAAGCCCAGCCTAGGATTCTAATAAATAAGGGATTTGCTTATCTTAACCATTTTGGACTACTTTTTTTACCTTTTGGTAAATATTTGCTTGTAGTTGTGTATCCTTTTTTGTTTTTGTCAACTGTAGTTTTGTTTGTTAACCTTTTGGTAAATATTTGCTTGTAGTTGTGTATCCTTTTTTGTTTTTGTCAATTGTAGTTTTGTTTGTTAACCTTTTGGTAAATATTTGCTTGTAGTTGTGTATCCTTTTTTGTTTTTGTCAATTGTAGTTTTGTTTGTTAACCTTTTGGTAAATATTTGCTTGTAGTTGTGTAAATATTTGCTTTTTGGTAAAGTTGTGTATCCTTTTTTGTTTTTGTCAATTGTAGTTTTGTTTGTTAACCTTTTGGTAAATATTTGCTTGTAGTTGTGTATCCTTTTTTGTTATTGTCAATTGTAGTTTTGTTTGTTACTTATAAGGTTTAAATTTACGTTTTGACAGCTCCTAGTATCAGACTTGAGCGTTTGTTTCCCGTTTTTAAGTTACAGGTCTATTGGCGTTCAGACTTTTGTCCAAGATTTTACGTTTTAAAGGTTTTAACTTGAGAAAAAGAGTTGATTTATTTTTTAAAACGTTTTGTATTTTTCCATATAACCGATTTGCAAATTTCTGAATAAAACCTAATAATATCAACTCAAATTAATTACACTTAATAAGTAGTAGCAATAAATAAAAAATAATGAAGTGTAAAAAAATCTAGATGTGCACGTGTGTTTCTGAATATTGATAATAGGTTTAAATACAATTATTAGAAAAACTGTTCCATAATTTTATTTTGGGGACACACAGTATATAGTTGGTGTTGGGGAAAATATATGAAGTGCCAAATTAAAAATAAGCAATTTTATATTCTTAAACATATTAAAATTTAAATAGCGCTGTTTATTATTTGCGACTTTTGTACGTAAAACGAAAGGCAATATGTCTTTATCGGTTTTCAGATATTTGGTCAGTCAAGACTGGGAAACTCAAAATGGAAATTAGGCATTATTGCAGGACAAAATTATAACACATTTGTTTATACGATGATCGTAATTCATAAAGGTAAAATAAAAATCATGCATTAAGGATAACAGCGGCATTCCGTGTGCCCTTATAAGGTTAATTGTTGTTTAAAATAAGGAAAACTAAAACCGAATAGTAATAATAAAATTTAAAAAAACAAGAATTTCATAACTTTAATAGATACATGGATTTCTAAGTAAAAGAAACTTAAAATTCTTGAGAAAATATAAAAAACTGACTAATATCATTCACTCATTAAATGTTTTTATTTCATTTTAAGTATGCTAAATTACATTATCACGATTCTGAAAATATTTTTGAACACAATCTGTTGAGCTTTAAAAATGCTTCTAAATTTTTCCCTTATTAATCATTCACTTCTTAAATTGTTTCACTTAGTAATCGAAGTGAATAAATAATATTTACTTACTTCCATTTCTTTTGTTCTTACGATATTATCAATAGCGTTATTAACAATAGAATTATTATAATCAGCATTATTATCAATGGTAATATCATCAATAGCATCATGCCAACTTGTCTGTTCGTTCCCGAAGGCCCACTAATTGGCTACCACACGGAAATATTAAAGACTCAGTCTCCTTTAGTCGGCAGAACTAGTGTTAACACTACAGTTCCTGTATTAGGTGCAAGACAACTTTCAATGGCCGGTCCAATTAAATAGATAAACTCTGTCATTAAAAACATATCCGAGTAACCTTTTCTTTTTACCTTTTTCACAAGAATCCTTCCTATTTTCAACATGCCGGAAGATTTAGGGGAAAGAAGTACGCATTAGTAAAAAGCATTAATGTTTTTACGAATTCATAACAATTCCGGTTCGTAATAAATGGACAAACAATTTTAAAATAAAAACAGCAATGGTGACAACTTAACAGATCCCATTTCTAAAATTGACTTTTTAAATTTGAAATCATAAACCTACACTGAAGTTGATTTAATGTAGAGTACAAAATATTAAACAAAAACGATTTACAAAAAGAAAGACGAATAAACCGCAGTCAGGTAATTTAATTTTTTCAGTATTTTTTAAAAAAGAAAGAAAATACAAGGTCGGTCCACATAATACAATTTACAGAAAATATACAATGTTCCTAGATAACATTATCTGTATATTTAATGTAATCTTTAATAACTTTAACCTATTGATAATATTACAGATAAGAGCACCTGGTGAAATATTCATCGACACTTTGAAGACAAAACTAGCCCAGTATTCAAATTAAGCTCGTACAATTTGTAGGTGTTTGCTAACACTGAAAAAATATAAAATTTTAAAGCAAAACAATCAAGTTTTTACAGTAAATCAGTTTAACTGCATGTGTGTGATAACTTGAGAAAGCGCTCGGTGGTCTCTTAACTGGCGTTCTCAAGTTTGTTTTGTTCGAGACGTAGTTACTGCTGTTGTTTTACGCTTACCGTTAAATCTGATCACTCGTTTTCATCAAACTAACTGACTTAAAGCATTGATTTTTTTTTTTTAATTTGAAGACAAATCAAGTCTTTACAGTTTATTAGTTTAATTGTAGGTGTTTCATAACATTGGAGAATTTATAAGCTTTGAAAGTAAAGCAAGCCCAGTTTTTACACTAAGTCAGTTTAGCTGTTGGTGTTTGATAACACGGCGAATTTATAAGCTTTGAAAATAAAGCAAGCCCAGTTTTTACACTAAGTCAGTTTAATTGTTGGTGTTTGATAACACGGCGAATTTATAAGCTTTGAAAATAAAGCAAGCCCAGTTTTTACACTAAGCCAGTTTAATTGTTGGTGTTTGATAACACGGCGAATTTATAAGCTTTGAAAATAAAGCAAGCCCAGTTTTTACACTAAGCCAGTTTAATTGTTGGTGTTTGATAACACGGCGAATTTAAAAGCTTTGAAAATAAAGCAAGCCCAGTTTTTACACTAAGCCAGTTTAATTGTTGGTGTTTGATAACACGGCGAATTTATAAGCTTTGAAAATAAAGCAAGCCCAGTTTTTACACTAAGCCAGTTTAATTGTTGGTGTTTGATAACACGGCGAATTTATAAGCTTTGAAAATAAAGCAAGCCCAGTTTTTACATTAAGCCAGTTTAATTGTTGGTGTTTGATAACACGGCGAATTTATAAGCTTTGAAAATAAAGCAAGCCCAGTTTTTACACTAAGCCAGTTTAATTGTTGGTGTTTGATAACACGGCGAATTTATAAGCTTTGAAAATAAAGCAAGCCCAGTTTTTACACTAAGCCAGTTTAATTGTTGGTGTTTGATAACACGGCGAATTTATAAGCTTTGAAAATAAAGCAAGCCCAGTTTTTACACTAAGTCAGTTTAATTGTTGGTGTTTGATAACACGGCGAATTTATAAGCTTTGAAAATAAAGCAAGCCCAGTTTTTACACTAAGCCAGTTTAATTGTTGGTGTTTGATAACACGGCGAATTTATAAGCTTTGAAAATAAAGCAAGCCCAGTTTTTACACTAAGCCAGTTTAAATGTTAGTGTTTGATAACACGGCGAATTTAAAAGCTTTGAAAATAAAGCAAGCCCAGTTTTTACACTAAGTCAGTTTAGCTGTTGGTGTTTGATAACACGGCGAATTTATAAGCTTTGAAAATAAAGCAAGCCCAGTTTTTACACTAAGCCAGTTTAATTGTTGGTGTTTGATAACACGGCGAATTTATAAGCTTTGAAAATAAAGCAAGCCCAGTTTTTACACTAAGCCAGTTTAAATGTTGGTGTTTGATAACACGGCGAATTTATAAGCTTTGAAAATAAAGCAAGCCCAGTTTTTACATTAAGTCAGTTTAATTGTTGGTGTTTGATAACACGGCGAATTTATAAGTTTTGAAAATAAAGCAAGCCCAGTTTTTACACTAAGTCAGTTTAATTGTTGGTGTTTGATAACACGGCGAATTTATAAGCTTTGAAAGTAAAGCAAGCCCAGTTTTTACACTAAGCCAGTTTAATTGTTGGTGTTTGATAACACGGCGAATTTATAAGTTTTGAAAATAAAGCAAGCCCAGTTTTTACACTAAGCCAGTTTAATTGTTGGTGTTTGATAACACGGCGAATTTATAAGCTTTGAAAATAAAGCAAGCCCAGTTTTTACACTAAGCCAGTTTAAATGTTGGTTTTTGATAACACGGCGAATTTATAATCTTTGAAAATAAAGCAAGCCCAGTTTTTACACTAAGCCAGTTTAATTGTTGGTGTTTGATAACACGGCGAATTTATAAGCTTTGAAAATAAAACAAGCCCAGTTTTTACACTAAGTCAGTTTAATTGTTGGTGTTTGATAACACGGCGAATTTATAAGCAAGTAAAGCAAGCCCAGTTTTACACTAAGCCAGTTTAATTGTTGGTGTTTGATAACACGGCGAATTTTATAAGTTTTGAAAATAAAGCAAGCCCAGTTTTTACACTAAGCCAGTTTAAATGTTAGTGTTTGATAACACGGCGAATTTATAAGCTTTGAAAATAAAGCAAGCCCAGTTTTTACACTAAGCCAGTTTAAATGTTAGTGTTTGATAACACGGCGAATTTATAAGCTTTGAAAATAAAGCAAGCCCAGTTTTTACACTAAGTCAGTTTAAATGTTGGTGTTTGATAACACGGCGAATTTATAAGCTTTGAAAATAAAACAAGCCCAGTTTTTACACTAAGCCAGTTTAATTGTTGTTGTTTGATAATACGGAGATTTTATAAGCTTTGAAGACATAACGAGCCCAATTATTACAAAATGGTTCAATTGCACGTGTCCGGTAACACCAGAGAAGTTATAGAATTTGAAGTAAAAATAAGCCAATTATTTTACAGTAAGATGGTCTAGTTGTAGATTTTACAAACACTGGAGAAATTATTAAACACTTTTATTTAATTAAAACACTGTGTAATTAAAACACTTTTAAAGTAACCCAATGCGATTGTAGGTATTTGATAATACTGGGAAATTATGAACTTTGAAGACATGAACCCAATTTTAAACTAACGTTTAGTATTAAAAATACTACTTTTAAAATAAGTTTTTACAATAATTGATTCATTCCGAAAAATCGATGTTACTCCATATTTAGAGTTGTTAATGTTTAATATATATGGATTTAAATTCAAATTTAGTGATATTCTTTATACAAGACAAACCATTCATACGGAGATTGAATTTCTTATTTTTTATTCTTATTTAGTTATGGAATACATCATCATTAAACAGAAAGTTGTTAACGTATTATCAGAACAACGTTGTTGGTTTGCTGAAATACCTGTTGTTATACGGATTTGTTTAGCTATTGTGAAGCTTTTCGTTTTCTATGTGCTTTTGAGCCTGTAATCACATGTAAGACTTAGTTTTACAGGATATTTGTCAGCTGTTGTGAAGATCTTCTTTTCTTTGTGCTTGTATTTCTTCAACTACATGTAAGTCTTATACAGTAATTGTCGCAGCTGTTGACGAGCTGTTCTTGTGCATTGGGTTCTCTAAACACATGTGTCTTAGTGTCTATAAGGTATTTGTCACCTGTTGTACAGCTTTTCTTTTATTTGTGCTTGTGATACTGTAATCACATGTAAGTCTTAGTTTTCATGTGGTATTTTTTGTCATCGGTTGTGTTCTCTGTGCTTGTGATACTGTAATCACATGTAAGTCTTAGTTTTATGCGGTATTTTTTGTCACATATTCTGTGAACCTTTTCTGTTCTGTGTGCTTGTGATACTGTTATCAAATGTAAGTCTTAGTTTTTATGCAGTATTTGTTGACACCTGTTGTGTGAAGCTTTTCTGTTCTGTGTGCATGTAATACTGTAATCATATGTAAGTCTTAGTTTTATGCGGTATTCTTGTCACCTGTGGTGTGAAGCTTTTCTGTCCTGTGTGCTTGTGATACTGTAATCACATGTAAACCTTAGATTATATACGGTATTTGTTGTCACATGTTATGTGAAGCTTTTCTGTTCTGTATGCATGTGATACTGTAATTACATGTAAGTCTTAATTTTTATGCGATATTTGTTGTCACCTGTGGTGTGAAGCTTTTCTGTTCTGTGTTCTTGTGATACTGTAATCACATGTAAGTCTTAGTTTTTATACGGTATTTGTTGTCACCTGTGGTGTGAAGCTTTTCTGTTCTGTGTGCTTGTGATACTGTAATCACATGTACGAGTAAGTCTAAGTTTTTATACGGTATTTGTTGTCTCCTATTATGTGAAGCTTTTCTGTTCTTTGTGCTTGTGATACTGTAATCACATGTAAGTCTTAGTTTTTATGCGGTATTTGTTGTCACCTGTTGTGTGAAGCTTTTCTGTTCTGTGTGCTTTTGATACTATAATCACATATAAGTCTTAGTTTTTATGCGGTATTTGTTTTCACCTGTTGTGTGAATCTTTCCTGTTCTGTGTGCTTGTGATAATGTAATCACATATAAGTCTTAGTTTTTATACAGTATTTGTTGTCACCTGTTGTGTGAAGCTTTTCTGTTCTGTGTGCTTGTGATAATGTAATCACATGTACGAGTAAGTCTAAGTTTTTATACGGTATTTGTTGTCTCCTGTTATGTGAGGCTTTTCTGTTCTTTGTGCTTTTGTTACTGTAATGACATATAAGTCTTAGTTTTTATACGGTATTTGTTGTCTCCTATTATGTGAAGCTTTTCTGTTCTTTGTGCTGTGATACTGTAATCACATATAAGTCTTAGTTTTTATACGGTATTTGTTGTCACCTGTTGTATGAAGCTTTTCTGTTCTGTGTTCTTGTGATACTGTAATCACATGTAAGTCTTAGTTTTTATACGGTATTTGTTGTCACCTGTTGTGTGAAGCTTTTCTGTTCTGTGTGCTTGTGATAATGTAATGACATGTACGAGTAAGTCTAAGTTTTTATACAGTATTTGTTGTCTCCTATTATGTGAAGCTTTTCTGTTCTTTGTGCTTGTGATACTGTAATCACATGTAAGTCTTAGTTTTTATGCGGTATTTGTTGTCACCTGTTGTGTGAAGCTTTTCTGTTCTGTGTGCTTTTGATACTATAATCACATATAAATCTTACTTTTTATGCGGTATTTGTTTTCACCTGCTGTGTGAATCTTTCCTGTTCTGTGTGCTTGTGATAATGTAATCACATATAAGTCTTAATTTTTATAAAGTATTGTTGTCACCTGTTGTGTGAAGCTTTTCTGCTCTGTGTGCTTGTGATAATGTAATCACATGTACGAGTAAGTCTAAGTTTTTATACGGTATTGGTTGTCTCCTGTTATGTGAAGCTTTTCTGTTCATTGTGCTTTTGTTACTGTAATGACTAATAAGTCTTAGTTTTTATACGGTATTTGTTGTCTCCTATTATGTGAAGCTTTTCTGTTCTTTGTGCTTGTGATACTGTAATCACATATAAGTCTTAGTTTTTATACGGTATTTGTTGTCTCCTGTTATGTGAAGCTTTTCTGTTCTTTGTGCTTTTGTTACTCTAATGACAAGTAAGTCTTAGTTTTTATGCGGTATTTTTTGTCACCTGTTGTGTGAAGCTTTTCTGTTCTGTGTGCTTGTGATACTGTTATCAAATGTAAGTCTTAGTTTTTATGCGGTATTTGTTAACACCTGTTGTGTGAAGCTTTTCTGTTCTTTGTGCTTGTGATACTGTAATCGCATGTAAGTCTTAGTCTTATGAGGTATTTCTTGTCACCTGTTGAATGAAGCTTTTCTGTTCTGTGTGCTTGTGATACTATAATCACACGTAAGTCGTAGTTTTTATGCGGAATTTGTTGTCACCTGTTGTGTGAAGCTTTTCTGTTCTTTGTGCTTGTGATACTGTATTCACAAGTAAGTCTTAGTTTTTATGAGGTATTTGTTGTCACCTGTTGTGTGAAGCTTTTCTGTTCTGTTTACTTGTGATGCTGTAATCACATGTACGAGTAAGTCTAAGTTATTATACGGTATTTGTTGTCTCCTGTTATGTGATGCTTTTCTGTTCTTTGTGCTTTTGTTACTGTAATGACATGTAAGTCTTAGTTTTTATGCGGTATTTTTTGTCACCTGTTGTGTGAAGCTTTTCTGTTCTTTGTGCTTGTGATACTGTTATCAAATGTAAGTCTTAGTTTTTATGCGGTATTTGTTGACACCTGTTGTGTGAAGCTTTTCTGTTCTTTGTGCTTGTGATACTATAATCGCATGTAAGTCTTAGTCTTATGAGGTATTTCTTGTCACCTGTTGAATGAAGCTTTTCTGTTCTGTGTGCTTGTGATACTATAATCACACGTAAGTCGTAGATTTTATGCGGTATTTGTTGTCACCTGTTGTGTGAAGCTTTTCTGTTCTTTGTGCTTGTGATACTGTAATCACATATAAGTCTTAGTTTTTATACGGTATTTGTTGTCACCTGTGGTGTGAAGCTTTTCTATTCTTTGTTCTTGTGATACTGTAATCACATATGTCTTAGTTTTTATACGGTATTTGTTGTCACCTGTTGTGTGAAGCTTTTCTGTTCTGTTTACTTGTGATGCTGTAATCACATGTACGAGTAAGTCTAAGTTTTTATACGGTATTTGTTGTCTCCTGTTATGTGATGCTTTTCTGTTCTTTGTGCTTTTGTTACTGTAATGACATGTAAGTCTTAGTTTTTATGCGGTATTTTTTGTCACCTGTTGTGTGAAGCTTTCCTTTTCTGTGTGCTTGTGATACTGTTATGAAATGTAAGTCTTAGTTTTTATGCGGTATTTGTTGACACCTGTTGTGTGAAGCTTTTATATTCTTTGTGCTTGTGATACTGTAATCACATGAAAATTTTAGTTTTTATACGGTATTTCTTGTCACCTGTTGTGTTAATCTTTTCTGGTCTGTGTGCTTGTGATACCTTTTTTTGGTGTTTAACGTCCGACTATTGTGCACACTTGGGCTAATGCAGACGATGGGATGATTTATAGCGTATGAAAATGTCAAGCCCTCGCCGGGAATCGAACCCGGGTCCTCGGGGTGAAAACCTAGTACGCTATCCACTAGGCCATCGAGGCGGCTGCTTGTGATACTGTAATCACATGAAAGTCTTAGTTTTTATTCGGTATTTGTTGTCTCCTGTTATGTGAAGCTTTTCTGTACTTTGTACCTGTGCTACTGCAATCACATGTAATTCTTAGTTTTTATACGGTATATGTTGTCACCTGTTATGTGAAGCTTTTCTGTTCTGTGTGCATGTGATACTGTAATTACATGTAAGTCTTAGTTTTTATGCGGTATTTGTTGTCACCTGTGGTGTGAAGCTTTTCTGTTCTGTGTGCTTGTGATACTGTAATCACATGTAAGTTTTAGTTTTTATACGGTATTTGTTGTCACCTGTTGTGTGAAGCTTTTCTGTTCTGTGTGCTTGTGATACTGTAATCACATGTACGAGTAAGTCTAAGTTTTTATACGGTATTTATTGTCTTCTATTATGTGAAGTTTTTCTGTTCTTTGTGCTTGTGATACTGTAATCACATGTAAGTCTTAGTTTTTATACCGTATTTGTTGTCACCTGTTGTGTGAAGCTTTTTGTTCTGTGTGCTTTTGATACTATAATCACATGTAAGTCTTAGTTTTTATGCGGTATTTGTTTTCACACTGTTGTGTGAATCTTTCCTGTTCTGTATGCTTGTGATACTGTAATCACATATAAGTCTTAGTTTTTATACGGTGTTTGTTGTCATCTGTTGTGTGAAGCTTTTTGTTCTTTGTGCCTGTGACACTGTAATCACACGTAAGTCTTAGTGTTTATACGGTATTTGTTGTCACCTGTCGTGTGAAGTTTTTCTGTTATGTGTGCTTGTGATACTGTAATCAAATGTAAGTCTTAATTTTTTTTACGGTGTTTGTTGTCACCTGTTGTATGAAGCTTTTCGTTTACTTTGAACTTGTTTTTTTGTCGTTTTGTTTGAGTTACTTGGCTTTAGAGTTTGTTTCTAACATAGGTATGGCATTCTACCATAGGTTAGGTATTCTAGTTGCTAAGTTAATGTTTTAAGATACGCGTTTGAAAACGAGATTTATTCTATACTCTGTACAATCTATACTCAATACAAATGTGTTCAATACAAAATCCATACACAAATGTGATAAATGTTGGAATAAATAATAATATAATAAAATTCTTTGATACAATAGGAGGCAAATTATTTGTATAGACACAAAGAGGCCTGTTTAAAACATTTTTTTGTATAAATATATACATAATATTTGCGTCACGTCCCAAGTGTGAGTGTTAAACAAAACGTCATTTACCATTGTGTACAAAGCAAAGCAAACACAATTCACAATTGATGTAACGTAAAAAATTTGACGGTTATTAAGGCAGATGGTTTTCGTAAAACAGGTGTACATAAAACTATTATCGAAATAACAAAATTTACTTTTTGGCAACATGTGCAATGATAAGGTTTTTTTTAATTTAGAGATGATATACAAAAAAATCAAATAATGATCATAGGCACATAGTCATGGATCTCGGAGTAGTAGACAGATCAGTAAATACTTATCAAAATCCCATCAATACCAGATGGGAGGGCCCACGAAGATAGTGTTAAGGCTGAACTTCAGGATCTTAGCAGGTCGATAGGTAACTCACATGAATTGGAATACACAGCTGGTAGATTGGTGGAGATAGTTGTGGAATCTTTTCATGAGAATTGTTCTCTTACGCGGAAGGTAACTGAGGTTAAGGTGGTGGACTCAGGCACGTTCTGAGTAATGAGGGCAAGTTAGAAGAGGCTGTTAAAGTGACCAAGCGTTGTGGTAAGTGGGAGGTCTACAGGCGAGTCCTGACCGAGTATAAAAATGCTTTAAAAAGGGCGAGACAGGACGTTCTGTAGGAAGGTTACCGCATTTCTCAGGGAGCAAGACTTAACAAAGTCCTGGTCTTAGAGCTTTCGAATCCCCATAGGTCCTAATGGGGAATAACAACTGGGGAGGACACTCTAGAAAACCTACTCAGGGAACACTTTCCCGACTGAAAGGTTAAGGATGTAGGAAGGGAACGAGTGTCAGATATTCCTAATAGGAAACCCAGTATGGGAGACTGGAGTATCACAAGTCAGAGTATGGATTTAGATAAGGTGAAATGGGCTATAAATACCTTTTACTCATTCAAATCAGCAGGTCCCGATGAAATATTTCCGGCTCTTTTAGAGCTCGGAGGAGAGTTTATTGCTGTGCAAGTTGTTATGGCCAGTATAACCACCAGGTAAGTACCTCTGGGGTGGAAAGTATTTATTCCTAAGTCGAGGTGAGCATCATATGCTGACCTATCAGTCTGACTTCGTTAATTCTGAAGGATTTAGAGAAACTGATAGAGACTTGTTAAAAGGGTCATGATTTTTCTACATGTTAATCAGTATACCTACCAATCAGGAAAAGCCTGTGAGAGTGGTGCACCTCATAATTTGGTTCACAGATTGGAATAAACTCTCCAAAAAATATGCTCTCGGTGCCTTTTTAGACATTGAAGGGACTTTTGACAATAACTCCCATTCTTCGATGATTCGTGTACTGACACGGCGCGGGATTAATAATAGCATGCGTGACTGGGTAGGGGACATGCTGAGAGGGAAGGCAGTTGTAGCTAAAGCCGTAGGAGAAGAGGTGGAGGTAGAGGTTGTCAGGAACTGTCCGCATGGGGGGGGGTTTCGTCTCCTCTCTTATGGAACCTGGTGGTGGCCTCACTCTTGGATCTTCACTTTTCGGAGGGATGCTATACCCAAAAATATTTAGATGATATGATGGTACTCATCCGGGGAAGTATCGTAATACAGTGGCGGATCTCATGAAAAAAGCCATATCATTAGTGGAAACAGGGTGTCGTTAGGAAGACCTAGTGGTTAATCCTAGGAAGACAATTCTTGTTCCTTTTGCTGGGAAGATCACCCCGTATTTAGGAGGGCTTAGTATCTTTAGGGAGACAATCTCTGTTGCGAACGAGGTAAAGTACATAGGCTTAGCATTGGACACCAAATTAACAGGGCATGCTCACCTTGGACTCTTCGTGGGGAAAGCCAAGAAGTCATTAATAGCAGTTAGAACAATGGTTGTCAAAACATGGGGACTGAGACCAGGCATGATGAAGTAGCTCTATACTTGGATCATGATACCTAAAGTGTGCTATGGTTCTGTGGAGAAACAGTCCATTTTATAATTACTTAAGTGTCTAAGAGTTCATTTAATACTCGCTGATTAATCTAATAATACAATATACAATAAATTAATGTTCATCGTTAAGTTTATATCCATTGAGCGGTCTAGCAGTTCAGTTTACAATAAGCGAGTGGTTTAACATTTCAGGTGATACGCTCTGAGCGGTATAACAGTTCAATTTACAATAACTGTTAAACTCCAAAAGTTCAGTTGATAAGCAAAGTGGTCTAAAAGTTGTCGAGCGGTTTAAACTTTAATTTATAATCTACGAGCGGCAAATCCACCTGTAAAATACTGAGTGATCTGACTGTCCATTTGACCATAGCCTAGCAGTCTAAAAAGAGCAGTTGACAATTGCTGAATAGTAAATACTTAACATTCCAGTAGACAATCACTAACAGTCCGATTAAGATTCGCTGAATGGTTTAACAGTCCATTTAATACTCGCTAATTGTTATAACATTTCAATTAAAAATCTGTAGGCGATTTAACAGTTTGACAATCGCTGATCTATTTAATAGTTGTTTTCACGTCTAACAATCCAATTTACAATTGTCAAGCGGTCTAACAATCCAGTTGACAATCGCTGAGTGATCTACCAATCCAATTTACAAACTATGAACGTTTTAATTTTTGACAATAACTGAGCGGTCTACTAGTCCAAGTAAAAATCTAGTTTTGTTTGACAATAAAGTTGACCAACATAGAGCGGTCTAACAGTAAAGTTGATAATTAAAATCTGAGCTGTCTAATAATCTAGGTGGCAATAGTTGATCGGTCGAATAGTGTCACCGAATGGCCTAACAGTATAGCGACAATTTTTAAACAGTCTTGTTAGATACAGAGCCTGGAACTGTGGCTCACAATCACTGAGCATTTTAACAGTATAATTTACAAACATTAATCAGCTAAACTGTCCAGTTAGAAGAACACGTTTATCTCATATTTATGAACTCATTAGAAATGAAAACCACTAAAACACTAACATAAAAATGAATTTATTTTCTTCGCCCTTTAATTCAAATTCTTATTTGTTTTTCTTTCAGCCTACTAGATTCATCAGGGAGAAAACAATATAAAAATTATTGTGTTTTGTTTACCTTAAAAACGGTAAAACCAATTTAAATGTTTTCACTTTGAAGGCAGAAATAATCGGCAATTAGGTTAAACTGCCCCGTTACCTCTTTCCAACAATATTTCCGGTCAAATACCTTAATTAATGTAACCATTTTAGTTTTTCAACAATTTCACTGGACGATATGGCAAAAACGTTATATAGTTTTGCCATATAATATGTTAACTAATTTTAAATTAGGAATATCTGCTATAGAATAAATGTTACTTTTATCTTACGAAATTAACCACTTGAAGACAAAAATTGTCAACCACACCTACATCTCGTCCGTACAGGTGCTTTACAAATTTTAGTTAGCTTCTAGTTTTTATTACACTTCATAAATAACTGTGAAACAACTTTCATCACATAAAGATGCTACGATTTTGTTTTCCCTTGTTTGAAATGCAGCCATCGTTAACTTTAAGCCAAAGTCCATAGTAAAGCACTATAAACAATCCTTTATAAAACACGAAAGTTAAATTATGAAAACTAGAAATTGTAATTTGATTTACTCTCTACCCTTTTTCCAAAACGTATATTTAAACTAACCACTTTCTTTGAACAAATGTTACAAATTCTAGACTCAAAATTTTCAGAGCTCTTTAAAAATTTATCTTCGCCAAGACGTTTCCTGTAAAATTATTTAATTCTAAATTATGATTTTCATGGATAAATAAACTACACAAACAAAAGCTATTTTCAATAGAAAAGAACAAATTATATTTGGAAATATAAATAGTCGGTCATTCCAACCTTACTATTGTTACATAGTCAACAGTTTCAAGCAATTAAAAAAAATAACATTTTGTATCAAGACAATAAATTTGACATATACCAAAGTAATGAAATAACAAAAACATAACTAGATCCTGATAGTAGGACAGGCTAACACATTTCAATCTATTGACAACAAATATATTTTTATTGTAATAAAAGCTGTTATTTACTGTTAAAATGTAGAAAAAGGATCACAATTACTCTTCTCGTAACCATGAGGCTCGGTTGCCTGAGCTTCCGATGTCATGGTAGACTCCTAAAACAAGAGTTGAGCTTTAGAATAATAAATAATCAGCTGGGATTTTAGACAAAATTTGTAGGTCTAGGTCAAATGTTACTTTTGTATTAATCCTTACTTTACAATGTAAATCCTGTTACAACCATCACAGATATTTCTAATCAATAATTTACAATTGTTATTTAAAACAAATACCTTAATATACAATATATTACAAACTTATAAGGTATACAGCACTTTTAAAAAATTAATATTGACTGAAATGAGTGCAATTATAACGTAACATATTTTATAAGATTCATTTAAGAAATATTTAGTATTTAAGAAAATTAATTTCTGTAAATTTTGAGTTTTTAAATAATGTTTGTAGTTATAGTGAGATTTAAAAAAGGTAACTTGAAACATGATTACAATTTGTATAGGCCTATAATGAATATTTTTTCATCACTGTACTGTAGGCCATTATAATAGCTTAAATAAATTATTTTATTAAAAAAATACACTTTACAGAATTTGAATTAAATATGTACTTTATTTAATTTCATGATGAAGTATACCTCTATACTTGGATGACAAGTACCTCTATAAGTTTCCTGGATGACAAAAACAGTCATTAGGCTATTTTGTTTAGTAGTTAATACAACGCAACTGTTATTTAAATATTTGAAAAGCATTAATTTTATTTCAAAAAAGTTTGGTTTACATAAAAAAATAATGTATTACAATTATAATGTCGGTTTTTATAAACAGATAAACCCTGTTGTTTGCTATTTTAAAATGGCTGACAAAATTTTAAACTTGGACTTTAATGCACCAGTTTAGTAACTGTCGATAAGTTAAGCTAAGCAGACAAAACGAAAACAAACATAGTTTGCGTAAATAGCTTAATATCTGTGATTAGCCAACACAATAAAAATGATTTGTAAAGACCAGAAGAAATTAGATAACGATGTGTGTTTTTTTAATTAATTCTTGATTTTCGAATTTAAAGGGATTAATGTAAATTGATAAATTAATGGTTAAGTAATACTCATTGACTTATCTTTTTATGACACTTTTAAGAAAAAGATTATACATTTTTGAATGCTCAAATTATCAATTTCCTAATGCACAGACTCAATCAGGAAAAATTAAAAAAATATATGTTCCATAAATTACATTTTTTGTTTTGGAAATATTTGGGAAAATAAGTTGAAGAATTTGTTTTAGTACCTTAACTGAAAGCATCCAGAATGACAGCATGTTTTTAACGAGTCTAAGTGAAAGAAAGTCACGATAAAATGTAAAATTTTATATAAAGTTAAATACGTCATGGTGTTCGTTCTTCACTTTAAGTTTGTCACTAAATTTGTACAAACGTGGAACGTATACGCACAAACAAAACTCTATATCTTTCTGTTTCTTCAGTACAATTCTGTTTGATTGCTATCGACGAAAGCAACCAAAAAATTGGTCCAATTTTTCAAAATTTGTACTTCAGATTTTGTTTAAATCATGGTTAGGGTGTTTCGTTTGTATTGTATATTCATAACTAAAACCAGTGCAGCAAGTCAAAATATAAAAAACATTTCGGGTTTAATTATAAATTAAAAATAAAAACAAACCATAGATTCAGCATTTAATTTTAACGTATTTTTTTAAAAATTCTATTTTGGTTCATTTAAGTTCTGAACCGTCATACATGATTAAAATTTTATCAAAATCTGATAATATAGTTGGCATATTTTTCGATTTTTTTACTTTCTAAATAAAGTACTTCAAAATGGTTGAGACGATGGCAACCTAAAGTTTGGTTTTGGTAACTGTGGACTACATCTGAGCAAAATTTACCAACACTTCGACAGCCAATTTTGAAAAAATCAGATTTTTTAAAAGTTTTTCTTGTATAAATATTTTTGAACTTTTTTTAACGTACTGAAACCCTAGGCTAGATACCGAACAACAAAAATTAACATGTGCATTCAAACAGAAATAACCGTGTAATACATTCTTAATCAAATTAGAAGTAGGCCTGCATTATATATTATGGAAATATGATTTTGCTAAATCATAATTTTCTATGTAAAAACACTTTTTTAAATATAATGTAAGCGTAACTAAAGATTTCCAATCACGTTTGAAATATAATTTGCCATCATACATAACGTTGAAACATGTTTATTTCAATTGTAAAATGTGTTATTACTTTTTTACTAATTTATACATTTGAAAAAAATATTTATTTTATTATGTTTAATACTATTTAGTGCCTGTACAAGTTTTGTAGTTTTCAAACTTAATGATCTATCAACTATTAACATTATAACTTTTTTTAGACATAAAACGAGGTCAAGGAGATCCCAGGTAAAATTATTTCACAAAAGGAATAAAACCTGCCTCAGTGGTTTGTCTAGTTTTTTCGACGATATACAATAATTAAAGAATTAGCTATACAATAAACTGAATCAATTATTTTAGATTAAATAACAGACTTGATAATTGTAATAAACTCAATGAACTGAAAATTAGGTTTAATTTACGAATTACTACTTGTAGGGGCTATGACTAAAAAATACCGATATTTGGAAAAATATAAATTTATAATAATTTCTTCACCATACTTCCAAAAAAAAAAAAAAAAAAAAAAAATAGAGTTTCTACGTCAGATTTTATCATCCTCTTCACTTACACTCTGAATAAAATATCTTGCATTTCGGTATACACTTAGAATTCGTCATTATAAATTCGAAAGAAAAGGAATTAACACAATAATGTTAATTAAAAATATAAATGTACTTTAGTTTTTAATTTTCAATATTCTGCATTTGCATTATTTCTATTATTTTAAAAACATTATTTGATTGAATCGTTAAAAATTAAATAAAATGTCTACATAACAATCACATTATGGTAAATATAATTTAAATAAACCAATCCCAGCTGATCGCAACAAACAAAATGAAATTAAAAATAACATGACCACTCATTAGCTTAATCTACAAATGTACAATTAATTTAAAAATTGGCTATACATGACAATATTTGGACAGAAAATTGTTTTCCTATTTTTAATTTATACACAAACAATAAAAACGAGTGATGACATTATTTTTCACCATAAACATTTTGCTCAGCTATACAAATTACGGTTGTACATTATTAACCTTAACTGATCTAAATTGAACTGTACATGAGAAAATACTATCCATAAATAGTATTAAAATATTTACACTGGACATCTACTTAACAATCAGGAACAAAAATTAACGTGAAGCAAAAGTATTGTAGCCTATCCAATGAATAGCAACATCTTATCTAGATCACAATAACGCCCGATGTTCCAATTGCACATTAGGTATCTACTTATGTTTCAAAGTTTAGTTGAAAATTATAATCTTACTATATTATTTGTGTTTGACTTTATCAGGAATATTCTGAAACAAATCTGATTTGCCAGAATTTATTACGTTTTAAGCAACAGAACAAATCCGTATGGAAAGTACTACAAGCGCATTTAAAACACTTTTTTAATTTCAAGAATTTTTTATTAAAGCTTCGATTTGAACTTAATAATATTATCATTAAAGAGGACAATTTGATCGTTTAAATACTCGTATTTCGTATCGGATTTTACTTGATTTAAATTAATTTAACACAAAAGTTAAGCATCTTCCTAATGCACTGAAACCGTAGTCAATAATTCTTTTTAATTAACAGACAATCGACATTGGTAAACTTTTTTAAAAAACTGCTCATCACTTTTTTAGTCCAACGCCATCGATCATACAAACGTGATACTTATTCTTTAACGAAATGACTATAAATAAAATATATTTAAGCCAGGCATACACACGTATCACTTAACATACATTTTTAATCGCAAAACTGGCAAGAAATATCACTGGTTCCATACACTTAAAAGTCTTACATATTACATTAAATTAAGTCCTCATTTTACATACCAAATTATAAAATTAATTCTAAAACTTTTTACAAACAGTTTTATAAACTGAAAAATCGGCTATTAAAATAGTTCATAACGTATTGCTCAGTCGAAAAATATGTTCTCACCCGGATTCTTTTTCTCTAAGAGTGTTTTAAGAGGTAGGTTGATTATTTTGCGCTTTGCTTCCCCACACTCAGGAAGGACTCTACCCCGGGTAAGAACATTGGGCGTGCCATTATTGTCCCTTTTCTTTTAGCCCTTGTATAAGGTGTTCGGTAGACATGAGTGAGGGTGCGGGTTGATGAGCGTAATTTCGAATTTGATGCAACGATATTAACTGATTAGGAAAGCTATTTGTCGATACGCTCTTGGGCATCTCCATACCGACAGACGATTGAACACTGCCTGTAAGGCTTTGCAACTGGCCTCCAGATGTTACGACTTTTGTTCCGGGAAAGGCGATCGCGTTGTACGACAGATACGCCGGACGAGGATCAGAGATCTGGTGGTGATTTAAATGGTGATTATGGTGGTGGGAAGGGATTCCCATAGACTGGATGGGTGTGAACGCGGATGCTGAAGATGTGTTAGTCTTAACGGAAGAATTTATTACAGAGTCATGATAGTTAGCCGGAGAAGAAGCGTTAGGCGTAGGAGGAGGCGCCGGAGGTCTTCCTATGTGATCTTCGCCGTTCATATCTCGATGTAGGTGATCCGAGAGGAGGCCGTTATTCTGCTGTTCTTTGTTCCAAGCTGCTTCGTGCTGATTAATAACATCTACTAAATTATTGGCCGTGTCCGGTGAAACTTTCGGCCAATAATGAGGGTTGTCTAGGGCGACTCTAGGAATGCCGATGATAGGTGGCCGTTTGTCCGTCCTTTCCGCGTGTTTCTGCATATGTTTGGACAGATAAGTCTCTTGGGTGTAACTTTTACCGCAGTATTGGCAGATATGAGTTTTTAGGTGTTTCGACTCTTTGTGCTTAGGAATATGTTCGAGGAGGGAAGGTTCGTCCGCGAAACACTTGTAGCACGAGTTGCACTTGTAAGGCTTATCGGTCTGGTGACTCCGGGAATGAGACTGTAGGTTGCTGAGTTGCGAGAACGCTTTGTTGCATCCTGGATGACGACATTTGTAAGGTTTGTCGCCCGTATGTGTGCGGATATGCTGCTGTAGATGTGACAACTGAGTGAACTTGCGTTGACAGATTTCACAACGGTAGGGTTTGATGCCGAGATGAATTCTTGTGTGCTGACTTAAATACGAACTGTTGGCAAACGTTTTCGAACACTGTGAACACTTGTATGGCTTCACTTCACGCATGTGCAGTTGAGAATGTAGTTGGAGATCAGACTTTGAACCAAATATCTGTAACAAATAAACAACATTTTGTAATCGATCATGCGTAATAATTTTAAAGGTATAAACAACAAAAACAAAAATTATCTAAAAACATTTTTAGTGTTGAAAATCTTTGTTAATGGTTGTATCTGTTATGATCATCCAACCATTTAGACAGTTAATAGACCAACCAGCTGGACTCCAAGAAGCTGAGTGGACGAGTCGAGAAGGGAGATCCGATCTGGCCATTATCTGTCCAGGTAGGTCAGCCTACAATTATCCCAACATCTCAACTTCATTCACTATTTGGTTATAATGACAGACCCAGCATCCTGTCTCTCTTATCTGAGATTCTTTTTACTGGATGAATAGAAGTGTAGATGTACTTTTGTTTAGAAAATATTTTTAAAACAATGTGTACAAACATTAATTTCAGGTAAAATTTTAAAAATGTTATTCTAATACTTGAACAGTTAGATTAGTACAGCCAGATTTATTTAACAGTTATTTTCGTAGAGGAATCCTGAACATGTATGAAAAATAGTAGTTTTAAGCTTATATTAAATCGCTGTTCCTTTCGTACCAGTACCCAAAACAGCTCATAAATCTATTTATAGGCCTACACATGTAAAGTTCAGAATACTGTAATAGTTGTTCTCTTACAAGATTTGAATTATAGGCTACACCTACTTAAGAAAATTTGCCTAGAAACTAAATTAATGAATTACTATGAAATGACAACACTACGTTTTGCCGCGTTAATCTCCATAACTACTCGACCGATTTGAATTTTTTTATCGACGGCAGAATAAAACAAGTGTCTTGTTCACAAAACGGCATAACCTATTCTGACTAAACAAAATATGAATTAATTCCCAATTTTTTTATACAAGGTCTATAGTTAAAATATGTTTGTGATTTGAAAGTATGAAAAATGTTGTAGCTAGTTTTTAAAATACACTTCTATGAGTTATAAACAAATACTTCTACAGCCTACCGTTTTGATTTTAGAAAAACTTTTGAATAGGCTTTTTTACGGGAAATGTTCTGTACTTTCCAAAAATGAGGTTAGTTTTTGTCCAAAATAAATATTTTCAATAATATTTGCAAAAAGCTGTAATTTTGCAACTTAATTTGTTTATAAAAAATTGCCAACCACTTTTGGTGGAGAATTATTTAACATATTGTTTGTAATAAGATTCTAAAGAGGTTTATGAAAAGTTCCTCTAGTACGCACTTTTTTCAAGTCAAACTCTACAATGAATCTCCTATTCACGCATGCTATCGCTCGGCAGACACCGTTGAAACCCCTCGCTCCCACAGCGAAAGCGACTCTAGGAAAGGTGGGCTTAAGACGTAAGTTTTTACGAATTTTAAACGATATAACGGTAGTCCCATTATTAGTTATTGTCAGATTGGTCAAGGTGGTAAGCGGAAGCTCTACCCTAATTAAATTTAATATTATAACATAACCACAGCTTGATTAGTTTGGGATTTCGTTTACTAAGAAGCTATCCTTTAATTGTAATTCAGTCTAATAGCCTATATCAGCTTTAGTTACAAATCAACATGAATACAATATGATAAAAATCTATTTTAATACCATTATATAAAGACCTACTCGATTTTTCTGTATGTGAAAATGTTTTTTTTTTCATTACTTGATTCTTTTAAACATCCTTACGGTTCGAAAATAAAGTTTTAAAAACGATATTGATCTTTGTTGTTGAAAATTTCACAATTTATTTTTTGTTAAATTTTTCCTTATTTAAAAAAAAATTATGGTAGCCTAAAAGCATTTTTTCATTCAAAATTTTTGAGTTATCCTCTTAAATGGATTATCTATTATTTTAATTTTCAATAAAGTTTTAAAATAAAATAGTTTATTTTTAAAATAAAATAGTTTAACACTTCTCAGTTTAAATATGTTTACGCAACGCCTATTTATTTTCTCCTAATACAAAATTTTGTTTATCGTTCCTAAACAAAATGTAACCTTTATATTACAATTAAATTCCTAAAGCCGTATTTTGATATCTTTCTGTTAAAAAAAAATAAAATAAAATACAGGAGTTTAGTTGCTAAACAAACGACATGTACAAGTGTCTCAAATTTCAGTTGCTGATAAAAAGGTGTACAGCCTCGCTCTCACGAAAATTATGGAACGTTTTAAAAAACTTAAAGTTCGAAATACACTACTAACAGAACAACTCCGTGCAGAACATCTTTACGACGAACTGAAGATGCGGAGGTCTTGGTTCTTCTTAACATTTTTCACACTTTTAACAGAATTCCAAAGAAACGTCGACCCTGTCCTTTGTCGGAAGGAGACAGCAGCGTGAAGGTTTGATTATGAACTGTGGTTGGATCATGTCAAATCCGAAGCCGGGTTATGAATGAGTACATTGTGGGGCTTAGCCTTGAAGTCGATTAACTGCTGTCCATCACGCTTGTCCTTCAAAACCACACGTCTACAGCTACTGTACCATCATACCCATTCATACCGCAGGAATGTCAGCGGCTTAAAACGAGAACATCTACGCTTTTTCCCCTCGGGCACTCTGTTCGAAACCATTCAGACAATATTGTTTTGGCAGATTTTGCATTTACCGTACAGATACAGTTCAAAAGCAGTAAATATTGTAACTTGTTAATTCTCAGAAAGTAAATAATGAAGGTAGATACTTAATACTCCTGCATAATTGCTTCATACAGCAGCCTACAGTTATCGAAAATCTTAGATGATTCAGAACCCAACTTTGTGCTAACACATAATATTTCAATAAACCTATTATTCTTTTTTGATCAAATTTCTCCTTCTTCTTCTTCTTCTTAGACTAAAACATTTTTTCACCTTTCCATTTCTGTAATGAAAAGCCTATTACAGCCTAAAAAAGAAAGTAATTTCCCTTAATTAAACACCACGCATTTCCTTAGCCTGTGCATTCAGATGCTGTCATTGCTAACTAACCTAATTATTGGAGTGAATGCCGCTTGACAGATGCCTACAAACTTATCTAATTCATCAAATGGGTGCATGCAATTAATGCAAAATGCAGCTGCGCTAGCCCCTCCCACTGAAAGAGTGGGCGTGGCAAAAGCAAACGCAACCTTGATATTAATTCAAAAATCAACATTTTATTCTTATTCTTCAAGTTATTCCAGATTATTGGATAAGGCCAAGTGACAGACGAGAACTTGTATTGGAACATGTTCAATTGCCTAGCCTATATACTGGCAGATCATTCTTCACTCATAATTAGTGCAATCTTGGCGTTCCACGCTTTTACAAAAGAGGAGGCGATCAGCTATACACTTCTGTTAATGTATTAAACTGATTAAAATAAATTTATTCAATTCTCGGCGTATTAATAATCTAGGAAAGTAAAAGAGGTTAATTGATGTAGAACGGTTTTAAAAATATTTATAGGCCTACTGAAGTTAAATGTCTAAGAGAAAATTGTTTCAATAATTAGCCGTTTTATAATGATATAATAAACCAAATTTTTTAGGCCTGTACGAAAATATATCTGGATAAGTAGAGGCTAAACAAGGTTGAAGTGAACACTGTACGTTTGTTCCTAAAGGTCTATCGTAGGATAATTATAACCAAATTTTTAAATTATGAAACAATATATTAAAGGTATGCAAATATAATGAGAGTAAATGTGGTAATTCAGAGAACGGTTCAATAAAGAGGCGCGCGCGAATCAGTATCGATAACAACGTTAGGCAGTGATAGATTTGCATCGAACATTTTACTGAAATGCTATAAGAACGATAAAAAGTTCGTAAAAAATTAAAGGAACAAAGTTGCAAAGAAAAATATTTCTTATAAAATTAGGTTTTCGGTTTGTAATTTAAGCGCATTAAAAAGGACAACATTCGTTTTATTCATTCATATCTATTGCCGTTTGGGCAATGTCAAGAAAAAAAGTAGGCTACACGTGTGGAACTCGGGAAGTTACCGACAGAAGAGAAGCTTTTGTTAATGATATCTTTGCTGACTATATAATTAGACTGAATATGTTTACAAATATATTGTTTTTTTAAATAAATAAATACGTGAACCTAGCTTAGATATTATTTACAGTAGTTATAGTAAAACATCAGTTGTTTCACATTAATTCGTAACGATCAGCTAATTTCATTGAACAGCTGATAGGCTATAATACGTTTTAGGTTATGTTGTTAAAAACTAGCAATATTAACAAATATTATAAAAGTTTATATTAATTTGGAATATATTATAAACGGCTACGATGTGCACCTTTTGCATTAGTTCTTCAACTAAGGAAAAATACTAAAAACAAAACAACACAACGTTTTCATATAATGCGCGTCTTCCGTTATCGAAAAGAAAGAAGAAAAAGAAAGTGACAGAAATAAAGACGAAATTCATTTACTCCTTATTCCATACTTCCGTTAAATTCTTCCGTTCGGCAGGATTTTTTCCTAATCACTCCTCTCGTTCAAGCTAAGAGGTTCGTAACTTCTTTTTTAATCAATGTATGCATTTCTTGTATAGCATAAGTTTACTTTCAGGCAGATAAGCTATCCAAGTTTGTCAAGTTCATATAAATATAGTTCAGTACATTTTCTGAAATGGTGTGAGAAATTCTTATTACAAATAAAATATTATGTCAGGTTTTGGGTATCCAATATACGAAGATACATTGTAAATTGAGTTTCTGATAAAGCTGTAATTCGTGTTTGTATAAACGTTAGATTTAAAATAAAAATCAGTTGTTACATTACACATTATTTTTACAAAAACCGCTTACTAGTTCTTTTTTTCACTCTTTTACTTTCAGCTTTCAGAAACCCTGTTTTACATAATGCTCAACACTTTCCTTTAAGAAATAAGCCCAAAACTTTCACACAAATTACGCAAATCCTCAATTTTAAGTAAAACAAAATGTCAATAATCACATTTTAACTAGTTGAATATTACAACAGGTTAGTGAACCTTAATACGACTGCAGTTAAAAGTTATACTATGCAGTTTTCGTTAAACAGCTGTTAGTTAACATTTCTAACAGCCTGTTAGAAAACACGTCAGAACTTTATTGACTACCGCGTGCATAGGAATCGTCTATTACCCTTTATTTATGACATATTTTATTAAACAACTTTCTGATTAGTAGAAGTCGAAAACATACGCTATGGTGGTTCTTTATTATTACGAGGGAATTAAACCACATTTAAGTTAAACAACATTTGAAACGCTTTGTTTGTATTAGATTAGCGTTCAAAATTTTAAGTTATGAAGTCGAAATTAAGTTATTTCGTACGATCTGAGTCGATATATTTTAATATACAAACCACAGTTTGACGTTATTTACATTTAATATTATGCTTTCCTTTTATTTCTGTATTAGGGTCTACGTTTCAACGTTTAGAAGCAGAAGTCTGTTTAATATGGCATATACGAGGGTTGATCAAATATAAACGAGACTGATTTTTTAAAAAATTTATTGCTTTCTTACAAATTATTCTTGATACAACTTATTTTTCTACATAGTCTCCCGCACGAGTAACACATTTTTCCCACCGGATTGGAAGTTTTTTAATTCCATCTTCGTAAAAAGTTCTCGGGCGTTCATTGAGCCATTGGAGCACGAAGGTCTCCACCGCAGAATCGTCTTCGAAACGCTGTCCTCCAAGCGCCTCTTTGAGTGGCCCAAACAGATGATAGTCGCAGGGTGATAAGTCTGGACTGTATGGGGGATGTTCCATTGGTTCCCAGCCAATTTGATCGAGTTTAAGCCTCGTAGCGTTCGCCGAATGTGGTCGGGCATTATCGTGAAGAAGAATGACGTTTCTCGCCGGTTTAGATTTCCTTTTCCTACGAAAAGACTGTTTTGCGGCCTCTAAAACATCGCAATAATATTGTGCATTTATTGTGCGTCGTTGATGGAGGAAATCGACGTGAAAGGCGCCTTGATTGTCGAAAAATACAGTGGCCATTACCTTCCCGGCCGACGATCGTGATTAGGCCTTCAGGTTTTCTACTGCTTCTCGTCCTTCGGCGAATTCCTTGTGCCAAGCAAAAACGCGAGCTCTTGACAGGGTCCTGTCCCCGTATTGAGCCGTCAATCTACGAAAGATTTCAGTCGGATTGACCCCCTCCTTGGCCAAAAACTTAATAATAATTCTCTGCTCCACGGAAACGTGCACTTCACTCTCACTCATTGTATAGTTTTTACTGAAGGGTCCGAACGGAAATGTTGCCCGTCTACGCCCGTCCCAAACCTCCCAGGCTACCTGAAACCCCACCCTTTAGAGTTCAATGTCCAACGGAAAAGTTTTTAGAAAGTCAGTCTCGTTTATATTTGATCAACCCTCGTATATATCCATACGTGTCTTTTTTTTAATTATTGTTTGTCCACCGAGATGCAAAGTTTCCGACAGAAAAGCCCGTAGGGGGTGCAGACTAGGTGCACTTATTGAGAGGATTTAAACGTCCCTTGAGGTACCCGAGTCTTAACACACACATACATTTACAACACTACACTTACGACTTTAACACTTTACACTCACACTTACATTTAGGGAGGCGATAATAGCGAGGCGATAATAGCCTCTATGTGCTTTTCGCCTTAAAATAATACACACACAAAAAAATCCGACAGAAAATTATTTCATAGCTTTCAATAACTTCAAATTTGAAAATAGTAGGCCCCTAAATATTGCCGATTAATTCTTATTTTATAATATAATAATAAGTCTTACATGAGCTTCTTGTGGGCAAAATTTACAAATAATTAATATGGCTACTACTCAAAAATTATTCAATAATTAATAAAAAAAAAAACAAATATTAAGAGGCATATAGGTGTTCAGGCTAGGTACTCATGGGAATAATAGACTACATTTTTTTATGCTTTAAGCGGGAATATTTGAAACTTACAGCTAATTTTTTTTAAATGTAAAATGCTGGGGAAAATAAATACGAGTAACATTTTTTAGGCTAATGTTTTTGAAGTTTTTCCAGTTATAAAACGAAAATAATCCTTTGTGAGTTTTTATCGTTCTCTAGAAAAGAATATAGCCTATAAATGTAAATCAAACAACTGACATGTAAGCCAACAACAGGCATTAGCAGTATTTACGTGCAAATAAATAAGTGAGCCTGAAAATAGTGAACTGGTCAAGGACACATGAATATACTAGAAGAAAACAGTTTTACTTCAAACACAAACTACTTCAATCAACTGTTTTGAGACAATGATCGGTTTAGGAGAGAAGGGAATAGAAGACAGACAAGGGTTAGTAAGTTGTTTACCTCAGGATTTCCATGGTCTACACCAGTCCAGCCCAAGCCTTCACGACTCCTGCTGTAGCCTCGCTTCCTGCCCCGCGCCTGTGCACACACACACACCCCGCGTTATTCCACCACCAAAACACAGACTACTATAAAACTAACCTAACCTAACCTACAGAAAATTGCACCACATTATAAAACACTGTCGCCAACATTTACGATTGGTAAAACGGTTTAAATATTTTGACATTTTTAAATAACAAGATTTTAAACAAGGTTTTTTATGTTATGTAGCTTGGTCAGATTAAAATTATTATACAATTACTCGTATTTCAGTCATTTAAAGAGACATTAATTCATACGTAAATTGTAAACGGTTAGGTTATAAAGAATTTTCTCTCTGTGTATCTACAATAAGCTTATACTACAGGCTACAAATCACAATGTTCCAAAATATTTTTCAGCATTTTCTCGTATTATTTTCGCCTAAAAGAAATCATATATTGCAGATTGTTATAAATATTTGTAATCTAGGTAAAAACTATAACTGGAATCAATATATTAAGTACGCCTACAAGGTAAGTTCTTCTTTACTTAACATAAAATAATTTTTAATAGTATAATATTTCAATCTGTAAAAGTAATTTATAATTTTTCTATGAAGTAAACCTTCTTCGTGATTTTTTCAAAGCTATTTCACTTTATGTTTAAAAATAAAAGAGGAAATAAACAATCAGTTGCCTTTCGACTTTATTTCTTATAAAATTTAAGTATCTCTACACAAAACAACGGAATTTTATATTCAACGTAATAAATAATAAACATAAACATACAATAAGAAATCCCTTTCATGGGGGTCCAAAATTAAACATTATAAAACAGTGATCAAGCCGGAAGCACTGTACGCAGCAGAAACATTAACCATGAATCGCATAGGCCAGATAGAAAAGCTTGAAATAACGGAAAGGAAAATCTTAAGAAAAATTATAGGAACAAAATTTCAGGATAATAAGATAGTATATATATAAGAAATGAAGCTCTCTATAAGAAAATTGAAAAACTGTCAGATACTACGAGAAAAAGGAGAATAAATTTTTACGGCCATCTTCTTAGAATGAACTCCAATAGATTGACGAAACAGGTGTTTGATTTTTTCCATAATCGTAAAACAAAACCGAACTGGTTTAAAGAAATTGAAAAAGACCTAATAGAATTAAAAATTACAGAAAATTCACTGCTTGACCAAACTGCTAAGATAAGTACCAAGGACGAAAGAATAAGATTCCAAGATAAAACCAAAATAAGACCTAAACCTGTCATTTCGGAAGATGAGAGGAAAAGAAGATCGGAAAGAATGAAGAGCTACTGGGAACAAAGAAAAGTACAGCGCGCAAGAAATGATTGATTCAGCGTACCCCAAAGAGGGTGAAACGAAAAGAAGAAAGAAATAATAAACATGATATATTTTATGAATATATTTTGAAAACTTTTCTTTTGTTCATAGTAGGTAAAACTGCTTTTTAATTTATGGCAAAATTAGGTAGGGCAATAGTTTTGCATAGTACAAACAAATAAATTTTAAAAGGGGTTTTTGAAAATTAATGTTACAGTAGTCTGACGGGTTTGATATTAGATTAACAGAGACTAATTGCTAATTACTATAACGTGTAATTTGATTTTTGATTTTGTAACATGCATCATGTTAGGGCTGATTGTAATGTTGGATTTTGCATGATGCGAGTACAAAAATTTGCATTGATATATAATAGCATATTTTGCGCGTCGCAAGTCTTAAATTAAATTAATTATAATTAAAATTTCCTGTGTTTCTGGCCCGGATCGAACCAGAGACCTTGAGCGTGTGAGGCGTACGTGATAACCACTACACTACGGAAACTATGAAGACGTTTGATCGATGTAAATATATGAAATGAATCGTTAATTTAATTCTGATAAATATGTAATAGTAAAAGAACAGTTGTTTTATATTAATTCGTAACGATCAGCTGATTTCATTGAATAGCTGATAGGCTATAATAAATTTCAGGTTATGTTGTTAAAAACTGCCTACGTTAATTTTTCCTGCTTTCGAACAAATTATCGTAATTAAAATAAAGAGGAAGAGAAAATATGATACATGATTTTTATTTTTGATTCAATAACAGGAATTGTTTAAGAATATCAAACTCAAAAGTGGAAGCACTAAACAAGAATTGTGATTTTTTTAAATTGAAGTTGCAACAAATAGTAGGCTGCGATCAAGTTGGAGAATTTTATGTCAAATTTACTTTCAACAATCAATGGTAAAACATTTTGGTTCAATTATCATAAGTAAATAATGAAAGCTAAATTAAAAAATAATTTTAAGCGCGTTATAAACTTTTAAAAGGTGTTTAAACTGTTTTAAATCAAAAGCCAATGTTAAATATAAACATTATGCAATAGTGTATCAAATTAATGACGTTTATAACCATAAACAAATTCAAATTTAAAATAAATCGAAACAGTAGCCGCTGATTTTCTTCAACTAAGCAAGTGAGGGCACGGATTAATTTAACAAGTTTTTTCGTTTCAGTACATTCTTGTCGCCTAGACTTTCATAGAAGTCCGTGCTTTTTATAATTTCTCAATTTTTTATCTCTGTACTTTACGTATTTCAGAATTCTTCCAACTTACTGTATTATTCATAGGCCTACCGCTAAAATTGTATGAAACAAAAACTAGTCGGACGTTCAACTAAAGGTAGCATGATTACACCTAAGAACTCTACAAAGAAAATGTTTTTCATTACTTCCATTAGACAGGATACTTTAATAAATAAAACTAAAATAATGTAATTCGAAAGTGCCAATACAAAGTTATACAAATGATGTGGAGGCAGAAAATGATCATAATGTATGTCACAACGACCTATCTACCAGCTGACATCTTTAATCTTGACAATGTGATCATATATGTGCAACAAGTCGCAAACGATTTCAATAAAGCCGTAACACCGACATGACGGAAATTATCGACTGTCCACGAACGCCTACATGTGTCGTTGCAGATTATGCCTACTTCATGCAACTCTAGTGCGAATCTTCTTTTCTAGCACGGTTCGAAACACAACTATAACACTAATGGAGTACAGCAGTTACAGAAAAGAAATGTATTCTTATAAAACGGGGAAAAAACTATGGCATACATTAGTAGGGCCGTAAATCACTTTGTGTCATTAAAACATTGTTTAACTGATATTAAACTAAAATTTATTTCGCAATAAGTTAACTGTAAATATATATATATACAACTGTTTATTTATACCTTCTATAAAAGCAACGCATTAGATTACTTAAATCAAGAACTGGGCACTTTTAACGGAAATGATAAAGTCAGGCATTCTCTGACTAAAAGCATTCTTAACCACAGATCATAAAACCATAAAGTTTAGAAAGAGGATGTAAATTAGAAAAAGCGTTTTATGGTGGATTAAAAGATAAGGCAATAGTAGACCTATCTGTTTAGAATTCAATTAAAACAATTTTAATTACAATTTAATTGTCCTTAAATAGCCACACACATGGTCTGGTAAGAAAACATTTATTTATTTTTTAGTTCATTTAATATTAATTTGTAATAAAAAAGAAGTTAAACATTAAGGTTGAACGTAACCTGAAAATTTTAAATGTCTAATCCATGCAAATTTTAACGACGGTGTAAAAAAAATTAAGATAAAAAATTATGATTAAAAAAAATTTTGGATAGCCGCAATTTTGAAACTGTTAACATATTTTGTTGGTTAATAAACTTGTCTAGATTATTATGATGATTTTTTTTCTTGTTAAGTTTTTTTGAAACAAAATTGTACACAACTTATACATCAACTCCTTAAAACATGTTCTAGAGGTTGGATTGGTATTCATTTCAAGATTCCTGGTTTTGGTTTTATGGTATCCGCTTATTTATAATTTCATTTTCCATCGGAAATTCAATAAAATACAGTCTATTAATTTGAACGCTTCGAAAAGTATTACAAATGTAACATAGGTGGCAGCACTGAGATAAACTTCCACTGCAAGCATTGTGATTACAGTCTGCCCCTATATGACGACATTCGTACTACACGCAAATGCTCAATATATTCAATGCCCATTTTATCACATTTTTATTATTACATTTTTCCATTATAATAATGGTTGATACGATTAGACGTTGATAGAAATCCAATGTAATTAAATTACAATAGATTGAAAAATGTTTTGAGAATCTAAACGATTTCCTTTGTTTTAGGACATTCGTTTTTCTTAATCCAGACCGGATGTTTAACAAAATATATAATTCTACAGATTTCTTCGAAAAGAATTAAAGAGATTCCATGTGTGTTGCGTTTCTATAAAATTACACGACTGACCGTCCAATCGTTATAAAATTATTACCAGCATGCTTATGTGTTTGTGAATTCATGAATTACATACTGCTAATTATTAATTAAAATTATTATAAAGACGATTTTTTTAAAAGAAGTTTTCCGTATGAGAAAATATTATTGTATGCAAATAAACTTACTTAAAATAAAAACAAACAATAGATGTGTTAATGCCTAATGAGCGGTTTTTATTGGTTCTAACAATAAATTAATTTTATATGAATAACGTGAAAGATTTTCAGTTTCTGATACCATGTATGCTAATCAAATAAATATATTATATACCTACGACTGTCTTTAATGAAGAAAGGTTGAATATCTTAACAACTAGAACCCGCTAAATACCGTACAATGATAGCGGCTTGTTTTGATCAAAGCCCAGCCGAGTGCAACGCTCCTCTAGCGCATAAACGTTATAAAGATCGCGAGCTTGAATGGTTTTCTAGTTGTTCTAATTGACTATAAATAATTATTCGATAACTTATTGGATTTCTAAATAATAACGGCATTAAAGTAACATTTTTAGGCGAAAATAAAAATTACCAAAAGTTTATTTTAGCAATTAGCTAGTATTTACAAGTTCATTATACAGTAAAATCCAACAATCGTTTAAACACTCATATCTTTTTGAATTTCTAAATGCTTAACAATCGCTAAGTACAGTCGATAATTTAATAAAACCTGCATTAAATTACCATTTAAAATCTGTAAAATTTGAAAGTACGGAAACGATGCATTAATATGCCTACTTTTAGATTAGCCCTACTTCACGTGCCTAATGAAATTTAAAAGCGGATATACGTGAGTTTTATCAGTGAATACGATGGTCAAGTCTGATTTAAATAACTGTAACACAAAATTGTTCTTTTAAATAATTTTTTAATAACCGACACTTTGTGGGTTACGGAAATATCCAAGCTATTACTAAAATAAATTTTTGTCGATTTGAAATCAAATCTGATTCGAATTAGGAACACAAAAGTGCAAACACAAATACTGTATGCAGTGCAGTAGGCTGTTATAAAGTACACTAGGCCTATACACGGGGTTTAGTAGGCTAACTCATTACCGAACTGAAAAACCTTCCAGGTAAACGGAACAATAATTCTTGTACTTATTTATCCAACATACTAACAACAGAAATCTCGGCTATGAATTGTTTATGGCGTGTAAAACGCTGAGTAATATGCAAGACTCTCGCCGTGGCCGGAGTCGTAACAATTCGGCCTAACCGCAAACAGGCCTTAATTAGTCAGGACCTAGCTAGTGAGCCAGTGCAATCACGAAGGAGTTATTAGCAACCTTTATGACACCCCGTGATGATATACAGTCGAGGAAAGGAAATAACCACCATAATAAAAGCGAAAAAACCTACTAATCGTTGTTTTCCGCTTCCATCTCGGCAACAGGACCACTCTGTGATGAGGACTACAGTGCCTTTGGTGAAGGATGATTGTTGCCAACCCAGTTACATTTAGGCACTCCTCTTGGGTTTGATAATGAATTTAGTAATACAGTATTAACATTTTTATTAAAATTATAAAAATGACAATTTTCTTGCTCTGCTGATATTTGTGAAATATGATGTAGGGCCTATGTTTTTTTAGTTAGCATTAATCTTTATTGTATAAAATAATTAAAATTAGTCGGGCCCGTGTGACCTTTCGCAGTTAATGGGAAAAAGAAACGAATAATATACAACAATGTACAAGAAGTTGAACAGTGTATAGCGGAGCCTCTTTAGAAACTACGAAATATGTGGCAATCGTAACTTTCCTTCTAGGTACTTGAAAGAAAAAGGAAAAGCGGCTAGGAGTTTTTTTATGGAATCGCTATCTGCGATTGAACGTAAAACAGCATTAATTCTGTAAATAAAATAATTCAAATAACATCATTGGCTGGTATTTAATTACTATAATACACTAATCTTTAATTCAGTACTTGAATTTTAAGATTCCCCTACATAACTTCCTAAGTAAACCGTTGTAAAACCTTGTAAAAAGGAAAAGAGGATAGCAAGTCTTCTATTTCTTATGGAATCGCCAGCCGTAATTGAATCTTTTACTGTTTACTGAAAGTATTTACTGTTTACTAAAAACAAAGTCTTTTATTTAATAACATTTACATATTATAACTGGCCTTACCGATTCTACTTTCAAAACTGATTCGATCAAAATTATTTAAGACTTGGATATAGTAATAATTAATTTAAAGAATTTGTTTGTTACACAATAATTTGTCACCACGGGTATACTTTATACTGCTACTAGAATTTTTTACTAACCTTTTGTCGGTTTTATTTTACTGTAAAGCCTAAAGGAAAAGTATGAGGCGTGAAGTTTCTTGGTGCTCTGACGAACCTGAAGGAAGGTACCCCACGTATGTAGTTTCAATAAGCAGGTCCTTATTTTTGGTACAAAACCGATCGGAATGCTTAACGTAATGACACATAAACGATAATAAGGCACCCTCAAATTTAGGCCTTCCCAGATTTGGTATAGGCCTAACGCTAATTACACGCACCACATTAACTATCGGCTGAAATAAAACACTAACAAAACGCTTTTCAGCCAACATTAATTTGTAGGCCTAGGTTATATTGCAGAAGTAGCAAAATTATTAACTGGAAACAATAGCAAGCGTATGATATTTTTCTGCGCAAGTCAAGAAAGTCTGTGGGCACGGTTAGTCAGTTTTAAAGACCCGTTTTGGGGGTAAACTGGTAAATACAGAATTTTATCAAAATCAGGTGTAATGACTTTGATCAAATATGGATCATAAAGAACAATTATGTCGTTACAGTCCAACAAAATAAAACGACGAAATTTAAAAAAAAAACTTCATTAGATTTTGCTAGAATTTGCTTATTTGGTCTTACTTTATATTAAGATCATTAACGTAAGTCAATGTAGCTAATTTTAAGTAAAAGAAATTATAGTTATGGTTTCAGGATGAAATCGAAAATAACAAAAATTTACCGTGACTTTCGTCGAGTTCGTATTTCCGGTTACTCACGTATCATAACTTTCTTTTATTTCAAATTCGGAACATTGATATTATAATACTTCTTACATGATCAACATTTTTACCAATTTTAAAAAATAAAAACTTAATTTTTTCAAACTCTTCTTTCCCCTGACACGCGAATGAACATGGGCTCTAGGCATTGTGTATTTTGTGTCATTTTGTATTGTTTTTTTAAACTGATAAGACACATGTGTAATCAATAATGAGCTCAATTTTATTGCAAAATAAAAATTATAACTATCTACGCAAGTATTTTCATCTCTTCTTTTTTCAATCACAAAATTTTGAAAATAAAAATGTGTTTATAACAGTTATAATTATTTTAAGTTTGAGCTATGGATTCGGCCAATTAATCAATTTTAGACGGAATGAAGCTGCATATCCGCTGAGGTTTCTTTATCCGATCATTCAGAAAAATTATCGAAATAAATTTATATTTATAGTTATCAATGACAATGATAACTAAAATATAATTTTAAAATTTTTATTACAAAGACACGGTTTTTGGAACTTCTACACGTCCCAGTGACAGTGTTTGATGTGCCTTGTTCAACAACATTTCTTGAACGAAATATGTCTGCCATTTTTCAAACATTACTCTTCAAATTAATAAATCTGTTATATTCCTACTTGGTTCAATAGCCGACGAAAGCTTTATTAATTCTGACCCTTCAGGCTATTACAATCGTAATAACAACTAACGTCGTTATATTTACACTAACACGTCATTGCTAATCAAGTTTGAATGAATGAAAATGTAATATTAATTAACTACTAAGTAGGTATATTGTAGTTACTATTCTGACCACTAGGTCAAACAACGCTTTTAAACAAATATGTACAAAACATAGTAGCCTAAAATAGGTTACAGGGCTTAAAAATAAATCTTAGGCCTTGAGAAATGGTAAAAAAAAACGTTGACTTCAAAATTTATGTAAGTAAAATACGTTTTGATATTCAAAAAGTTCACAAGTTGACCTGCATCCTAACTGTACATAAAATTATTTTTTTTAATTGAATTTATAATCAATAATTGAATTTATCAATTTATACACTTTACAAATTGGTATAATTTCAATTATTTATAATTAATGTCACTATAGGCCTATCGGAGAGCTTTTCATGTGGGTTTACAATCTTAACGAAATGGTCATTTCAATATTTTTCGACTTGACTTTGTGTGATATTCTTCTTATAAAGAGACATATGATATAATCTTTTATAAAATAAAAATTCAAACCATTAAAATACCAACCCCCGAACCATTCCTGAATTCGTGAAACTCAAGGAAGTTAGGTCTACGTGGTTTTTAAAATTAAAAACTCAATAAAGCGTTTTCTTTCCGTAATCTTCTTACAATAATTTATTGTTATAAGCATTTTTTCAGTTTTTTTAAAATCTTTACCATCCAATCCAAATCAAAGAAAACTATTTTGATTTTTTTAAATTTTCGTGATAAGCGCGATAAAAATATATATATATAGGCCTATGATTTTAATTTTAACTTTGTTGATCTCGTTGCAAAATATTCAGCAAACATGAAACTCCATAATATAATTGTTTGTAAAATATTCAATATTAAATTCTGTTACTACAAAAATATGTGAGAAATTTAAAAAAACAAGGTTGCTATTTTTCTCAATTTGTTGTCTTCTGAAACAATGCTCATAAGATTTATTTGTAAAATTAATCACCAAACAGGCCTACACAAATTAGAGATGGCCACGTGCATTTAAACTATATTGATTTACTGTCATTTTATTTTAATTTTAATCTCAAACTAATGTTCCTAACCAGCAAAATCTTACTCTTAATAAAGGGACACGTTTTAAAATTTGGTATCGAAGAAATGACACACCACATTCGTAGGCCTATTTTGAAAAAATCATCTTTCTTTACTATAACTTTTTACTTGTAAACCAATAATTTAAAAATGTGAAAAAATGGGGAAATCAACTGCATGACCGCGTAGATCACTCGTACAAACACGGGCATGTCCACCTTGACACCAGTGTCCCACGATTTCTTCCAACTCCGAGGACAATTCAGATTTTAGTCGGGTTTTATTGATTTCTGACCATAAACCGAAGTCAGTGTACTAATTAGATGGTTCAAAATAAACGAAAGTTTATAGTGCAATATAAAATTTCATTTGCATTTGTTTATAGCTTATGACAAAAGAACCATCTATAAAAAGGAAAGAAAAGAAAAAAAAACAGGAACGTGTTTAAGATAAATCCTTTAACATTGTGGTTTGTGTGTTTTACATTTGATACAAAACTTAATTGGGGCTGTGATCGTGAATGCATAAGCAATAGGTTAGAAATGAAACCGTACAGTACTCGGATTTGCATTCTTGACGTACGTTGGTACTTACCGGCACGTGATTTTTCATTGTTACATACACTAGTTAATAAAGCTGTCTCACTAACGTAATGGAAGCGAATTTCAAACAATATTTGTTTTATATTAAGTTTTTGAAAATTTTATTTCATTATTATAATAAGCATAAAAATATATGCAAAAATATCATTTATTACGGTCTTAAAGGTTCATTTATGTAAATTCAATGAACTTTAAAATTTAAAATGTTGAAATCAAACCGAATTACGAACGACAGAGTGCTAAAACACACACGCGCGCGCGCGCGCCATTTTTACGATTACACGTTCAAAGAATGTAATCTTAAGATTTATAAACTAGGATGTTAGAGTTTATTAAAAGGTAGCTAGATTAATTTTATTTATGAGGGCCAAATCGAAATTGTAAATTGTTTTGAAGCCTGTATAGCACAGTAAATTAGTGAAACGGTTAATATTGTCTGACTTGCGAAATCGAATTTATATATTCTTACTTAAATGCTACACAAACCAAAGTATTGTACTGTGTATGGCGAGAAGTAAATACTGTTTGTGTTTGGTGACTTAGGATAAGAAATGTTAAATAGGCCTACAGAAACTACCATGATGACGGCTGAAGAACTAAACTTGGCGTGCAAAGTGGTGGGCGTGGTGAGGTAGCCCTGGTAACAACCCTCAGGCAGCCAGAAAACTTGGGTTAGTTCTAAACTACCTGGTCTTACAGAAATATTGGACAGACGCACTGAAAGGTTACAATGGATTGAATGAACTAGAATATCTAGATTAGATAGACTTATCGAGTATTCAATTAATCCAATTAACCAATTAAATAGAATGCAGTATATTTTAATTAGAGTTTGTTTCATATCCCCAAAATCATTATATTTTGACACGATCGTTTATTATAGATGATTTCCGTGTGTGTTTGATTCAGTACCTCTTAACGCCAAAACGGCAACCTAAGTTACGAAAATTGATTTTTCAAATAGTGTTGCAAGCAAAACTAAAATGCTAAATTACGTTTTATTGCGATTTGAAAAAAAATGTTTTAAAAAAGGACAGAATCAAAATACAGTGAACACAATAGGCCCATGCGTTTGTTTCTATTGCAGATTAATGTGGTAGTCTATGTATTAACCAAAACATTTTCCTAAAATATGTAATATTTTGAACTATTTACAAAATAGAGAATAAAAACTGTTTTCAATTTGCCTAACACTGAGTACTTGTTTTGAGCTATACCATTTCAAAAATAAAATTTAACGATCAAAAACTATTTTATAATGCATCACATTAAAGGGTTTTTTTTCAAGTACAACGACAATTTTTGGCGATAACAAATTTCATTTTAGCGCGCTAGGTATGTAAGTTCACTACTAACCTAGTTAAAAAGCACGATTCAAAAATAAACAAAAAAAATCACTCGAATAGTTCTACTAAATATGCCAACGGACGCTTGGTGCACTTGGTTACAGCACATTATAGTTACAAATATTACAGCGATATCTGCTGGGCAGATACTGAATATTAAACAAATGCCTTTTATTAGGCCTAATAACAAAATATGGAAACAGCTGATCGGTTGTTATTCTAGGTAATAAATAAAATCACCTAACCAAACGGTTTACTAAGATAACATGCTGGGTAATAAAATCAACTGGTTATTTAAAAACAAATTCGTGTTTCTTATCACTTAAAATTCACTCTTTTAGAAACTAAAACGTTCTATCTATTTGTTCAAACATACTTTACGTGAAAATCTACATTATATAGCCTACTAGTTAAAAATCTGTGAAAACCTCTTCTATGAGTTCAAATTACAAAATGTATGTTCGGTTCGGTTATTAAAAATATAATATTTTGTCAGCCAACCTTCTCTGTTTGACATTTGATGTAATAAAAACTAATTAGACGCGAGTTGGCCATGTTTTAACAGATTAGACGCCAAATTTTACTTGACCTTTGCGACCTTGAATATTTAATCACATTAAACCGTGATAAACTCTGTAAAAGCCATAGATAACAAATTTATTAAAATATTAGTTTGGAAACTGTAACTATTTTTAAAAATAAATTCATGCGACAGAGTAAAAAAATATTTTTTTTTTTGTAAAAACGATTGTAAGTTAATAATTTATTGCTATTAATTACTGTCTGAATACAAGAATAACAAATTTATGTTTAGAAATAAATAACTGCGTATTTCCCAATAGGACAAGACAATCTAACCGGAGACGTAAAGAACAAAACAACAACAAAAAATACTGTATTGCATCTGAGCAATTTACAATTTTTTACACAAAACTGAGCAACTAATTTGAACGGAAATAAAATTTATTATGTGTCAGAAAGTGTTTGTTGGATTTTTAAACTGGTCACAAAGAAAATTTTGTGCCACAAAATTCGGTAATGAATTCGTAGCGACCGTAATCAACTTCTCGAACAAGAGTAGTTTTCGAGAATCGATACGTACATTATATATTCAATTTATTTATGTTAATGTAAACACTATTAAAACCAGCATCATTTGAGAATAAAAAACTAGGCCCGCTTTCGAAATTTATTAACACTTAAACATTCAACTTTTTTGCTCGGTACTTTACAGTTTAGAAATGTTTGATTTGAATAGGGGACGTCGTAAAACGATGACAGGATGGTAAAAATAAAACGCTTTGGATATTGGATTGATCCAAATTAGGAGTAAGGTCTAACGCCGAATTTTAAGATCCGGTACGTTTTCAGGCAGCTTTTTAATTATTAAACAAGATAAAAGAATATTTTTGGGCTCTTATGCCACCAATCATTCTGTACGTAAACTTTTAATGAAATCTAAACTAATTTCGATTCAACTTGCCCGTATTTCGACACCAATATCTTGAATTTGCCCTTTTTTGGTCAAAAACGTTTGACAAATTGAGTTAAGTTATGAACCGTCGTTCAAAATTTGAGCGAAATCTGACGAACCGATTTTGAGGAATTTTGGAGAAATAACTGTAAGTGAGAAAAATTGAATGATCCATTTATTTTACCATTTATCATGTACAATTTTACCAAGTACAATTTATTTTCACTTGTGTAAAGTTCGCCTACAACAGGCCATTCATTTTTATTTTTTAGTTATGTCCTAAATTGCTTCTCGAAATTTTCTTTTCACAGACAATCACTAAAAACCATTCACATTCAGACCTAAGATAAGAAATTTTAATTAACATCTCCGCAACATAGGCCAAGTGCAAACTAATTAGGAAGGCTTTGGTTCTTGAATAATGCAGTTGTGCCGTTTTATCGTCAGCTCAAGCTTGTAACAACACCAAAATAAACAGTCAACAGCTGGCCTAACTCTAACTATATATTTTCTAAACGGAAATAAAAAACCTTGACGATGCATGTGAACCCGGTCTTATGAGTTAGTCGAAGCTAAATTTGACAAAGCAACTGTAGCCAAATAGAGTAGTTAAACAATAACGATCCTAGACTATATTCTTAATGAAAGAATTGTTAGGCCTACTATAACAACTTTGACATTTTGACAGGTGCAAAGTTTGTTAACTAACTGCGTATATTCTTTACAAGTTTAATCTCTAAACGAACAACCATTAAACAAGATACAGTTTCGATGATCAGACGTCATCTTTAGTTTCTTGAGGTTTTATAGATCTGTTTATGCTTGTTGTTTAATATTTCTGTGTTAATTAGTAACACAAATTTGAGTTTAGGATTATTCGCAGGGTTGTCTTACGTATGTAAATCATTATGTTACGAGCTGTAAAATTCGAACTATTTAGGATAGTAGGCCTAAAGCACATTTTCATCCGAGTAATTAAAAGTGATTTTTGCTTAATGGAATCACTAAGCTTAAGGCAAAAACTTAACAGTTTAATCAAATTTTCCAAGAGGCGTTTTCTTTGTTCCACAAAAACTGTGAAATTGGCATTAGTGGGGGCATTTCACGTAAGTAATTCCTCAATATCTGTTATGAGTTGTTCAATTTAATTTCTGGTCATTTAGCCTACGAAGATGCCTAACTGAATTTGAATAATAATCAATAATAATAAGTATGAAATAAAATAACTTTAGTAAACCGGAAAAACAAAATCAACAGTATTTTTTTCTCGAATTGCTAAAATTGATTCGATAAATTCTTTTTAAAAAATGAATATGTTACTAGCTTCGTAAATTAGGAATAGAAAATATTTATCCACAAACAAATATTGTATTTTACTGATAGCATGTAAATTAAATCAAAATACATGCTGTAAAATCATAAAATTGCTGTAAAAGCGATGTGAGATTAATTTTTTGAGATATTAAAAGTAAAAATTATAATGAAAAACATAAACTCTCATCTCGTTTAAAAATGCCGTATTCCAATGAATGCTCCACTGTTTTCTACTTATCAAATTTTATCAAAATGTGTGGGCTGACATTGTCATCGAACAGATGGCCAAACACAGGTGTGTTGATTAAGTTTCCCAATTTACACAAATAAACGTGTTTGTATTGTACTGTTACCTATTTAATTATGTATTATATACACAGAGAAACCTTGTGGACGAGCTGATTCATAGGCAAAATAAAATCCTAACAATTTTTTATTATCAATATAAAGAAGTAGGCCTAAAAGTAGAAGGGGTGGCAAATAATTATTTGAAAAGTATGACTGCGTTTTTGATTTCAAAATAAAGAAATATGACGTCAACAGAGCACGCGAAATTTGACAATTATTTATGTGTTTTCTCTGTTTAATTTGTATATATTAAATTTGTATATAAATTTGTATATATATTTCTCTGTTTAAAGTATATTATAAATTTTTGTATTGTTATAAAAACAATATAGGCTTATCGAAAAAAAGGTTGTAAAAATAAGGTTATTTATTAACGAAATAGTTGCAGCACTCAGTAGGGTTTCCCGTGAGATAAAAGAAAAATTCCGAAAAATAACAAAAAATATGACCTTGTAAATGAAAATTTCCTTTCGCGACTTCCCTACGAAAAAAATATTCTCACAATGTTTAAAGACTATTCAAAATGTGTTCTAAAGGTCAAGATCGGTATACATTTTATAATCCCTGCTAAGTTTCTTACGGAAGCCGCTTAAAAAACTATTTACAAAACACCAAACGCTAAACTAAACAGTATGTTAGACAGTATACAAAGTAGAGGGAAGTAAATATAATGTGTAAGGTTACAACAGCTGTTCTGCAGATTAAAATTTCCCTAAAGTCTGGTGGATTGATATAGTTTCGAGGAAATAGGCTACACTGGAAAAGTAGAAGAGATCGGTGCGGCAGTGGGCAGAACTATGTTTATGTCCGCGGCTGACATTAAATTAAACGGAAACACTACTAAACTATCGAATAAAACCGATCCTCGTCTCAGTTTAATCGGCTAGTTTGGTCAGATAAGTTATCTCAAAACAAAACTAGTTTTCTATCCTAGTAGCGCTTAGACAAATCAAGAACCTCATTTATGGTTCTTAAATGTTCTAAACGTAGACTGTGAGTTTTTAGAACGTAAATAATTTATATGTTTAGCTTTTAAAACTTAATGTATCCTACTTTATGGCTATTTTCGAATTGGCCATATAAAAACACACAAAAATAAATTACATTGTTGAAATAAAATGTATAAACAAAAAGGAATTTTTAAACCAGTTTTATTTGTCTGAGAAGATATTACCGTTTTAATTCGTTATTGCAAGTTTTAAAGGCAATTCGGTTAAACTAACTTAGGCCTATATTCATATTGCGTTCACGTGCATTTTTCTTATTGGTAAAACAATCTTCCAAGAACGTGATTAGTGATCGTAGCTATTTACAAAGACTATACGATAGGCTGTTTTAACGTTTTACTCGTGTTATTAATCTGACGTATCAATACACATGCAGGTAAGTGCGTTAAAACAAAATTATTTGCAAAGGCTTACGACTTGGAAATTTTTTAAGCAGAAACTAATTTGTTTTATAGAAAACCTTTAAACATACGTAGTCCTAGGTGACAAAACATTTTTTTTAAAGCAAATATTAACTTGTTATAAATTACCATAGTTTGTAATTTTTCAAAATTAATGCCCAAATATATTTGACAAATTTCCAATGTAAGCACAAACAACTATTATAAATTGTATACAAATTAAGCCTACACACATGATAATAATTTCAGAATAGTTTATACATTTTTAAAAAATTGTTTGTTTAATCGATTTTAGTTTTATAAATTTTTCGATTGCTTTTGAACCGTAAATTGTTTTCATTCAAAATTTGTAAAATTGACTAGTTCCGAGTATATTGACCTATATGACAAAATTTTGAAGAACCGATTTTGAGAAGATGGGTCAATTTCCAGCTATCTTTTCCGAATTCGGATCTTTTGGGAAATATTTGAATGTAAGACGTTTGTGTTGTATTTTTATATTATTTATTAATTTTGTGCTCCTATACGGTTTAATTATTTCCTGATTTAGAGTTCAGCCATACATGTATTTATTACACGCTAGCGTTAAAACAACAGTTCTTACTTAATAATTGAATTGTTTTGAAACCCATTCGTATACATAAACTTGATCGCTGGTATAATTTCAGTTGTCCAGATTTAAAATAAAAACTTTTATTGAACTTTGTGAAAATTATTTTAAACATTTTTTAAAATAATTTTCACAAAGAACTTATCTTGATTTTAAGTAGTAAAGAAGGTCGATCTTGACTTTACCTACACTTGTTTAGGGTGGCCTATATTCTCGTTTCAAATTAGTAAAATCAACCTGAATACAATATTACTGCACCTGTTAGACTACTTATTGTAAGAAGGGTAGAACTATCTCCATAGGCCTACACGATAGGGAAATACACTGAATACAAATCTACCTGAGTTACAGTTACCCTAAGCATCTCTTATAATAATATAGGCCTACTCCTAAAGGAACTTTTATAATTTAAATAGCTTAACAGAAAACTAACAGTAATATTATATACTACTTTACTTCTAACTTTTTGCAGCCTATGCATTATAAATTGTTTCATCTGTGGCCAAGATGTCCTGAATATTTACTGACGATTCGTGGGGACATTGATAAAAACTATACAATTTATTTATTGAAATCATCTTTATTCAATTGTTCCTTAACTTGCATAGCTTCGAATTTGACGTTTTGCACTATGACGTCAAAAAACACTAAGACGTTAGAAAACTACTCCCCTTAAAACTTTTTCTAAACAAACAAAAAATTTAAGAAAAATTCATATGATGTTTTAGGACAGATAAACCTTGTAAAAAGTGGTTTGATTGCAATAAAGAACTGTATTTTGAGTGGTGAAATGGTTTTACTGAATAAAAAAACGTTTCCTATTAGAATTTAAACGAAATAATATTGAAAAGGTGTATTGGCCTACTATATTTTGACTTTTTAGATGAAAACCTTATATATAGTTCCGATAAAAATTTATGACCTTATTTAATATAGTGTATGGCATATATAATTACGGCATATAAGACTTTAAAGTAAAAAAAATCATATATTATCAAATTATCCCAAATTTACTTCTATTATAGTTTCACACTCCGTAATTATTATCTACCATTTAAAATGAAAAATACAATCTTCCAACGAAATGTTTATTGCTTGTTTCTTAAATTTCTGTAACATGGCGTTGTTATAGTTCTAAGAGTAAACAAGTATCCTAACACATCAGTATGGGCAAATTGTTAAATCATTGAATATATTTCGTCACTAACAGACTAGCATATTCTCAGTTATCTTAAACCGCTTATCTCCATTATTTATTTTGGCTTGGAAGCGAATAACCTATAACTTACAAATTAATTACAAGTAGCCTATCTAATCCGTTCAGTAGCCTTACTTTATGACGCTAATTAACAATTTAACGGAACACATATTATTTATGCAGATTCAAAATTAATTCAAAAATATTGACAGCTGATTTTAAGTGAAATAAAGATGAGCCAGATTGACGAGTCTGGGACTGTGCAGTCACGAAACGAAAGATGTTCCAATTAAGATTATGAATTTGATTTCAGAAATATTTTTTTATTAATAATATTCGTAATCGCTGCTAGGAATTCCCTAATTTAGATCACTTAATTGGCGACACGTGTTTATGATTCAACTCTTTTTTTTATTGCTGACAATAATTGTTTTACATTTTCGAAAAAAACTGTAAGACATTAATTGTCGGTTCGATTTTATAAAACATCAATTTGGTTAGTTTGTTTGTTATTATTTTCAAAAACAATATTGAAAAGAAACAAGTCTAATTAAACATGAATATCTGAAGTGGTTTCAATAAATGAAAACGCTGACAAGCTTGTGTGAATAATCCTCGACTACAAACGTTTCTAAGCATGCACTCAAAACAAGGGTTTGCAATTAAACTCGTTTTTAAATCGTGGCCAACTTTGTTGTTTGATTTTCAAGAAATGAATTAAACTAATGCAACAGTTACTAGTTATTCATGAAAAAATAACGGTAAAATTTTAATCTAGGTCAATGGATCAAAATTTGCTTCACGAATGTTTAAACATAATCATGCCTACAGTTATGTGGTACGTTAAAACAAGTTTAAGGTTAGGTTTTGGTGGTAAACCTCGTTACGCCTAGAAACTTGTCATATATTGAGAAAATAACGGTGATAATGTCTTGAAATGGAGACACAAAATTCGCCTAATGTAAAAATACGTTGTAATTTTACTACAAAGTAATTTTTGAAGATTTAAAATAACAATAATAGGAACAGTAGCACATTTCTTCTTGTTTTAAAATTGTGTTAAATCTAAAAAAAAACTTGAAAAATGTTATACCGGCATCTTATTAAGTAGGATTACTAAAACATTTTTAAAATCATGGTAGGCTATTGAATTTGTAATAGAAATATATTTTTTGGATATTCAGTATAAATTTGAAAGTAGTTGAAATTCATTCTCGTTTAATTATTCTTTATTCTACACTATTCGTTTAAATTATTTGTTTATGAATACGGAAACTAAGTAAAATCATGCATATCAGTTAGTTTACACATGATCAAATCAACCATTTACTTTAGATAATATTTTTCAGCCTATTCAAACAAGAACTAACCCGAATAACACAAATATTCTGGGGCTACAGACAAATGGTTCTAAGGTATGGATACAGTGTATTTACATTAATGTCTGCAACTTAATTTTGTTTACACTGTATTTTTAAACACCGAATTTAATAACTTGACAATTTCTATTGTATGAAAACAATTCTGATTAAAGTATTTACAATAAAATTTACCTTAATAGGTTGCGGTGATATAATGCTTAAGAGCGTAGGCGGTGTTCCGGGGTTGCTGTAGCAACCCTTTAACTCGTCATGCCTCTGTAGGTTGTAATCATTGCATTCGGCCATTGTTGTGCCCCCGAGAGGCGAGTTGTGGTATTCCAGGCCCGACCGGGCCCGGTACTCGGCCGCAACACCCTCCACGTTATATCCGCACTTCACTCCCTTTAAAAAATTTCCGGCTTTGATAAAAGCCCAAATGTCATTCTCCACTGTAAAGCCGAGTGTATACGACTGGTATACACAGCACCGTTACACAATCAAACAATTACACAAAATCAAAGCTAAGCGAACAAAATTAACGTGCCCACGGGGAAAAGTCCAAGACCAACATAAACGGTACAAAAGCACACGCGCCTTGGTCTGCTGCCAAAAACCTTGACAAAAACAACTAATGCCACTGACTCACTTTTGATCAGACACAACAAAAATATCTACGTAAATGCGGCCGATATTATTTAAAAACATTAAAAAGAAATGTGCGCCCGGTAATTGACTAAAAAATAAAACAAAATTATTTGCGAAGTTTTCAGGAAATAACATAAGAGGGGAGTGAAAAAAACGAAATGAAATAAAAAAAGAAGCAGTCAGCGTAGAGTTCTAAAACTCACTATGTTGTGAGTTGCGTTCGCGCGGTGTGCCGTCGGTGCCAAGGGAGGGGAGGGAGGGGGAATCGAAGGAGTGGGGCTCGGCTAGAGGGGCGAGTATTAGAAAGAGAGAGTGTTTTGGGGAGTGAGGAACAAAGATAGGCCTTCTTCTCGCGTAAACTACTACACAATTCATAAAAAGCGATTTTTTTATACGTCACAACAAAGAATTGTTTTTTAGTGAAATGCAAACACGTGGTTAACACGTGTTTCTGAACACTTAACCTAAATGTTACTTCTTCAGGTATAAGTCCGTACAGGTGACTGATGTTTACTTATTTAAACGATGTATTACAGCATTGCAATTTTATTATTTTGCAAACAAAAATGTATGCTTTACACCGATAAAGTGTCATTAATATTATTTTTTTGTTTCATCACCGGTAACTTTATTTATTCAATTAAAAAGGTTACCATTAACTCAGGTGCTACTAAATCGTTTATATTTTCTTTCAAAATCTCGCAATCAAAAATTCCTATGTATTTTTTATGTAGTACACATTTTGCTCATATTTGGTGTTAGTATAGGCCTACATATTTCCCAAGTTACCTGCCATTTCAGGGAAACCAAAGTTTTAAAAAATGTTCTACATGTTGCAGGCTATTTAATGACAACACGTTTGACTGCAAATAGTACTTCATGAAATCAACTGTGTGACGTTTTTGTTATTAATAGCTACAAAAGCAGTAGCAAATATGCCTTCTAAGAACGACGTTTATCCGTGAAATGTAGGCTAGGTAAAAGGTTTAATGGTCCAAACAGATTTAATTAAATTTCAAATATATTTACGATTTTAGTAATTACATTTTAGATTATTTGCTCAATTTGCAGTAGGCATAAGCGTGTTTTAAATATTTTAAAAACCCTGACGGAAAATGTAATATTAACAGACTAAACTCAGCTGTTGTTACTGACAGTCTATGGAGAACATTTTGATATAAGTTTTCCAAAATTATACGTGATGATCTGATGGACTTTTTTTATTCTTTTAATACAAATAGGTTTAAATATATGCGATTCAGCGCTCATACTGGTAATTATTATAGTATGCAAGCAATAGTTATTTACCTTGAGTTAACTAGGCTATTAAACTAGTTAAAACAACATTCGAATTTAACACATAAAATATCATAAATATCAATAAATCCTGTTTTAAGGTTGCAGCTATAACACAAGACTTATAAAATAAAACTCTGCCAATACAAAATGTGCAATAAATTTGAAACTAGGCTACATAATATAACTTTACTGGGTAGTTTAGTTTAGTCTGCAACAAAGCTTTTACCTGATTAAAAACACTAAAACCTATACAGTAGCAATCATGGCTTCGGCTGTTGACACAAAAACCGTAATATTTCTTATAATGCAGACATGATAAAATTTTAATATTTTCCCGTTATTATGTTACATAGTTTATTTGCAATTTAAATACTGTTTTATAGAGCAATAATTATGGCGTATGAAATTTTATTTTGAATCGTTTCCTTGTGAATAAAATTATTTTTATTTTAGCCTAATGGTAAAACTACTGTTTTTAATAGCATTTTATTAAGTCTAATTTATTTTGAAAAAGAGAGGTCTACAAATATTTCTATTTTTCTCTACAACAGGAAGAACAATCACACGAAAACTTAATATTTGATAAGTAAGGCAAGAAGACTAGCTGTTAGGCTATGAAGCAAACGGAACAATTCTTTTATAAACAGCTTTGTTTGCATTTTTTTTTTTTAATTTTGATTAGGACGTTTTTATAATATTTATTATAAATAAATATTTTAGTTATTTGGTCTTAAACGTTAGAATATATTGTGTATTTTATATTTTATATTTTTAATTGGTCTTTATTGTAGTGATGAATACCAAATTCCAAAGACAAAAAAAAAATCATGGTTTGTAAGGAAATTCCAAAATGAGCCCTAAGAGTGTTACGATGATTTCAGTCAACACATGACTGTATGCCGTTACTGTATTTTAGCATGGCTAGGCACTTAAATGCACAAGCTATATGTGCGCGTGGACACCACTACTAACCGCATCAAAAACGTAGCTGGTTGAGTTGCAGCTCGTAAGACGGAGGCTAAATGTTTTCAGAAAAGAGCCCCCTCTCTCCCGCCTACCTCTGTTAGTTAAACGCCTCGGCTAATGCACACTAACTAAACTGTCCTACTGTATATTAGTCTATGCCTAGAGAAGACATAGGCTACATTTAGTGAATACATCAGTTTTTTAAATTTTGTAGCCTATGAAAAAAATTTTTTTCTGCAATGATGTCTAAATATAGGTCAATGTAGGCTACAAGCACAAAAAATCAAACGACTGTAGCGAACTTCGTTTATATGCAGTAATAAAAGTAATAAAAGTTAAAAACAGTAATTATAAAAAAAAATCCCAAAACAGCTGTAACGATTTAAAAGAATTTTTCACAGATGTAGCACTAAAAGAAAAAATTGTGTAGTTCACAACTTCAAGAAAAATTCAACCATTGAAAAAAATATTCAAATATGAGGACAATAAGTAACTTAAATTCTTAAAATAATATTTACATATTTCAATCATGAAGGTTCATAACTCAAGTCACTCTAACGAACTGAATTTTGAATACAAGTACATTACAGTTCACCAGTAAATTAAAAAACAAAAACATTCTGACGGGTAAGAGTTAAGATCCATAAATTCGTTTTATATTAAATTTGAGTTTTGTGTACAAACTTTATAATATATGGTTGTAGATTTTGCAAAATCTGTTACGCTATTATATTTTTTAGATTTTCCAGTCTACTTATAACGGGATTTTTTGACGGATTGAGGCAAGTTTCGTTTAAAATCTTAAAGGCCTACATTGTTCTAAAACAAAACAAAAATAATTATAAGAAAGTTTGTACAATGTTCTTTACAGTTTATAGAAAGATACAGAAGGTCTAATGTCTGTCTACTTAATAGGATATTAACGATCTTAGCACATCTTCGTTAATGCTATAGGCAAACATTAATCAAATTTTAAAAAAGGAAAAGCATTAAAAAAACAGAAAACTAAATTTAAAAAAATATTGAATTGTTTCCTATTATTGCTGTTGCTGAGCAGGTATTATCACTGTTTCACAATCTTTAGTGTACAGATTGCAAAACACTAAAATTTGCAAGTACTACAAATCTGTTGAGAATATGCTTGAATACTTAGCCTACCAATATTAGGCCTACCGTACGGTACGTCATGCATTGTTATTTTATTTGTTTTTTCCAACTCTCAATTTTAATTTTGCCATGAAACAAAATGTTTTTCATACACTCCGAGGTTATTTGGAATGGTCTGTACTTACAAGACATAAAAATGGTAACCAACCAACACTATTGTCCAAAGTAATTGATGCACTTCACAAGCCAATAAATTGTTTACATCACATATAGTCCAATAAACTGAGTGGCCGTTTTGAAATGTAACAACAGCTTTTTATTAGTTCAACGGCCGAAAGTATCCTTGAGGGCAGCAACACGTTAAAACACATTAAATCACTTACTTAATGCGTATAAATCCTAAAAGTGGTAAATGGTGAACTAGTTTGTTTATCTGAGTATTGGCTGAGCGAAAATTAAGTCAATTGCTGATTAAAAAAAAAAAAACAAGTAACTTCAGCTAATGACTTTATACTTCAAGCCACGCCTCCTGGATCACCTGTAGGGTACACTCTGCATACAATATGCAATGAATACCGTATTTGTGACATGCGACTAGATTTAATCAGCCATAATAATGAAAGTTGAAAGTAAGGCGAGTGTCAAGACAAGTAGCACATGCAATCATTAAAATAAGATATTGCAGCCAGTAACAGAGGTTTAAGTTAATGAATATTAGTTGGAGTAACCACCAAGAGGAACATAAAAGAATGCATTGAATGCACTTAAGATCGCTAGGTATATTAATTGAGTTCATGCAAGTCTTGTTTGATTTAGAGTTGTTCAGTGGTGCCTTATCTTGTGCGTTTTAAAATTGTGTCCCCGCAGGGGGTGCATACTAGCTGCACCTATTGAGAGGAATTAGACGTCCCTCGCGGTACCCGAGTCTTACACACTTTACACTCACACTTACACATTTAGAGAGGCGATAATAGCCTGAATGTGCTTTTCGCCTTAAAACAACAAAACAAAAACTTAAAATTGTGCCCGTTCCCAAGTTTAAAACAATACAAATTCTTTATCTTGCACTATTTAAAAAGATTTAGTTTTACCATAGTGAAATTTTAAATACCAAAGTGAACCTAACAGTTAATTAGTCCTGACTCCTTCATACTTTCAAGGACATTATTTAACATTTTGAATTTAACGCTGATATTAAGGAATTAATATAACCTCTTATTACAATGGTGATATCAGATGTTCAGAAAGTGTAAGTTTACAAATTATGTTTTTTTTTAATTCATTGCCAAATCGACTACTGTATTGTATCGTAACTACTGTATTGTACCGTGCCGCTTTATGTTTTTTTTAATTCATTGCCAAATCGACTACTGTATTGTATCGTGACTACTATATTGTACCGTGCCGCTTTATGTTTTTTTTTAATTCATTGCCAAGCCGACTACTGTATTGTACCGTGCCGCTTTATGTTTTTTTTAATTCATTGCCAAGCCGACTACTGTATTGTATCGTGCCGCTTTATGTTTTTTTTAATTCATTGCCAAATCGACTATTGTATCGTGACTACTGTATTGTACCGTGCCGCTTTATGTTTTTTTTAATTCATTGCCAAGCCGACTAGTGTATTGTATCGTGCCGCTTTATGTTTTTTTTAATTCATTGCCAAATCGACTACTGTATTGTATCGTGACTACTGTATTGTACCGTGCCGCTTTATGTTTTTTTTAATTTATTGCCAAGCCGACTACTGTATTGTATCGTGCCGCTTTATGTTTTTTTTAATTCATTGCCAAATCGACTACTGTATTGTATCGTGACTACTGTATTGTACCGTGCCGCTTTATGTTTTTTTTTAATTCATTGCCAAATCGACTACTGTATTGTATCGTGACTACTGTATTGTACCGTACCGCTTTATGTTTTTTTTAATTCATTGCCAAATCGACTACTGTATTGTATCGTGACTACTGTATTGTACCGTGCCGCTTTATGTTTTTTTTAATTCATTGCCAAATCGACTACTGTATTGTATCGTGACTACTTTATTGTACCGTGCCGCTTTATGTTTTTCATATCAATCCTTTTTCTTTGTAGTAACGTCTTGTATTTGAAAATTATTAATTTTCTTAACTTTTCTTTTTTGTATTCAAATATACAAAAGTCGAGAACTGTGCAGAATTATACACACACTCTCTCGTGTTATGTTTACTTGGCGATTGGATAGCCGCCAAATTGCAAGTTCTGAAACTCAATTCTGCGTGTTTTTTAATTTGTACGTTAGCCCTACTTTAAATTTTTACTCGCGATTTTGAGAATAGTAATAATAAGTTATATTTTGCTGGAACACTGCAATTGGACAGAACTGCAAGTTGCTTATTTTTTCAAATTACTGTTTCAAGATAAAAAACATTAAATCTTGATAACTTTAATGATGTAAATTCTGTTACTTTGTGTGGATGTACAGATTTTAGATAGGGAATGGCATCGAAATCAGCAGCGGCTTCAAAACTAAATCGCAAGATACTTCCCGAAAGTTGTCTATTTTACTCTTCCTGCCTTTCTTGAACTAATTCATTTTGTGAAACCAGTAATAAAATATCTGTAATCACTTGTGACAAAATTACGAATACTCTAAAACCAGTTAGAACCGCTTCGTGCTATATGGCCTTCCATGTATGAATTGATTGTAGGACGTTTGGCTATTTTGCTATCGCTTAAAAAATTATTATTCGCAAGTCCAACACAACATCCAAACTTGGCAAACCATTCTATGCCGAAGTAAATTATTGTAGCTTAAATCTGTCACTGATTTTTGCATAAAATTTTATAAATAAACAATAAAGTCGTATTTTAATTTCAGTCAGCTTAGATCAGTAAAAGTTTCATGTTTTTTAGTTTGCAGGTTTTGAAAAAAAATGAGTTAATATTTATTTTATTCTGTATAATTGGGCTGCTAACTTCAAAGTAATTTCGTAATGAGAAACATAAGTTCGAGTGATGGAATTGAGTACTGAAATATTCAGCTGGTTTTAGACGCAGTATTGAAGTCATGTTACCCTCATGTAACATGACTTATTACTGCTTATTCGGACTTTTGTCGTCATTTGTGTATATAAGGCAATATACGACATATAGCCCATAAGTACACAAGTGATGACAAATGTTAAAAAAACTGTGATTAATAATAATTTTAAAAAAACAGATCCTCCAGTTATTTAGCGATTAGAAACACAAGTTTGAATGAATGAACAGTACTGAAATATTCAGTCGTTTTTTAGCGTTCTATTGAATTTTCTTTATTCCTTTGTCGAAGAACAGTAGACCTCGCAGTATATTTTTGATTAATATACAAAGCACCCCGCGACAGGGTGCGTAAATTTTCCGCCAATTTAACCGGTAACCGCAATATCTACGAAACATGTTACTGGACCAATTTTATTGGACATTTTATGCTATTTCTCCTTGAAGCGGTAAAAATGATCATAGGTTTTGCCGTTCAGCCAGATTTACACTAAATAACCAGCAACTCTCAACGTTGAATCAGAAGTCGAAATCTTGAAACGGAACTAAGTAGGAAAAAATCGTCGTTCAGGCTTTATACAGGATATTTTCGTACCAAATTTCAAAACAATTGGTTAATGCGTTTTGTCCAAACTGAGTACAAGCATCATCGTTAAATTTGACTACGCCATCTTGAAACAGAAGTAAATGGGAAAAAATCGTACACATACTTCAATTGGGTTTTTACTGAAATCAAATTTCAAAATAATTTACAATTATATTGGGTCAAATTTCAAAACAATCGGTCAATGCGTTTGGCTAAAACAGCCTATAATCCTTATTGCAATCAGAGACCGCCATCTTGAAACGGAAGAGAATGGGAAAGAATTTTACACATACGTCGTTCGGCTTAATCTTTTAGCCAAAACTGCGTAATAAACACACACAAACCAAATGCCGAAAGGTCGAGTTGAAACAGAGATCACTTTGCTCGATAAGTTAGGCATGTTATTGAAGTTTTTAAATTAGTTTGCATATTAAGCCTACTACTAAAGTCTGTTGATTCCTTTGCATATTAAACTATCAGACATTTCCAAGTTTGCCACTAGAAGAAGCTAGTAGATCCAGGCCTTGAAAGAGCGCCGATTTTGACGTATTGTCACACTTCAGAGGTGTTTAATTTTATATATATATATATATATATATATATATATATATATATATATATATATATATATATATGGGGGTTGTTTACGTGTACTCTAGAGTTAGAAATATCGGTCACATTGATTCAAACCAAGACTTATACAAAAAATTACGATAACTACTTCGTTACACGGGAAAATCGATTTAACCGCGTCAAAATTGCTGCTAATCCAAAGCTTTCATATCTAGTATAATATTATTTTCTTACATTTAAAAAAAATATGATTTCACCATCGTAATCATTTTTTAAATCTGAATATATTTGTAAAATTTTTATTTAACAATGTAATTTGAAAATTTAAATTACTAATATACCCAATTTTTTAAAGTTGATTATGATGATAAAATCAGACTTTCAGAAAAAATAAACGATAAAAAATTACTGTAATAATGTTACACTTTGGGAATTGCTTGCTGCCATTATAAAAAAAGTCACGTTGAATGGCGTAGTAAAAAAAATCTAAACTGAGACAAGCATGTGACTAAAGTCAACATGTCCTCAGATATCGGTGTAGCTGTTATAATAATAGGTTATAAGTATATTTGACAAGAGTATTATTAGTTTATTTTTAATTATTGTAGGCTATTAGTGTACAGTATAAAAGACTTTTGTTTGCAGCTACAACTAGTCGTGTTACGTGTAAGCTACAGTTGAGTAACGCTTAAACAAACATGGCTACAGATCCTGAGCACGGAATTTTAACAACCAGGCCCCATTCCCAAAACATCCAGGCCGTAGTTGTGCAACATTTTATTTATTGCTTGTCGTAGTACTTACCAGTAAAAGGCAGTATTATAGCGGTAAGTATTTTATTGGAGGGTGGAGGGTAAAGGGTCTGTTGTAAAATAATTTTCCAACAAGGATCGGTCAAGTCTGTCATATTTTAGGTTAGGTTATGCTGGTGCATTCCTCTCGAAACCTTGAAACACTTAGCAGTGATTTCACACAAAATCACTTCAACAAGGAAATTGCCTACATTTGAAATAGAAATTAATGTTTCCAGATAGTGTGCCAAATTCGAAACACGCGAGATGATACAAACTAATTTCAATTCTACACTGTTTTTCGATTTTAGTTTTTTTTTTTTTTCTTCCATTAGTTCCAATAATTTTCATTTCGTGAGCAGACTACTTTTGCAATGTGCAATACGTTATAACGTATAAGTTTATTGTTCTTTTACTGAAGTGTTGAATCTAATAAGTTGGGTAAAATAAAATTATGTTTTTTACAATGAAAAACATGAATAATTTGTGCTAATAATGGCATTAGTGCTCAAGCAGTATTACGGAAATTACCTGCTTACTTTATGTAAGTATTTCGACTAGGAATGGCATATGTGCTCAAGCAGTATTCTGGAAATTACCTGCCTACTTTATGTATTTCGACTAGGAATGGCATATGTGCTCAAGCAGTATTCCGGAAATTACCTGCCTACTTTATGTAAGTATTTCGACTAGGAATGGCATATGTGCTCAAGCAGTATTACAAAAATTATCTGCCTACTTTATGTACGTATTTCGACTAGGAATGGCATATGTGCTCAAGCAGTATCACGGAAATTACCTGCCTACTTTACGTAGGGGCCTACGTATTTCGACTAGGAATGGCATATGTGCTCAAGCAGTATTCCGGAAATTACCTGCCTACTTTATGTAAGTATTTCGACTAGGAATGGCATATGTGCTCAAGCAGTATTCCGGAAATTACCTGCCTACTTTATGTACGTATTTCGACTAGGAATGGCATATGTGCTCAAGCAGTATTACAAAAATTATCTGCCTACTTTATGTACGTATTTCGACTAGGAATGGCATATGTGCTCAAGCAGTATTACAAAAATTATCTGCCTACTTTATGTACGTATTTCGACTAGGAATGGCATATGTGCTCAAGCAGTATCACGGAAATTATCTGCCTACTTTACGTAGGTGGCCTACGTATTTCGACTAGGAATGACGACTGACGTTGAAGTGAACACGAAATAGTCCTTGAGTGGAAATCACAGATTCATTCTTAAAATTGCAAAAGCACGATGGTGCGGTAAACCTTGGATGAATGAAATGTTGACGAACCTAAAAATTGCAAAGACTGAACATTGTTTAGTGCACCAATGAACGTTCCACAGAAATAACATCTCAGCAATTACAGAAAAAAAGTTTCAGGTTTTTGTGGCTTACCCGTTATTTTCGTAACGGAATGTTAGTTTATTAATAGGTTACTAATAATTTTTTTTTATAAACTTTATACTTAAACCAAATTTGAAAATGTAACCTTCTAGATTTCTTACAAGTATTTTAAAAACTATAATTGATATTTAGTGATTACATTTACATATGAGCAAAATTAAATCAAAATATTATGTCCTCTTTGAGAACAATTATACTTTATATTTACAACAACTGATACTTGAATGAAATTAATTCACTATTGACTTGAAACGATTGTTGTTAAAATAAATAAATATTATTATATCGTTCCAGCCAATCAGAAAACACAGACAAATATATTGCGATAGCAACTTACTCGCTCATTTTATAAAGACAAAATTAAAACACTGAATTATATGCGTTGAGGAACATTTTGATATTCAAAAATTAAACTTGGAACACAAATAAATTTTAGCCATATAAAAAGTTAGAAAATATAATGTAACTTATAGCAAAATATAGCCTGAGTAAAGAAATATTAGTAGGTTTATAAATATAAGTAACCTAACAAGTTTTTTATCGTTTCTTAACTTTCCATAAATATTTAAATATACGGAAACATCATCTATTGGAGCAGCCATTTCGTTAAAAACTAATGGACTATGAGATGTGGTACTATTACCTTAGCACATACCTATCTATATTTTAGCTTATCAAATATTTATTGAACCCTCGACTCATGTTCTAGAAGTAATGTTTGTGAGATCAATGCACATCTTATAGTCCTGTGTTTTTATTTCACCGAAATGGTTGCTCAATTTTGGTCTCTTTTTATGGTATCCCTCTGCAGGAATTTTCGTCACAGAGTATCGAGTTGTTCCCAAAAAACTTTATGATGAGTGCCAGTTCTGCCTAAAGTTAATTTTTTAGTCTTATAAACATTACTAAAATGAAGTTTTACAAAGTTAACACGGGGTGTGTTGAGCTTGTTGAAACACAAAACATAACAATATCACAAGACCTATAGGCCTACAGTAACTTACTCCATTGAAGTTTACACAGGCTTACAAATACAATACGAAGTATAATGAGATGAGGAATGCGTGCTACTACAGGAAATGAAATAAGCATAATTAATAAGTAAGGCTTGAAGGTACGCGCAGAGGCGGCTATCTTGCGATCAGTGCAACAGTCACCTGACATTTCCGTCAGAATCCAAGTCAACGGCCAGACGGACAGATCAACTTCACTTTAATTGCTCTAATTGTGTTTTTTATTGAACAACACAAAATTGAAACTAATTTAATGACGTTTGCAACAGTCTGCAGACATGGCCATCATGTGCCGGCCAGGGAACGAGGTAATACAATTCCTTTTCGTGAGCTTGGCTTGTTTTTGTCGCATAAATAAACTAAACCTTCTTCTCTTGCAATGTGTTACGCATAGACTAATTATAAAGTATGCATTTATTTCATTATTTAAACATGTAATTACTTATAACAGGCATTTGCCAAATTAAAACAATAAAACACTAAAACTGTTTACATGAGTACAAATGGCGGAAACTAAAGTACGGTTGAGGTTTGAAACTTCGATCACAAAGCTTGACCTTTGTCACTGCTGTGTTTGGGTCTACATTTCTAGCTCAGTAGTAAGCTATAATTTAGTTACAAATTATAAGGTAGACTTCGGTGATTACTCTTAATTTTGTGGAAACAACTTGCATCTTGTAAGCTATGTTGCAAGAAATTTGTAACTTAATAAATATTTATTTTTAACGTTTCAATATTTCATTAATCAAAATCGATTTCCACCAAATACTACTACCGACCACTCGTTAAGTACACGTAGTTAATTATTATTTATGTTGTTTTTAAACTCTCTTTGTGGTTTAGACTAGTGCTGCCATTCTTAAAAAATAACTGACAAAACACTAAACACTTTCAGTAATTTGAAACAATCAATCGCAAATTAATTAGGTCGCTAACTTTTATTATATTTGGTGAGACAATTTTGAAATTTTATTAAAACGTTTCAACAATTTTAAAAGCGTTTACAATTTTTGACTAAATCACCCTGATTTGTATTTTTATTAAATAGACCCCAGATCAAAGTAACCGCCAATAAACAAGGTACATAATTTCTTGTTACAAATTTGTTCTATTTGAAAAGATCACCCTTGGTCTATGTCTGTATACGCGGCATGCCTCGCCCCTCAATGAGCCCATTGTAAACCTATTTGTGTCTGCTACAATTCCTTCACTACAAAACTGATTTATAACTTCACCCTTTTATCTTTTTACTATCAAAGTACCTTTCATCGGAAATCATCAATCAATCTATCGAAAGACATTCCCTCTTATTAAATACAACTTTGGACCTTATAAGTCGTTATTTCAGGGTTTTTGACAAATTTGTAAACTACCTGAATTAGGCCTAAGGTACCGTTAAGGACTAGGTCGCTTATCTGAATGAAAAAATTAATGGTAAATCAGACGGTGAATTAAGCTATCCTTGTAAAAGCCTACATCCGAAATATAAAGAAACCATTTCAGATAAAACAATGTAGGCCTATAACGAAAGTAGACCCCTAACCTTTAATTATAAATTTATTTAAAGAACTATTTTTTTTTTTTTTTTTGTATTTGGCACTCATTTTATATGTTTTATTCTATTTGACCTAGACGGAAATTTCAGTTTAGATGTTATAAATTCAATATAGGCCTACATTTAAGGCTTTAATATATTAACAATTTATTCTTAAGGTTGCAAATTCACTATTAACTTATTTAACATCTGTTTTTCGATTAATCGTTTTCGTATAAACGAGGCTTCAACAGTATTGATTTATAAAAATTTTGATTTTTTTTTTATTTATATCGGTTAAACATAAAAATGGGCAGGCCTAATCGACCAATAAAAAAAAATCATCTCTCGAAACTGAGATATAGGCCTAAATCAATAACCAGTGGTAAATTATTTAGAAAAATTTTACAAACAAAAATTTTTGTTGTCTCTACTGAGTTTACACTTTCACAGGTTCCTTAAACTTGCACAAAATTATGGAACTCTGCAATTTGTAGGGCCAATGTCAGCCCCAAGTCAAAATAAAAATTTAACTATACATTTTAGTGATGAAGCCTAAAATAGATATTCAAAAAGATTATTACAAAAGGAATCATATTGTACATTGAGGATATTTTTTAAAAATATTTCATTAAATGTTGTGAAAAAATATTAGAGATAAGCAAGCTAATCATCCATACATTCATTTATCATTTACGGTTTTCTTTTTCAAGAAATAGGCTATTACACAATTTTTTGATAATAGTGAAAAATACAATTGGTATTTTGAATAATCTATCCTTTTTCAGGGCCCTTGAAACCAAAAAAACTTTCACTTGGACGCTCGCGCGCGCGTGTTTGTGTGTGTGTGTGTGTGTGTGTGAGAGAGAGAGAGAGAGAGAGAGAGAGAGAGAGAGAGAGAGAGTGCTTATGCGCGCGCGCATGACTGAAAAATAAATTAATTGAAACATATTAATAAAATTTTGTTTCTATAGATCTGATTGTCCATACCCTAATCTCGTGATAATTTGTTTGACCTCTCAAAAACGTTCTTAAATCCTTTTTTAGTCAAAAGTGTCACAAATATGATTTTGTCAGTACCAGCTCTAACGATTTTGGTCTGCTCAAATGTAGTTCTTAACCATAAAGTCGTAAATGTCACTGCATCTTCAAATATTCGGCTTTAAACTTATCAGAATTGGTTCATTAGATTTTACTAAAATGTTTCTCTTCTATGACTTATAAATCAAGTACGTGTAACTAATTTATTATCCAGAAGTTATTATTATTATTAATTTTTTAATTTTTTTTATCTAATCTTAAATAAAATAAATAGTTTTTTTTTCAAAATCACCCCACTAACTTCAGTTATAATTTTTCATATGTGGCCATTTTTCATATAATTATTCATTTTATACTTTTAAGTGAACAAAATGAGAGCATAGAAAGAAGAAATAATAATAGAAGAATAAGAAAAGGCGGTTTTAATTTAAGTAAAAGTGGGCCAGATACGAAACAGTAGCAAGATGGTGAGTTCGAAAGGGAAAGCAGTGTGTAAAAAACATATAAAAAAACTAATATAGATTGAAGCAGAGGAAAAAGCGGTTCTTCTAAAGTGTTTCTAATTGTTGACACCTAGAGCGGTAGCGGTCAGTAGAAACAAACAACCAGCACGCGCGGTTTGCATAAAAACCCGACCGACAAAAAACTTAATAAAAACATGAACAAAAACTCGCACTATTTCAGTGTGTGTTGGTTACTGCTTGACATTTTTGAGACAGATATTACATTTTTTTGTCGACGATAGAAGGGAGCAAGGGAGTAGAGGGGTGACTCCCCTCGTCTCAAGATGCCAGTGACTTGGTAGAACGGAAAAAGACCTAACAACTTTTTTGTCCGGCAACGGGGGAGGGGGTAAATTAAGAAGGGGAGAAACTGGTCCTCTCTGTCTCTCTCTAGCAGCAACAACCTCTCACTCTGATGGTATTTTTTCTTTGATTGGGGTTCGAAGCGGCTGGCGACTGCTTGATGTTTAAAAAAATGTGCGCCTGAACCTCCCACCCCCTGTGACCATATGCACCCCACCGACCTACCCTTCCAGGTGATTTGCTACATTCATGACTAATACTGCCCTATACACTTATATAACATACAATATACTTTTTATATTAACCTAATCTTGGTTATATTTTTTCAAACTCTAAAGATTAAAAAATTGTGTGCAAATATTCATTGAAGAAAAGATTTTTTATTAGTCTAAAATCAAGGACATACTAATGAATATTATAATATTTTTGTAAGAGGCAGTTAAAAATGTCCTCGCCTTCCACTTTAATAAAACGGTTATTTTGTTAGTTAACTAATAAAAAGTTGTACCGGAAAATAGTTTCAATGAAAGTCATTTCAAATTAAGTATTTGAAAGAAAACTACAGAAAATATGTTATTTACAAGAAAGTATTAAAATCACACGATATGTGTTTTTGCTTAAAGTCCATATTTCATACCAGGTAGACTAGTGAGGATGAAGGATCAGCTTTAACGGTAAAGATAAAGCAACGGGAGTAACTGCGGTTACAAGTAAGAAACTTGAGGTGCACAAGTTCAAAGACACAGCAGACTGACCGGTGCTTTAGCCACATCGATCACCAAGCCCTTCATGCTGATATGATTGAAGCAAGAACTTCAAAACAGGCAATATAAAAACGAAAAAATCAAAGCAAAGTTTTAAAAAATGGAAACAATCGAGATGATTTTTTTGATTAGTTTCTTTGAACAAAGATTTGTTAGGAAAGAATGTCCTAAAAATGGGATAATTGAAAATATAGTTAACTATTTTCATATACAAATCACACTTAGATCTACATGTTAATTCGATTTTTTTTTTTAATAACACGTACATTGAACCGTATTATAGTGGTGAAATAACTAGCTCTATTTCAAAACGTTTGTACTTAAAATGCATTAGTCAAAGTTTAAAAAATGTTTTTATAGTTCAACCTAAACAAAATACATTCAGAAAATGAACAAATTTTACATGTTTTTTTTTTTTTGGTGTATAACAAACTGAAGGTAAGTTAACATTTCCGAATAATTAATTCATTACCAACCAACATTTGACAGCAAATGTGTTGTACTTCAAACATTTATGTTTTACTTTATAAAGGGTCCTTTTATAGTTCTACCTAGTAACTATTATTAATTTGTTTAAGTAACAATAATTTTGACAATATTTATTATTATTTGTAAAATTAATTATTATGATTATATATTATTATTATATTCATTATTTTATTGTAAATATTATAGGTTAAAACGTCTTCTGGGACTGTTCAATGCCCAATCACCACTTCCTCTGAACATCTGTTTTATTGTGAATAATAATAATAATTAATTGTATAATCACGTAATTGGGAGTGCGGCCTAATTATAAAGAATGCGGCGTTACTTAGCATCTGCAATGATTCACTCGTAACCGTAACAAAAGCGGAGGGGGCTACCGGCTAAAGAAGGCATGATTTGCATATTGTAGAACGTAGAGAGAAGAAAGTTCTACCCTCGGGTCCAGTCTAGCGGGGAGGCAGGTCAAGGTCGCCTACCTGAAGCAGTCAAGCCGTGAGAAAAAATCCAGAAAACACGGAAATACGTCGCTACTCCCCTAGCCGGCGATATTTTATTAACAATGCAATTTGCGTTATTCTTGATTTCCAACGTTTTGTCAGTGGAGGGGATATTGTCTCCCCAAAAAACACCCATTTCCTTGCAGTTTATAAATAGCCCCTTCCCCTTGATACGACCCCATTTCCTTTTTACTGTTTTTATAGAATTTTCTAAAGATGCTCAGAGGGTCGGCGTAGTGGGGCGATGCACATCTGTGCGATTCTTTTATCTTTTTGCAGCGGAGACACGACAAAGCTGAATCAGGATTTAGTGGACAAGGCTCCAATACGATCGTTATTTCAAGCATAAAAAATACGTTACTGGGTCAACAGTAACTGTATTGTGTTCCTCAAAAATAACAATCTGTGGATATCGATTCGGGACAGTTTGACCGTTGAAATAAGCGAAGGGAAATAACGAAAAAACGGAATATTGGTGACAATCACAGTTTGCAGGGGACATAATCATATTTCTGAGTTACACATTTTTTTTTTTTCACGTTTCGTCAAATGCTAAGCACGTCTATGGATTACTATAATCATCAAAAGCCTGTCTCTGTTTGTAAAAGGAAATCTTCTTAAAGCTTTGCATAATTTTACAACTAAAGTCCTATGTTAAAGAGTTCATAATGTAGAAGCAACTAAATTAAAATGTCTGTATATGTAACACAATAATTTTAGGCCACATAGCGACAAAAGTATTTGTTTTATTGTGCGCAGTATATCGGCAATTTGGCCTTTTTTAAGCAACGAATATTATTTTCGTATCAGATTAGATTATTGTATTATAAGCTGGATTTAAACACTGCTTAAGGGTTACCAAGCACAATAATGCTTCATCTACCATCGGAAATAAGAATAAGTATTAAACAAGGTATTATTAAATTAATCTCAAAGATTATAATTTTGGTTGCAATATATATATAGGCTTACTATTTCTTTATTCTTAATATATATTATTGTAAAGCAAATTTTGATAAATAATTGTTCTAAAGTTTATATAGGGTTTATATAATTGTTCTGAAGAGCTGTAGGGTAAAATATAGGCTACACTATAGTATTATACATACTTTATACTATAGGGCTTACATTTTAAAAATTCGAATTATTATACATTAAAAAAACTAATATAAACGTTATAAAAGTAAAATATTTAAAAATGTTTTAATTTTTAGAATGTTACTAAATAATTAAATAACATTTTTTTAAACAATTCAACTAGCAAATTTCAAATAATATAAATCCGGAAGTAGCTTACTAATGTAGGTTATACCGAAAAAATTTTGAGTCATATTTTTTAAATTTATTTTTGAATCTTATTTTTTTAATTTCAAATCGTTTGCATTTACTTCATTCATGACCAAAATTCAAACAAAATTTGTTTACATTATTTTTCACTTTTCCCGAATCGGATTTTTTGGGGAAATATTTGACTGTAAGAAAGTTTTATAATATTTTCCCACTATTTATTGTTGAGCAAGTTCGAGACGGTTAAGCTACCGATCAGCCAGCTGTATTTATGAAATTGCTCACCTCAAGGTTATAGGTTCGCGACTGCATTTACTGCCGTATCCGTTAACGTCGAGCTCTTGCCCTCATTAGTCTAACACCATGGTATAAAGTCTGGACTTTACACAATAATAATATAATAGACCCTGATATATTACGCACATTCGCTTCTGCCTTTCACAGTGCCACTTTGCTAATGACTAAAGGTAAGAACAACTGATTAATCAAGCAAAGAACTAATTTTAATAATAAAATCAGCTTTCGATTTAAAAACAGTTGTAATGAATGTAACGTATGTAATTTATTATCGTTAAATAATAGCATATCTGCATCAAACATCTAGTCTATGCCTACATTATGAATTTCGTGTATAAAACTCCCAAAGAATTTCGAATTACAAAATCTTTTTGGTAATTAATTTAACCCTGATTGCAGTTCCAGTTTCAGTTACAAAATTTTTTTAATCAATAGGATAGTTGCTTTTAATCGTATAAATAAGTAATAAACGGAGCACTAGGCTGTTCCACTGACGTAATAGAAGTGAATTTCCAAAGTATTTTTCTTTATTTTACCCTTGAACACCCTTTTTGAAATTCTGTCTAAACCGTCATAATCAGCATTAAAATCTGCATAATTGCAATTTTAAATATTGTAAATATTAAAATGAACCCTGACCGCCGGCGAGAATTCCTTAATTCAACGGATTTCGACAATTCAAAATATTATTTTATGCAGTTTTTAACGCTGATTGCAATAGTGAAATCGTATTTAAAAAAATGAATGACAAAATGTTTAAAGATTTCAAATTACCGCCATTTTGAAACTGTTAAACGAATTTTGCTGGTTGACGAACTTGTACAAGCTATTATAATTTATAATAAATTTTGAGGCCAAATTTGAATCAAATCTGACCAAAATTACGAAAATAAGTGCACGCACAAGCGCGCGCAAACACACACACACACATATATTTTAACGACCTGCTCATTTCAAGATGGGTTTTACCATCATAGCCGCTCAAGAAGCTTAAATAGTTAATTTTTCCAATGGAAACTCGCAAATGGAAATCAACAAATATTAAACTTTTTCAGTGAAATAACTTAAATACAGCTTTTAATATTTTAAGTGGAACCTATCATAAGAGCCTATAAATTAAATTTTCTCTCAATTGCATTTCATATAAGTGTTTTTTGGTTCTGCGAAAGGTTAAAAGAAAACAGTCAGTTTAACAATTAATTTGTCTGTTTATCGAAACGGAAAGCTTTTAATCTATGTTCCAGGTCACATTCACATTCACATCCACATCCACCCTCTTCGCACAAAAACTCGCCCGCTTTAGTTATGATATATAAGTTTACCCAATTTACCGGATCACAGCTTCACAACTGTTTTTGTTGTATAATGAAGTGTTTGTTTATGTTGTACAACATGCAAAGGACAAAAACAGAGCCAAATCTGTGCAAAAACTGAACCCGCAACTATAAACACATCTGAGCCAGAGTCCTGCGCGTGCCGCATAGGAGCAAAAAACCCGAGGAGCCTCCGCTGAGAGGAGGGTATCCTGAGTGTTTGGCCTTTACCGGGGTACCTGAATGTCTGAGCTGGGCAGACACTGTTTACTTAGAACGGTTATAAGTTGTTAGCAGTAAATCATAAAATGTTTTTTCAGTTAACATTCAAAACTAAATTTAAAACTATTTCCATTAATGTTATTAAAAATAAATCCTTATTTTGATAGCTGTTATAATTACTAATTTCTCTTAGTAAATGAAATTTTATTGAATCATAAATTTTGTTATGAAAGCTTTGCATTGTGAGTAACAATTTTATAATATCGCGTACTGGTTGTTATAAGTCTAATTTACACTGAACATCCAAACAAGTTGCAGATGCTATAAAAATATCGATAATATGAAAAATTCAAGACATATAACGTTTCAAAACTTAATCTTCAGTTTTTCTTAAATTTTAATCATATACGAGAAATCATAACGCAGTTCAATCTATAATATTTTTATATGCATCGACATTTTTTATTTTAAAAATAATCGACATAGAATTGCATACAATTTTGTTTAAATATATTGCATAAGTAGGCCTATGTGAGATTATGACTGCAATCGAAACGTACTAATCTTTAACTGCCCAAAACATTCGATACGACAGTTATCGAAAACCCGATACGGCTGTCTTTCTCCCAAAGTCGGTTCATCAGTTTTTCTCACAATTCAAGCGAGTACATAAAATTTTGAAATAAAAGAAATTTTCGTTTTCTGAAAAATCGAAATCAAATTAATTTTGTGTACTTTTGACCTTTACATTTTTTGTATTTAAAATTTGATACACTGAGTTGAGTTGTATAAACCAAAATTTGAAGGAACTGATAAACCGATTTTGGAAAATTAAGCAATTTTTGTGTGTTTTTTCTTGGAGGATATTTGTTAATATTTTTGTACTATATAGCCAAAATGAACATATATTTGGGAGGTAACTCCTCAAAATGCCTAAATTTAATGAAATATAGATCAAAACCGTTGAAGATATTTTTGATTACATTTGAGTTATTTTTTACCATAATAACTAATTTTAGTGCTGTTTAAAAAGTTTGTGTAATAAAATATAAAGACGTTTACAGTGTATATTTAGAAAATGTGTAGGCCTGTATAGATGGTCTTAGGACTTAAAAGATAACAGAACTTCTTTATGAATGTTGTTGTTAATGGTTTGTTAACAATGTAGAAAAGGAAAAAGGAAAAAAGTAGTAATAATGAAATGAATATTTTCCGTTTAATTTCCATTACTGCACTTGTAATAAAATAAAAATTAATAAGTTAAATAATAATAACAAAACATTCCTGTACGAACAAAAAGGATTAGGTGGTCGATATGCCGCTTTACTGAACTATGCACATCAGTGTCGAAGGTTCGAGATTTGCATAATTTACTATTTCTGGTAACGCCTATCTCTCGTTCTGTCGCGAAGTATGGACGTTAAGAAACAAAATGTACTACTAAAATAGTTTGGGAAAACATTGTTCTTATTTACTCTACGCGTGTAAAAGCAAAATTAGACGAACACCAGGAAATAACCTCTGTCATAAGAGGAATCTTGGCTTAGGTTCTGCTGTCTTACTTGCAAGGATTCAGTTTAGTTTCCTTGTGGTAGGTGTTGTCCTGCTTAAGTATTTTTATATGACTGTCGACCCTACCAATGAAAGTTCTGTCATTGGCTTCCTAGTTCCCAGACAACCCCGACAAGCAGGTGTGTTTGTCTTCTGGTTACGAGGATGTTTGTTTAAATTGGAGGGTGTAGAAGAAGGGTGACTGCGTAAAAGTAGGTCACTCGGATGAAGGTTAAATATTTATTTTCTACGAATGGGGGCACTGATTGAATTAAACGTAATGGCCAACATTTTCATTCTTAATGAGATGCGTTTACTTTATTTTCTGTTGTCGCTTTATTTTTAAACAGCATTTTTAACGGAACACATAAAATAGTTCAATTATAAACACTGAATCTATTAAGGGAACATTTATTATACGTACATTTTAATAAAAACCTAATATGTTTCAAATCTAATATTTCTATTAAAGAAATAATCATAAAAAGGCAATAAATCCATTTGAAAAAAAAGCTAAATAAAGTATCAAGTTAATTTCTTGTGTATGCCTTCACTTGAAACAATTATTTTGTTGAAACTAAAAAATGTAGTTCTCAAATTAGTTTTACTTGCTACACGATTAGTAACAATATATTTTTTTACAAATATTTCTATATATTTTGAACAAATAGTACATTTTATTTAAAATAAATGCAATGCATAGTAAAATATAAGTATGCTAAAGTTTATAAAACACGAATTTTTAATACTGATTTAATTAACCATTTGAAATTACTCATTTATTACATCCGTTGTGTTTTATAATGTTTGCAATTTCATAATGTTAGAGCTGTTATTTTATAGAAAAAAACATAATAAAATAACACAAAAAATGAAAAACAAAATTAAAATATTTCATAATTACTTAAGAAAACAAATTAATATTGAAATTGAAAAAAAACCGTGTTAATTGAGAAAATAAAATAAATTAATTGTTAATGTAAAAGTAGTTCAAACTTAAGTTGGAAATAAAAATACTAAATAAAATAAATATGTGTTAGGCGTACTTGAGTGTTCAGCAAGGGGCGTTGAAACTTCTCGCTTCCAAAAATAGTCGGGTGGGAGTGAGGTCCTGATATCTGCAACGGACACCACAAAGCGATCAGATAAAGATTCAAGCTCCAATAGCATTGCTTCAAAACAGGAAGTGTTTATATCTCGCTAAAATATTGTTAAGATTCAGAAACAAAAATCACAAAAATGCAAAAGAAATGTGGTCAGGTGTGTGAAGGGAGCAGACGTTTGTGATTTTTGCGAATACCGTTTTGTCCGTTGAAACCACAAACCGAGACCGCCCGTGCGTAACGGACACCATGTTCCTTGAACAAAAAGAAAAACCTCCGTGAGGGCATCCTGAATAATATATGCACAAAGGGAATAGTCAATGAAGTTAAGCAGTAGATAGATAGTGTGCAGAATTAATCATTTGTTAAAGCAATTACAAAAATTTTAATATAGGCTACTATTGAACATTTTATAAGTCACTAACAAAACGATTTTTATACTTCTTTCTAAAAGTATTTAATGAGTTCCAAAACCTTTTATAACTTTTACTTATTTGAACATTCTAAAAACGAGCAGATGTTTTAAAAAACTTTTGTTAATCATTTATTTAACATTATTTTTAAGAAGATAGTAAAATATAAGTTAAAAATTTTTGAATTACATTGAACGGTAAACATTTTTTATAAAAAAATGAAATGGACAATAATTAAAAAGGTGATTAATTACATAACGTATAAAGTACTAATCAAAAATATTGATATATTTTCAGACAGAAAATGTTTTACTTACAACTATAAATTTAGTTGTAAGGTAATAAAGGAGAAATATATTTTTGAAAACTTAAGTTTTCATCACAAAATTATATTTATATTATGTACTACTACAATGTACACAGAAGTTATTGTGATGTAATACGCAGTCTTTCTGTACACCCGATATGCTTGTAGCTAATTTTGGTTGTTATAAGAAGACAGTTTGACCTATTTCGTTCAATTTTGCACTGTTATAAAAGCTTATTAAATATTAAAACATTAGAAATCACATATTAAAAAAAGGTCTTTGAAAATTATGTGCAATCGACTTTTGCAAAAGTAATAACGCTCAAATGTTTGGCGTCGATAACTAACGGACACTTCTTAAGTTTTTAAATACTACTTAATAGTCCCATTAACAACTTCTCCTTAAAACGTAACGTAAGGTGTATGGAAAACAACTTGTGCCAGTATTGCATAAAGCCAGTGTTTTTGGAACTATAAAATTGTTGATATCAAAAAGCAAGGCTTTAAAAAAATTAAAGAAGCTTTAGTAAACTTTTAAGATAAATAAATTCATTATTTGAATTGTAGCAAACAAAAGGTTTTTGCAAAGAAATAAGTTCAGTTTCCGGAAATATGAAATAATAACAGTAACAACAGATTTATTAAAAAAACATAATTCAAAACTGTTAAAAATCGAATTTTGTTAAAAGTCGTCTTATATGCTTTTGATGATATTTTGCTTAAATATAGTCTATAACTGCCCAAATAAAACGTAAGGGTCACAGTTTCATAACGTCATTATATTTCGTTCAGATGTGACGAATTATAATTTGAAAAATAACCTTTACCGCTGTCCGGTTTGTTTTTCTTTATTTACTGTCAACCCAAAGTTTTCTTTAATTTAAAATTTGGTAGACAACGAAAAAAAATGAACAACGATTCTTCATGTATGATCACAAACTGTTTCTGTAAAATTAGTCTGATTTTACTTTTTTCATATGTTAGCTACTTGACCAGATTTTGGGGCGGGATAATTGACTTTTTAAAAGTTTGTGGTGTTTTTTCTGATTTATTTGAGGTAATGCACTATTTAAGGCCCATATTTTCAGCACTTAGCCTATAGGCCTAAAAGTTTCACACTCTTATACGTTTACTTATCAACAATCGGATACATTAAATTACAACATAATAGAATACACAACTTTTGAAACCATAATTTTCATTTAATTTTATTTGTTTAATTATTGTGACAATATCAATTTCATTAAAGCTTAGTTCTAATTTACGTGTTTAATTATTTATTTTCAATTAGTTTTCTAAGCTTTTAGTATCGACCGACAACTGTTTAAAAAAGAAACTAAACAGTCTAATTTCTTCTTCAATAAGACGAGGGATAGTGGTTTATTTGGGAGAGGAATGATCCATAACCTTTCTGGAATGATGAACCCTCTCTCTAGTCACTATTAATACACATTCGGACCGTGTTGTTTCCGCACAGTATTGCAGGATTTCCTTAGTGTCAGTTCGTTTAACCTTGCTACCCATTTTGACAATTATTACATCCTTCCGAAAACAGATGGCAAATTAGGTGAAATCTATTGTTTACGGTTCTCATGAACTCGGGTCCCCAGATGGCATTGAGCTTGTCTTTAGCAGCTTCGGTAACTTTATCAGAGGACATCGATAGCTCGTGTAATTACACGCAGTCACGTAAGGACTCGGCTAATTGTTGTAGCATGAGACCGGTAGCAAATAGAAACAGCCATTGCTGTAGCTGTTAAGTTACGCCATCTTTGGCACCGAATACTAAGAAATATGACGAAATGTTTTTAAAGTAATACTAGTACTAAACAATCTGACAAAACCAGTGGTCGCTAGGAAATTCGACATTGGGTAAAAATACTAATATATATATATTACCCTATCTACAACATATATGATGATTCAGAAGTCTGTATAGGCTACTGAATTTGAATACAATTTTTTAAATTTTATATTTTGCTCTCAGAATAAAATTTTAATTTTGCTATTTTTCGGACAATTAATAACTCCCTTACATTTTGTACAAATTGAGCAAACAAAATCTTTAGAATAATATTTCAGAAAATATGCCCTGATTGGTGGAAAAAACAATGCACTGTTACTTAGCCCGGGAAGAATACAAGTTGTCAAATCAAAACAGCTGTTCTACTAGCCTATATAGTTCTATAATAAAAACAGTTGCTATATTTTCTTCGACATTCTCTTTTTTGATCCAATGTATGTAAAGAAATAATCGTTACTATGTGTTACCTAAAAAAGCTGATCTTTGTTACTTCTTAGACAATTAATTATTGGAAACGAAATTTCCCCCACCTTTTTATTTAAATATAAACACTTTTGATAAACTTTTTATCTTCTAACATACGATAATGTTTTTAAGTAATATTTCTTGTCGTTTAATCTCATCGTTTATTAATCAATTGTTGCAAGTTCATTTTTACTGTTACAAACAGCAAAGTAACCGGAGTTTATTGGCAGAGGCGAAGTCCTCCGGCTCTGGAAAGTGCAATTCTATCCTGTGAAACTGGAGCTCCAAGAGAATAGCCTTGGCTTATCCTTATTCTGATTCAACTAACTATATAACCTAGTTTGCAGGTCAACACACATCCCACATAATCCTACCTTACACTTTTAACACTAATAGCATAATAATCCACTCGTGTATTCAAAAATGTACCAATATAAAAATGTAAAATAGAATTATTTATTGCTACACGATAATGGTATCAGAACTTATTACATTAAAAATAAAATTAAGAATAATAACTGAATTAAATAAAAACAAGAAGTAAAATTTTATTTTAATACTTTATATTGGCTTCTGTTATGATTCAAAATTTATTGTTATCTAGTTTTAGTATTGTTTGATCACAGAGTATAACAGCGAAAACTCTGTTTCAGCTCGATCGTTAGGCATTATTTGATTTGTGTTTGCTTGTTTTTTGTTGCAGTTTTGGCCAAACCCACTGACCGATTGTTTTGAAACTTAGCATTAACGTACCTTGTAAAAAATCCAAACGACGCATGTGTACGATTTTATCCCATTCGTTTTTGTTTTAATATTACAACCCATGATTTAACGACGAGTGTACTTGCTGGCTGAACGGCAAGACATATCATAACGTTTACAGCTTCATAGAGAAAGAGCATATAGTATCAAATAAAGTTGATCCGGTAACATTTTTCGTAAGTGTTACTGTTATTGGTTAAATTGGTGAAAAAGTTTAGGAGCGCGTCAGAGGGCTGTCCTAGAGCTGTGACGTCAGAGGGCTGTCCTAGAGCTGTGACCAGGCAATTAATTAAGAACATACTGAGGGGTCTATTAATCAGAGTAGCAATTAGAGAAGGATTACACTAAAGGATGTAATCACAATTAGGAAACATTCCATAATTTGTGTGTGTTTGTAGTTCACGTTTTTTGAACTCATAGTTATTTCACTATGAACTAGACCGTTAAGTATTTGGTTAGCGTGCTTGTTTGACTGTGGCCAAACGCACTGACCGATTGTTCTGAAATTCGGTACGAAAGTATTAGGCTAACTTTCGTTTCAAGATAGCGGCCTTTGATTTAACGAGGACAATGAAGTTTCTGGATAGGCTTACGGTTTGTCCTACCAAAATGTTGACCACTTCATGGCAGAAGAATATAAAACTTCCAATCAAGTTGGTTCAGTAACATTTTCCATAACTATTACGGTTACCGGCTAAACTGCCAGACAATGTTGCCCCGCGTCAGAACACCGTCTTCGCAGTTGCCAGGCAATTAATTCAGGTTGTACTGTTCTTTGAACTACTAGTTCTTTAGCTTTGAGTGTTCAGATGATGTCAGCCATATTCGTTTTATACTTCAAATAATAATACCAGCAAAAGTAGCTGTTTTCGTAGGCTAAGGAATATTTTGCGGGTTGTAACCCTCCCATTGATTAAAAAACTGTTAACACATTTTAATAGTCTAACTATAACAGTTTAGCAAAGTTTTATATCTCTTGTCAGGCAACATACCAACAAATAAGACAACTATTAACTATTGCACTACAGCTTTAATTGTAGCCAACACGCTCAGTGAAATGTACTAACCAACTAACAAACAGACAGTACAACGTAGAATAGGAATAGCGTTGAGTAATTTGTAGTCGACAAAGTCTTATTTTCTTTTAAAACGTAAATTTACTGTTTCATATTTAACTTACATATTTCTTAAAAATAAGTAATTTTCAATCTCTATTCTGTATTTGTTTCACCGGAAGTATGTACATGTGGTACAGACAATACGAATAACCTAAAAAGTATTTTTTTTAAATCTTCATCTCTCTCTCTCTCTCTCTCTCTCTCTCTCTCTCTCTCTCTCTCTCTCTCTCTCGAGGTATTTCATATTTCCTAGAATATAATTGAAGAATAAAGCTGCCCTCTGAAGGCATTAAAACCCGAAATTTTGAGCCTGAGTTAAAAAAAAAACCCCCAGACATCCCCGCTTATACTGGAGAATACTATAAACTCCTCCCCCTCCCCGGGTAGCGATGCCCCCAATTTGACAATTCTAGAAACGCTTACGGTTGGTTTAATTGATCTAGACAAATTTTGAACATTATGAATTGTTGAGAGGACTATTAGATAAAAATATGTTACAAAAGGGTTAAATACTTTTTCAATCTAAAAAATGCAAATAAATCATCAAAAGACTTCATAAATTTATTGCAATTTAAATGAGACCAAAACATTCAATTATCATTCATCGTAGTGAGTCACAATAATAACAAAGAATAAAGACCAGTCTGAAAACATTTAGGCCTAATCTATAGGCTGACTAGAAAAGTTTGGATGATACTACTCGTATATTTTAACAACAAAACAATTTTTATAATGACTATTAATGTGGTTATTGATGCTCATTAAAAATATTTAACTTTAGGCTTACTTAAAAATTATGTTACATTAACAATAATTCAGCCTTTCTGTATTGACTAACCATATGGCATTATTATTTATATCAGTAAGTAATTAAAAAGTGTTTGTCGAATTTAACAAGTATTGCGTTTTGGCGTGAGAACGTGAAAGTGCGTGTTTACGCAGGTGCGCCAAATGCGCCAAATGCGCCACGCAATACACTTTATTATTTACGTTCCGATCTATTTCTTTTCATGCAATCATTCAGTTCCATGCATTAAAAGTAAAATATGGCGCTCAACACAAACGAATGGGGACAAGTATTTAGAAGCCTACAAAGTTTTACTGCTGCATGAGGGTGGGAAAACTGGTTGTCCGCCCCGCTGGCTCAAGGGATGAAACCTGTTCCGGGGTGTAACACTGACCAAGATAGCCTACAAGTTCATCTAATTCAAATTCAATTCGTTAGTCTGTAATTTCTGTGAGTATAGGCCCACTGTAAAGCGTCACCGTTTAATATTTGTTTAGCTGTGTAAATTGAAACTGGAACTTCCATTTTTCTTATGAGACGAAAATATTTTTTTGTATTTTGAAACAACACTGATATTTTCCAATTTACACATTGTGAGCTACTAAGCAACGCCCTTAGTCAATTTGAAAGGTGACTATCAACGGCTTCGACATTTTTTTGACACTTTTCTACGTGTTGTAAGATCCATAAATACAGTTTTACTTTAAATAACCGTTTTATAAGTACACTCTCAACCTGGGGGTCCGCACTATGGAAGTTTTACGTAAACACAGCCTTTTGAATAAGAGTAGTCGTTGGGGTGAGGGCGGTAGTTGGAAGAAAGTGAAGTCGTGTTTAAAAAATAAATCGAAAATATATTATTATTGAAATAATAATCACAAATTTATGACTGCATCGACAGTGATGTTTACATTAACCTCTTGTTAAAGGCAGATGTAATGAGAAATCGTAATATTCAAAAACAAATAAGTAAATAAATGCGAAATGTTATAACATTATGTTTGCTTCTTACCTTGTGTAACACGAAGTCCACAATAATCTCTAACTGTATTTTGACATTTTAATTGTACTTCGTATTTTATGATGTCCGTTATAACAATAAATAAATGCACGATGGAAGGAAAAATCAAAAATATTTTGTGTAAAAAACAGTGTCCAAGACATGTGTTTGATGTTCGAAATGCTTGTTCCGTCTTACACGACCAGCAGGGATAATGAACTGTTAGTAGCGACACATAACCTGTAAGTTGAATGACTTTTAAGTAAATATTGAAATTGTTCTAAGAACGTTATGCAAAAAAGTGGAATTTTTAATGGGATTGTCTATTCGTGATTAATAAGTTATCTTCGTGAAATATACAAAATATTGTAAGATTTGTGATGCCGTTTTGCCTATGACAGTTCAAAGTGTCTTTTACGTTAAAATTTTCCATTAACAGTAAGTTTTAGCGCAAATTCGTTTCTCAATGTCATAAGCCGGTTAAAAATAAATCTTTGTGCCTGTACGAATAGTGTGTGCTGAGAAAAAGTGATGTTAACTCGATAAATAATTAATGTAATGTTATTAACCTTATCAGCAGCGCTTACAGAATCGCAGTGTATGCAAATACAACAAATACTAAAGTTTACAGTAAACTAAGCGCGCAAGGTTAGGTGCTCGGCAACCTGTTGGGAAACGTCCGGTTCTGCAGCGAGGACGTAGGCCTATATCACTTACTGGGGCAGACATTACTAAACTCGTTGACAAGTACATTTATTTCTCCTTTGAACCGTGCGCGTGTGTGCGTCTATTCGCATTATTTATGTTAACTACACTGCTTTGATGAGTTACACGATTACAGTACCTCCTAGGGTGTTCGATGACTAACGGGTTATTTTAAACATGACTAACTGCAGATAAAGTTCAATTGTATGCATCAAGTACAGTTAGACTGCATCGGAGTTGTCTGCTGATCAGCTGCATAATTCGTCCATTATATTCTCAGTACAATAATAGGAAGCTGCCACAAATGTAAAACTTGTTCACAGTTTCGTACAATAACGCCCTCTACATCTTTTTTAAAGAATTATTTTTCAAATCCTTATCCCTACCGATTACTCTATTGAGTATTTGTGTAATAACATGTTGAATTTTGTTAATAGAATCAATAAAAATAAAAAGCAATTATCTGATTCTCAAAGTTGTCGTTTCGAGATTTAGTTACTACAGTTGCTTTACCCTTACCGTTAGCGCTGAGTTTTATTTGTAGAAAAATATTGCTGATGATGAAATATCTTGTGATACTGTAGATCTACAAAGAATATTGTGTCCAGAAAGACATTAAACAAGTTATGTTTAGGCACTAATTAACGCTGACGTCATCCGATGAAGTAAACCAGCGAAAAGTTGAATCACAAAAATGTGCTCAATAGCAGGTCATTTCAATTTTGCCCGTCTCTGGCTTCCGTTATAAGTGCACAAAGTTTTGTAGCCTATTTCTTGCGCTTTTATAAACTTTTATTCATACATTGTTGTATAACACAAAATACGTCCGTACCTTAGCCAATAGGATTGTAGGATAACAGGCAGTTAACTTAAATGTTAGCAGTCAGTTACATCTTGACCAGTAGGCTGTAGGGTATGCAGGTTAGAGTATAGTTACTTCCGTTGGCTTTCTTAATGCGTTACGTAGATCCCGCATTGTGCGTGCGTGCGTGCGTAATACGAAAATAATTTACGATTTGTCTGCAACGCTGTGTGTCCTTACTTTTCAGCGATAAAAGAAGTTACTAAACATTTAATTTTATAGGTTCAGTCCCGCATTAAATATTGTTAATTAAACAAAATAAATTATTTTGTAAAAAACGTAATCACTGTTAAAAAGAACTTATTACCGCTTCAACAATATGTATTAATTGGTTTAATTACAATTTTGATTTAGCAAGGAGAAGGTGAACGGAGCCTGAATACACAGTCTTCAATTAATTATTTTAATGACCTCATCGGGTAAATAATTGGCGTGGTGTTATAATTGTTGTTTATTTGCTAATGCAACTAAAAACACAGTCCGACTATCCTTCTGATCGGATGATCATCTGTTATCATAACTTCAGTATACTAATTACAGTGGCCGTCTTCATACGATAACCTTCACTGATAAGTGTAGTCTGCAATGAATTGAGACCAAATGAACCATTAACAAGCGGTCCATTCTGTTTATGCAACCACATAATGTTATAAACTATCTTTCTGATTTTCGTTTTTATTGTCTTTAGGTATGCCACGAAGGTGTCAAGTCGGTGTCTTTAATCGCTGTCAATTAGTGTCTAAACGGTAGTTTGTGTGAAGAAGTAAGAAAAAGACACTCATTGTTTCAAACATAGATTATTTTTGTTTTAAAAAAATTCAAATTTTTCTGATATTTTAATAATATGCTATTTAATAAAATTTTAATACGCAATTCAAAATTAAAAAAAGCTTTTCGAAGTTTTGACTTATGGAAAACGGATGAAACCATGAAGTCGTATGTAATACGTACCTTGGTGCATCAAAATAATAATTGTATTTTATAATTGTATGTAAAACAACAACATAAACTTGTCTTGAGGAAATATTGTTTTCTTTAATAGAAAGTGCATAACTGGACAAGTGAAGCGATCAACACCTAAACAACAGTCATGCCTATTGTATAGCACTCATCAATGTGCTTGACCTTGGATGTGTGCTTTTTAATAGACTTATTTCGGAAGTGTGGGATTTTTTAACCCATACGATCTACGTTATATTCAAAGATTGCAAAATAAAATTTCAAAAAAATTTATGGGTCAATGGAACTGCAGACTCATAATACGTTAAAGTGATTTTACCTTCGGTAGTGAAACATTTATTCTATACGACCGAATCCCTAAAAACAGTTTGTTCTATTTTCGTCGAATTTCGATCGCTTATGAAAATTCATAGCTGAAGTATACAAAAAAAGAGATAACGTTTATGGTTCAAGAGTAAATTAAAAAAACCACCTCCGTGATTTTTTAAATTCAAAATTTATTTTGAGTGTGTGAGTGTGTGTGTGTGTGTGTGTGTGTGTGTGTGTGTGTGTGTGTCAACAGCACTCTAACCGGATTTTTTGGTAAAATATCGATAAATATTTTACGTAAAATATCGATTACGTATGTAAGCAAACACATTATGAAAATCGATAGGTCTATAAGAAATTTTTAAGAAGTTATACTTATATTAATTACTTTTTTACGGAAATTAAATTAAGAAAAACAGTTTTCACACAAATATTTTCAAAGTTATACAGGAATATATCGCGTGCAGACATCCAAACTAGGTCAATTTTTGGACTCAGTAAACCTGAATATGAAACGAATTTGTTTACTGTCATAATATTTCCTACGTAGCCTACTTCTGAGTGTCAAAATAAAAAGAATAGAATTTGACCTAGTAATTTTATATCGGCGATTTTAAATTTATTAAAAATCCACAAAACAATTCCCGAAAAAAGTTATTGTCGTGAAAATATCAATTATGAAGACTTAATCCGAGCGATACGAAGCTGTAAAGTATATTCGGACAATGAAGCTGCGGCCCCTGCTCGCATGCAGGTGTGTTGCGTGAGTAGGGCACGGGAAGAGAGGAGAGGGGCGGGGGTATATTGTGGTGAGATTCTTTAGTCTCCTCATTAAACACCCGAAACCCGAAATAGAATTTGAACGCGATTAGTCTTCCCAACAGACGACTGGTCTTAGGCTGCAACGCATGGCACATTTGGTATTTAAAATCACGCAAAGCGAAGCGAGGCAGGGAAGTCTTTTAGCCTTATTTAATTTGGTTAGCCGTGTGTACATCTTCAAGTTACTTGAACATCAAAATATATTTTTTGCTGATAACAGTAGACCTAGATATTGAACACGTAAAAAAGAAAACTAATAACTTTAAAGCCTAACAGTTTACATTTCAAAGTTGATTAGACAATTCCAGAGCTGCTTTGGGCGATTATTATTTTGGTTTTTATTTGTTAATCTTTCAAAAGTAAACATGTAAACACATACAGTGGCTGTTATAAGTTTAGGGTGATACAGTAATTATATTTATTCCACAGAGAACGTTATAAATTTCACAAATGACAACGTTTGAAAAAAACTTAAATTGCCAAAGAATTTTTACTTTCCAGTAATACCAAATAAACTTTGCATGTCAAATCAATTGGTAAAACACCGATCTTTGTAGCATATTTCAGAAATCAAGTATATTGTATGTGTTTTATCGTATGTTCATACTGTGTATTTAATAAAGTAAATAATAGGCTACGTCAGTTAGCTAAATTCAATAATAGAGTAAATTGTTGAAACCGGCCACCACAATAAATTAAAGAAATAAGGATATGTGAGTCAAGACACGGTGTAAACGTAAAATTATTTCAAAATACACCTAAATTAATAAATGGATTTTTAAAATTTTCGTAATTTATTTAGATGAGTAATTTTAATTATTAATCGACATAAATTATTATGTTTTTTTTTAGATAGCTTAAGTGTCTGTTTATAGATCTAAGACTGGATTAATGAAAATAATAGCAAATGTTTAAACTGAAGTTCGAAAGCTGTAAGTTGGGCTTAATACTAGGAACACAGTTGGCCTTGATACACCTATACTGTAACGGAAGCCTTCTCAAAAGTCGAAAACATTTTGTATAATTAAAACGTCTATATCGAAATTCGTTTTACAACTCAGTGATCTGTCTTTGTTCCGTGCTCCTCTGCAACAAGTCCTCATTTCTAACAACATGCACATATCCTGTTCCTATAATGTTTGTTAAAACTGTATTTGCAGTTCAAGGTAGTAATATATGGTCCCATAAAAATTCGAGTCTAATCTGTAAGAAAAGTGACGCAAAAAAAAAAAAAGGTGCACATTTCATCTGATTGTTACAATATATCGTATTTGCAGTTTATAAAAAAACTTGAGGTGGGCAGTTCAGAGACGCAGCATACTTTAGAGACCGGTGCTTTGGCCACATCGATCACCGAGCCATTTTTTGTAGTTTATAGCAAATCTATCATTGGTAATAAGTTCGGTCACCACGACAGTGGAGTTATTTCCGACTGCCGTGAATTTTAATTGCAGTTTATAACTGTTCTATATGCGTGTTACATAATTTGGTGACATATTTATGTTGTTACATACATTTAAAATTACTCTTTAATGTTTAAAATTTATAAATGTGATATATGTAAGTATATACGTATATTTCTTGAGCAAGTCTTAATTTGTACAAATTTTCAGCATTAAGGTTTGGATTTAAGCTAATTTTTTAATGCTAAAATGATTCTAAAAAAGATTTATAGTACAGAAATAACAATGTACATTATTGTGTTAGTTATTATTATAGCTAGCCGCCTCGGTGGCCTAGTTGATAGCGTACTAGGCTTTCACCCCGAGGACCCGGGTTCGATTCCCGGCCAGGGCTTGGCATTTTCATACGCTATAAATCATCCCATCGTCTGCATTAGCCCAAGTGTGCACAATAGTCGGAAAAAAAATTATAGCTTAAGCATCTGTTTATAGGTCTAACACTGGATTAATGGAAATAATAGCAAATGTTTAAACTGAAGTTAAATTGTCTTTTAGTTCGAATGCTGTACGTTGGGCTTAATACTAGGAATAGTTGCCTTGATACCTATACTGTAACGGAAGTCATTTCAGTGGTTTTTTACAAAAGGTATATTTTACTGCAAATCACTGTTTATGAGAAATATGCAAAACGTTCATTGAAATGCGTGCTTGTACTGGTTGTTATTTGAATGCAGACCCTCAGCTTTGGCTCTGAATGGACACGAATCTAACCGATAGATCTCAATACTTGAGATAAGACCTCAATGCAACGAGGATAAGTCTCATCTACCAAACCGTATTCTTTTTCCCCAGCTGCCTTTTTTCATTCTCGGGATTATTAATCACTGTCCCTCTACTGCATCATTATCTCTAGATGCGACTTCTAGTTCTAATTTTCATAATCTCTCCCTTCATCGTCCCACCCCCACCATCGCCTACCCTTATACAGTCCAAGGGTACAAAAGAGGGGATTTCTTGTTCTCAATCCAGTTTTTTTAACGTGTGTTCACACGCTCCGTTAGGATCAGGCCTATATTCAGACAGTCCTTAACGACAGCTTAGTTGCTGACTGTTGTGAAAGTGGCAGAAAGATTTTACATGAGCAATTAAAATTGCTCTAAAAAACATTTTATCGACTGTGTCAATATTCGCGACAGTCAAGAAATTTCAGAAATTAATATTTCGATAAATGAAATCCACCTAACGATTTCATGGTTATGGTAACAAGCTGAAAATAATTAACTCAAGAATATTTCAAATTTTCTCACGTGTTGCTATTTTATTTAAAAATCTGTTTCATAAGGTAAAGAAAAATTGGTTTGTCAGATTTTGTAGAAACACTAATTTCAATTACGAATCTTCATATATGACCAAAATTTGATTAACGAAATAATATATTTCATTTTCTCGATAACATCTGAATCGGATTTTCCTGTATTTTTGACGAATGTTTAGCAAAAGCATTAAAAACAAATTTTTAAAGAAACTCCTATTTTTGAAAAGTTTTAACAATTTTAAACTTGTTTTAATACACAATTTTGCAAGTAGAATTGTAAGAATCATAATTTGAGGATTTATCAGTAAAAAGTCTCTAAAATGAAATGCTTAGAATAAAAAAATGCCAAGATTTTAGCAAGTAATACATTTATGCAGAATTTCATTAATTCGGTCAATTCTTTTGGCCTCCAGAGAATGTGTGTGTGTGTGTGTGTGTGTGTGTGTGTGTGTGTGTGTGTGTGTGTGTGTGTGTGTGTGTGTGTGTGTGTGTGTGTGTGTGTGTGTGTGTGTGTGTGTGTGTGTGTGTGTGTGTGTTGAGCGCGGGATGTTGTTAAAAAGTAACAAAAATGAGCCTTGCAAAAAGTATTAAAGTGCCGAAAAACTAATTAGTACGGGATTTAACTAATAATTATTAAATATTTAATGAAGATTTTACAAACTAAAACCTACGCAAATATAACTACTTTTAAGAGTCAACAATATAAATGTTTTGTAACCAGGATGAAAAACTAATTAAGATAGACACTCGTAAAACGAACAGTTTTTGTTTACACAATTTAAGTAGGCCTAGTCACTTAATTGTAATGCAATTGTCGTAAACGCTATAAATTAGAAACGGCTGATTGATGTGAAGATGTTTTCAGAACGGTTAATACAAGACTGTCAAGGTTGGGTTCTGCCAGAAATCTGCGCCCGCCAGCCCGCCACGAACCTCAATGCCAGATGCTTTGGCCCTCCCGCAGCACGCACCGCACTGCATTCATCATTCATTCATTCGCTTCTTGCCTTATGATAAGGTCCGAACAGACAGAATATCAATGTAGGTTAGGTTAGGTTATGTAACGTACTTTTCTGAGGTTATGTTATTTACTCGGCTCATTACTTGACATTTGACCACATAATGCGTTTCTCGCAAACTGACATTATTGCTGTATTTACAGTTTATGATAAATGACCCACAATTAATTGTTAAACATTAATTAACAAAGAATAAGTATGATAACAGCCAATAAAATAGTTATTGCTTGCAATTGGATTTGGTGTCTGTCTTAACTTTTACGATTCCCTACTGGTATTTTCACTCAAATGTTAATAAATATTTCCTAGTGGTAGAAAACACTAAGTTTCTTCTAAATTCTACAGCATATGTGTTTTTGTTGTTGCTAAGCCTTTTACAGTACTTCTAAAAAATGAATGTGTAATTTGTTGTAGTAGGCTTACACACTGAAAACCATTTGCTGTATTGATTTGTACCTAAATTTCGCTATGAATTTTTGTAAAGTGGTGTCATATTTTTGTAATATTATGTTTCAAGCACGTACAAATATTTCCTATTATTAATATAGAATAATATAGTATTTCTTAAAATGGTTACATTACATGACACGTAATATAAGTAGTTATATAAGTCCTAATATAAGTATATAAGCTAAGTTATATAGCCTTATGTAACTAACTCGCTCATAACTACAACTCCCAAAGTGACTGAAAGTTAAACGTGGCAAAAACATTTCAATCCAGGCTATGCATGAGTTTAAAGACGTTTTAATAAAATAAATCGACCGCTTTTAAATTATACAAGTTTTAATAACCCAACGCCTACTTACAGCAGCAGATTTTAATAAGAAAAATTGTTATTGTTAAAAAAATGAAATATATTAAAACACGTAGAGAATATTTTAAAAATCTACAAATTTGTAGTAAAATTTAGAGTTTATTTAACGTATTTCAATGTACTAACTTACTCTCGGTACAGCTGAGCCAGTTTTGTTATGATCAACAATAAACTGTCTTCCTCAATAGTTACGTCAACGTTAATTATTTAAGCAAAAACACAAAAACTATAAATTACATATGTATTGCAGTTCAACGATAAGTTTGAAGAAAGCAGTTGAAGGCTTTTTACTATGAAATAACAGCTACAGGCCTATCTATTTGTTTCTACAACTTTGTGTAGTTTCGCTGGTAACACAACTTAGAATAAGTAACGGTAACACACGGTTTGAACATGAAATAAAACAAATAATAAAGCTTTCATTCGAGTCCATAAATAACTTGTGGATGCACGTACTCGTTTCTATTGCTTCTTTACAATGTGCGAACGTAGGCCTAGCATTAGTACAGTAGTAATTGCAAGACCATATCTTTCCTTTATAGTCCTGACGTGTCACCAACACCAGCTGAGCTACTCGGCCTATTAAACGTCTTGCATTACACTTTATCTCGTGGCCACAGAAGCTCTTCAGATAATTGATATTCATTAACGTTTGCACCGCTCAGCTGTTGAAAGGTTAAAGTTGTACTTCAAGTATCAGTTGCTACACAATTATCCACGGTCGATGAATTATTTTATTAATGCGTTACATGTAAATACGTTGTTGGCTAACAGTTGTGTGTTAAGTGAATGATCTTGATTTGTCGACAATAGAGAGCATGAAGTGTTGAAGATATTTTAACCGTAAAACAGTTGAATTCTTACACTTAGACCTACATTATATTGCCTAATATTAAATTATTTGTGTTTTTATCGAATAGCACAAAAACAGTTTCAGTTTTGTAAGGTAGGTTTGCCAATGGATATTTTTTTCCAAATTCAATGTTACTTGGGCTTGTGGAGCGTATCATAGGTTCACGTCTAGTGCTCTTGAGTTTCCTGAGTTACGCGCGTGAATATTCGTTATCAGTATAGGCCTACATGTATCCGTTAAATTTTTCATAATAATCTTTCCAAAAACAATAATTTTAAATTGTTCTAATTTGTTCTTCAATTTTTTTTTTATTGTTATCATATTTATCAAGAACTAATAAAGAAAAGATTATAATAATACGTATTACACATATACTACTTCTAATTTCCATTATTTAAGATTACGAATAAAAAAAATTAAATAGAGATTGAAAGAAGTACGAAAAATAAAGTTATATTCTTTATTAGCATATGTATGTATCCGTTAAATAACCTAAACAGAAAATACATTTGTACAATATAATTATGAACATCGTAGAAACTGAAAAACAAAGTATTATAAGCTGAAATACTTTTTAAACTCATGTTTATTTTAATAAACTTTTTTATATTTTGAAGAAAATAAATTTGTAAGGCCTAAGTGTGTTTTCAGTAAGAAAAGAAATACTGCACTGCTCTTATTATTTTTTTACTTAAAAGCATCGGGCCTATGCAGCGTCACAGGTCTTTATAACCATGGAATAAACCTGTTGCTTTCTCATAATTTATGGCAGTCATAAGCAGACTTTGGGGCAAAAACAAAAACAAAAACTATCAGCGGACAACCCTCTGAGATGTTTCCGTAAGTAGGTGTGAAAAGACCCGAAGTGTCCAGGACGAGAGTTGAACGTACTGTAAAAGGTGCCGCTGCTGGGGCTGTACCTTCGGGGTACAAGTAGTGCCACAAAAACTTTTACGGAACAATGACATGTTTACAATCAGGTGGTGACTTCCGGGTCGAAGGGTGTACTTTTTCTGCACGCTACACTTTTATTTCACAACCCTTTTCAACAAAATGGGGTTTTTGTAGGGGATGAGGCAGGTTTATTAGGCACATTGCGTCAAACAGAGTCGGGTCAACGACTTAAAGACAAACTGAAAGGGTTCCAATATCATCAGAAACAAATTGTACGAACGGAGTTTGTAATGCATTGCTAAGTCGATAATTTTACATTATTATCTCAAACGAAATGAAAAACTTTACACAATTTCAGCGCTGCATTATTAACTCATAATTAAATGCGGTAAAATAATGCAAACAAAGTATGCAAAGCTTAATTGACAAGTATAACGAAGTAGACGGATGTACCAGTATCAGTGTAATTAGGCTCTGCAGAGAATGTAGGCTGTTGCAATTATTTGTTGCTTTTTAAGTAAGAACCAAACGAAAAGGGCTTTTATATGCCAGACTATACATATAAATGTGCCACTTTGCAAATTTAAATGGTTCATTAACTATCCGGCATTACAGGAAGCCCCTATATATTTACACGCAAACCCCCTGCTAACTGTTAACTACATCTGACGAGCTTGCACTCCTCCAGGACAGCAGGATGAATGTTTAATCTAAGTCTCGGATCGCCAGTAACGCTCTTGCAGGCTTACTTCTGCTTGAAAACCCGTCTTAAACTTAGTGTGGGCCTCCAGGTATGTAGGAAGCTTCATTGATTTGTTAGTTTTGTAAGTGTTGTTCAATCAAAACAATATGATTGTCGGAACCCTCTTTTAATTAATGAGTTTAATGATTTTATGGTGTCAACTAATTTATTGTAAGTTTTTTTGTGAGTGACTTCTAAATTACGTAATTATATCACGTACCTTGAAACAACATACCTAATTAAATAAAACAATACAAACCTAAGTTAATGAAATTAATACTACATACATAAACAAAAAATCTTTTTTAATAAAATATTCAAGAAAATAAAAAAACAAATCTGAAAAATTAAAAGTACTGTATATAACGCTATATTATTGTTAAATTTTATGAGCAAATTAACCATTATCTTTGCACACAATTAGGCGAAAAACTTTATCCGACCGAGTTACCACCAGAAGAAATGTTATATCATAAATCTAAATAACCTAAGGCGAAAGTAAAAATTTAAAAACCAAAAAACGTTTAGGGAAATAAATAAGATGAGTTTATAACAAGCCGTTAAGGTTTTTTACTTGAAATAGAAGAAGAATAAAAAGGAATGATTTAAAGGAAATAATAAGTAGGAGAACGGGATACAAATAACATGTAATTTTGTGTCTTGTAAGGGCAATTGTTAATCACTTGAAATTCAAATTTTATGCAAAGGAAATAAAATAATTTCTGTAAATTTTACGGGAACTTTAAATGACGTGCTCATACATAGGCCTTACAGGTCTAGCACAGGTGTTACTTTAAGTATAAAGGCGCATGTTCCGGCTTGCTGACGTTTTATTGACGATGACAAACATTTCATTTTATAAATAATTTATTGGCCCGCTTCCAGCCCCCTGTAACAAGGTCTAGAGTGTTTCCGGGATGTGAAAGTAACTTTGAGTTAAATACCGGCGTTTCTTGTGATCAGGAACACGTAATTCGAAAATTAATTAGGAATTCTTGTGAGAAATTGTATAATTCAGATTTTTTTAAATTTAACTTACTGTTTAACAATATCACTAAAATTTAAATAAAGTAGAAAGTGACTAGATACATGACTATATGTTATTTATTAATGTCTACTGCACTATACTTTTCTGTAAAATGGTTCAATCCGTTTGGCACTACAACAGATTAGTGTATTAAATAACAAATGAAAAATATACATTTTGTGAGTAGATCAAACAAAACAATTTTTTTTTTTTTTTGCTTATTTTGTGTTCTTCATTTGAAATATCAAAGGACAAAAATATAGGCCTAATTACAAAAAATCTCTAAAAATATCATTAAAAAAATATAGGATGCACCTTTTTATGTACTATATGAGTGCAGAGTTGGGGTTTGTTGTTCGAATATGACTAACGTAAACAAATAGTAGTCTATATATTAATTATAAAATAATTATGACCTTACAGCAGAGATTATTAAGGCGTCAATTTCATGACGCCGGATGTGTGAGTTACCATAATGAAAAATAACTCATGTTATATAGAAACTCATTAATTAATTACTTTTGACGCATTTAATGTTTCGTTTATGAAACAGGCCTACCTAAAATGCAGACCGTGTGTGTGTGTGTGTGTGTTGTTCTTGCGAACAATAAAAACTTAAAACACAATTCTATCGGCAAGAGGTGATGCCTCCAGCTGTTCTTAATTTTGATTTACGAACTTCGAGAGGTCTAAGGAAAAATATAATGTTTTATTTAAGTAAATATATTTAAACATTATAAAAATTGAATTATTCGAGAAATTTCTATTCAGTTTTTCGATATCAAGGTGTTGAAAAGAACATATTAAATAGAACAGCTGATTTCGTAAAAACTTTAAAACAATCGCTGACACATTACTTCAGGAAGATGAATTTAATTCAACCGTGCAGAGTTCTACGGGTCTAGTTTTTTTAAAATAATTACATAATCATAAAGTGTATAAATGCATACGAAGATTAATGCTGACACATTGTACCGCCAAGATACCAGAGCTGCAGGAAACGTCTTCAGATCGGTGAGGTGGAAGTGGAGGCCAATCAATTTCCCAGAGACTTGCGGCACACCGGAAGAAGTTGCCGCGAGCATCGATTCAGCCCAACCGCAAATTAAATACTTTACAGCCGCTAATTAAGTCATTTCGCATTGTCCTGCTTTAGTATAACTGATATTCGTTTAAAAATATGTACGCAGTTAAAACGAGCTCATTTGAATATACCAGTTACCACGAACGTCGAGTGAACAAAATAAAACAATAGGTAGTGAAGAATTACGAAATGTTCAGAATTTTTCAATTTTCAGCCTATTCAGAAAACAATTTTGGGGAATCTGCAATGCGTTCAATGTTTGTAGTATTTTAAAATTAAAAAGCCACGTCTTCAAGTTTTGTAATATTTTGACACTAAGTGATCTACGTTTTATAAAAAACTTAGAACGTAAATTCCAGATCATTAAACACTTTTAATATAAAGATCGCAGTCTTTAAATATTATATTTTAACCTTAAAATATCAAGCATTGTATTATTTTGGTCCTAGTTTGCCTCAGTATGAATACTCTTTGTAAAACCGTACAAGTACACATTTGATATTTTGCACACGTCGTGCCTTATTAAAGTAACTGTGTGCATTATTGTATTCGTGACGCGAACAAGTCTTTTGTTAATCGGATTACTTCTGGCCAGATTAAAATATTGACTTACTTCATCGGACACTAGCAGGCTCACGCAAGCAGGAAGAGAACATGGTAACATCATGGCAGATCTGCTGAGCTCAAGGAAAGTTAGGTTAGCAAATATCAATAGGCCTAACTACAATATTTTATTGTAGAAGTTGTCATTAATATGTTATATTTTCTTTTATCATGCATAAATATGTTGATCAGGATTTAAGGAACATATGTACTTAAAAATTAAAAATAAAACAAAAAAAATGTATACACAGTAATTAATAGTCAACTAAACAATAATAATAATAACACCACGTTCAATCACTTCCCTCCAATAAAACTGGATCGGAACTGGGGCAGTCGGGGTTTATTTTTGGTGTTTCCCAACATTTTCGAAAACAATGTATTTGTTTTATTTCAAGTTGACTACACTGCCTTGAATTATGAATCTATTTATTATTAAATTTTCACAAAAAGTCAAAATCGATTTTGTAAAAAATCATGCCGGTTTTACCTGTATATCGTACCTGATATATGTGTATGTAGCAATTCGTAAGTTTTGTACTTATGGAATATATTTTTAGTAAATTTTAATCAAAATCGTCAGCGTTTTTAATCTGGTTATTAATTTTTTTATATAACAAAAGAGATATGTTTAAAAATTGAAAAATATGACCTACGAAATTAGAATATTATGCCACAATTAATCAAAATTGCTGAATCAATTCAGTGTTCAACAATGCGCACAGATACATGGCTATAAACGGTTAAATCCATCAAAACAAAAAGTCTATTTTAGTGATCACTATACTCTCAACACATTTTTTGTTTTACCAGCACATACACACATTTACATAGACTATGATAAGGAAGATATGTGAAAATATTAATTCTTTACGAATGTTTTCAAAGCCAAAGAAGAACAATAAAAGGTAAAAGGATTGGGAATGTATAATTACCTTGCCCTGTACATTGCCAAACATAAGATCAGTTAATTCACCAGTGAGGTAGATATTTGTTAAAGTAGATGTATGTCTGCAACTGCTCACTAAAGTTAGCAAAACCCAAGTGCCTCATTAATATTGAATAAAACTACTGCAATTTTAAAATATGTTAACTTTATATTATAAGCAACAATCTGTTAATAGCTTTTGTACATTGTTACACTGTGAGACACAACAAAACCTCAAGTAAATATCCCCTTGGCTCCCTCCACAAACACGTAAGTATCCCCTCGGTCCCCAACACACACGCTCACAGTGAAACACAGGAAATCGTTTCCTTTCATTGATTATAAACGCTTTAAATTGATCATCTACTGTGACGAGTTCTCTAACAGTGGAATGACTTTTGCCTGGTAGAAGATTAACTTTTCTGCTTCTGGTTTTTTGTTCAATTTTAATTTAATGAAACTATCTGATTTGTTATTTTTTACAGATTTTTTGTATTCTTTTTAATAGAATAAGGCTTATATATATTCTGCAATTTACTTTTGTCGATTATAGTGTTTTAGTAATTATATTTTTTCCACAGCCTAAAGAAAACTAGGTCTTGAACAATTTTTATTAATATAATTATAGCCTATGAAAAATATACTTAGGCTATTAAAAAAATATATAATTTGTGATCATCTAACTAGAAAAGACAGATAATTAAACAGCAACACAATAAAGAAAATTGGACTATGAAACAGGCACAAAACTTTCTTATATATCAGATCTCTTACATATAACGTTAAAATAACCGAAATATTAAAATAATGATTTGTTTAGATTTTTGGGGAAAGAATTTGAAGAATTGTGAACAGTTGTTTTTAACAAAATCTAAAAATCAATTTCAAACGTTCACAAAATTTCTCTGTAATTAGCTTATCACAGAACGCGAGAAAGTCGCTAGAAGTGTATCTATGGTCTTATTAAAGAATAACTGTTTATACTACATTCAGCTACCAGTGGATTACTACACAATATTTTTTTAAAAAGAAGATGAACATGAACAGTGCTTTTTCAAAATAATTAAAGAATTATTAATAATTTGTTGTTATTTATTTTTCCTTCTTAATAACAATATCAACAATTATTAATAAAGAGAACAAACATATTTATTATTTCCTAAGAATGTGATTTAAGAATCAAAAAGAAGGCGTACAGAAATAGTGCTTCTTCAGATTATTTAAAAAATTATTTATAACTCTTTATTCTTTATTTATTATTCTTAATAATAACGAAACTTATTAATAAAGTAAACAAAAATTTATATTAGGCTACTTCCTAAGAATGTGATTTTTGTTTTTGATTTACTGTTTTTACTTTATACCCGTTAGAGTAATGAAAATGGAAAAAGCTGAAGGTAGTAACTAGGCTCAAACCTCTTTGTGCGTGTGTGTGCGTGTGCGCGCGCGTGCGTGTTTGTGTGTTTGTGTGTGCGTGTGCGTGTGCGTGTTTGTGTGTGTGTATGTGTGTTTGTGTGTGTGTTTGTGTGTGTGTATGTGTGCTTTTGTGTGTGTGTGTGTGTGTGTGTGTGTGTGTGTTTATGTGTGTATATGTGTGTTTATGTGTTTATGGTGTTTGTTTGTGTGTGTGTGTATGGTGTGTGTGTGTGTGTGTGTGTGTGTGTGTGTGTGTGTGTGTGTTTATGGTGTTTGTGTGTGTATGGTGTGTGTGTGTGTGTGTGTGTGTGTATATGTGTGTGTGTGTGTGTGTGTGTGTGTGTGTGTGTGTGTGTGTGTGTGTGTGTGTGTGTGTGTGTGTGTATGTGTGTGTATGTATGTGTGTATGTGTGTGTGTGTATGTGTGTGTGTGTGTGTGTGTGTGTGTGTGTGTGTGTGTGTGTGTGTGTGTGTGTGTGTGTGTGTGTGTGTGTGTGTGTGTGTGTGTGTGTGTGTGTGTGTGTGTGTGTGTGTGTGTGTGTGTGTGTGTGTGTGTGTGTGTGTGTATGTGTGTGTGTGTGTGTGTGTGTGTGTGTGTGTGTGTGTGTGTGTGTGTGTGTGTGTGTGTGTGTGTGTGTGTGTGTGTGTGTGTGTGTGTGTGTGTGTGTGTGTGTGTGTGTGTGTGTGTGTGTGTGTGTGTGTGTGTGTGTGTGTGTGTGTGTGTGTGTGTGTGTGTGTGTGTGTGCAGCCCAAAACACTTTTTTACAAAAATGACTTACCCTTTAGTATTTAAACAAACTGCACGCATGGATCTGCCGAAAAGTCCGGTTCTGAAAGAACTCAACCGGTCTGTCCGCCTATTCCATGTTGATGCAAGCGGAAGTACGACCGAAGTTATCAAAATCGGTTTATCAGATTTCGCTTAAAATTTGATCACATATGAATTTCGATATTAATTTAAATTAGTGTATTATTTTTAATTAATATTAAAGATACACTCTGATAATTATTTCGTAGGACAAAATTTTAGCAAAATCTGAAGAACCGATTTTCAAAAATAATTCTATTCAATTTTACTAATTAGTTTGTCTCTATAATCTTGGAAAATATCGCCTTATGTGATGTTTAACTCACTGTTTCACTACCGTTTTAAATAATTCGTGGAATTGAATATGTTTTTGTAACATTTTTACAATGTAGATTTTAATCGGTCATAATAAGTAAGTTATTTTAAAATTTACCGGTGTTTATGTACAGTCAAATTAGCTGCTTTATTCTGCACGGAGATATGTAGATCCCGCTATAGGCCTAATGGAAAATGGCAAAGTTTACTGGTCGGGCAAAGATCGGTCGGGCACCGGACTTGGAATGCGGCTATGCCTGCCACAGTCTACCTGGACCCCCACACCCTCTGTCTCAGGTCCAAAGCGTTTCATCCAAATTGAAATTTGATACAATAAAAGAAGCGAAAGCTAACATTACTGGCAACAAATATGCAAGACCTTCTTTAAGGGCTGTGCACCTGTGACCTGGGATACGTCCTACATTATAAGGTATTGGGTGTCGCTATTGTTCGGCTTACGTCGTGTTGCAGTCAGAATATGTTCGAATATGTATAAAAGTTCCCTACGCATGTTTATAAAGACTACACAATACTTACTAGATTTCATTGTTCTATCATTAAGTTGTCTAGTACCCAACTTGCATACGTATTACGATAATCACTACCTTTAAAAAAATATTATAATTCATTATGAATTATTCAATAATAATAAATATGGAATTCATTAATATTCAAATTTAAAAAGTTCCAAAAAAATAAGTAGGCTATATTGTGTTTGTATATTTACAATCTCCGATTTTAAAAATAGAATTATATTTTTAAACCTATACTTTCTTTTGGTTTGGTCATCTAGCCTATTATAAAATTTATTTTATAATATTTTTACTCACAATTGATTTACTAAAGGTTCGAAATATTGACGCTGTAATGAAAATATGTAAGCATCGTTATTGTACAACATGGAATTTTAAGACCCAACTATTCACGACATTTCAACTCCAATATTTATTATATTAACTGCCTATCTCGTTTCCAGATCTTTTTGGTCAAGACGACCATGTTAACCAGAATTATAGGCAAACAGAATATTGTGGAAAATTATCTGCCAAAATGGGGAAACGAATGAGAATAAACTGAATAAGCCATTGTATTTCCAGTGAAATTTTTATAAAGAAAAGTAAACAAAATTATTTTCATAGTTAAATTATTATTACTTTCTCCCTCTCTTGTGACCGGTGACCATTCAAAAGCACCACTCTTCACACTCAAAAGCAAAGGTGGAATTATTATTGAAATATTATTTAATATATCCAGTCGAAGACACTGCATGGATCATTTCAACTTAAAAAACTTCATAATAAACAAAATCAAATTGAGTGCCATATTAACGATACAAATACCAAATATCTTTTTGATTATGAGTAAATATGAAAATGTTTTTATTTATTGAATGATTCTTACTGAATTGCATGATGTTTTAGAAACTATTTTGATAATTACGTATTTAATATTGCTAAATTAAAAAAATAATTTCTTCACAAGTTTAGAGGAAAGCAATAAATAAAGATATTCATCTTTTGTTTTTGTTAAGATCTAAAAACAAAAAAGCACAAACCCAAACATTAATTATTGCACAATAATAATAGCCTAATAGCGAATAATACTGTTGTACATTTTTTTTTACAAAGCGGTTTTTCTTTTGCTGTTTTTTATTATTATTTTAAGTCCGTATCTATTCCTACAGAGATAAGCGAGACGGGTAATCCTCTCGATGACTGGCGTTCATTAATTCTGATAAAAGTTTTTGTTCGAATTTTAAACTACGGCTTCTATTTTTGCACGGAACAAGAAAACAGATAGCATACAATTTACGATATTTTTTGTGCATAACTGTTAGATATGTCATAAGCCCAGTAGGCCTATCATTTGTTTTATTGTTAATATTTTAAGAGTACAATTAATTCTGTACAGTAAGAGTCGAGTATTGTTTCACGGGTCAAACTTTGATAATTGAATAGACCGCCTTTTTTTTTTAAACATTTATTTTGAATTATTGCTTTATCTCGAATGTAGCCTTGCAGTAGTAACGGGTGAATCAATTAATTTTATTGCAAATATTCTGTAAATATATGCTGACAACAGACGATAGAGATTTATTTAAAGAGAGATACGTTTGGTTTAGCGTTATTGTATCTCATACACTTTTTTCGACCATTTTGCCGTAGGCCTACTTGCAATAAGATATACTATACAAGTTAAGATATATTTTGTAAATAAATAATTATTAATTTCATATCAATAAGTTTTTAGTTTAAAAACTGTAATTTTGAAAAATGTACAATTACCTGTTTTTTAAATAAAAATATGCTATTTTTTATAATTTATAATTATAATTTAAGGCACTATTCAAAACTTATTATACAAAAATTGCTACAACTAAGATAGAAAAAACATTTTAAAAGTAGGCCTACATTAAATTTAGGCAAGGTCATTTTGATGTGAATTAGGTAACATTTTACATTGTACTTTATTCCATTTCACGTGTAATTCACGCCTTGGATGCCCCATTAGCGAATGAGGACAGGCAATTTTACAATTTTCTTCTGCTTCGACGCCGCCATATTGATTTTCCTTAACGCAATTTAGTCTTCGTATTAATAATCAGCTGTTTCCTGTGAATACGATAGAAAAATATGAAATGTTTAAGTTTGAAACATTTTTTAATCTCCCTTTTTAATCAAATTTCAAAAATAAAAATACGTTTGAAATACTTTTAATTTAAAATTATTAAAACTTTCGGAAGTCCACGTTTTTTCAAGTTTTGCGTATTGCTGCCTACAAATAAAGCAAGAGATCGAAAAAAGGTTAAAGGCAAACTATTGGAGACTACTAAAGGAGAAGGTTATTCTTGTCTGTCTAGGTAAAATTGTGAGAAGCGTTGTAGACAGGCGAGAAATTACCGTCAAGTCCGGCAACAATGGTAGACAGTTTCATTCTCAACATTCCCTCCTTACCTAACACTGCTCACTGTGTGCATATCTTTTATAACACGAAAATTTCGGCCAAATCTTACGATCGTTCTTAATCAAAAACGAAATCTTATTTTTACTTTGTTAATAACAGTAATTTGTATTGTTAACCTTAAATTAAACTGATTTCTACTCAATAAATTTCAACACTTGCAAACGTTACAACCAATATTAAAAAAAAGTTCTAAGCCACAAGTTAGAAGAGAGCTCAGCTAACAGGGTTGGCCAACCAAGTGGGCAGGCATATATGCTAGTCTAAAAATAAACTTTATTCATAACTTTATTCTGTGTTTTGAACCATAATCTGTGTATTCAAACTTATTCAAAAATTGTATTAATTTAGGTTTTTTTAAATTATTTTGACTGCTATATTTTTATATTGCCAAACATTCTATCTGCAATTACCAAAGAGTCAGATATTAAAACAAAACACTTTTGGTTTCGATAAATGTTCCACCTTTTTTACACGTATAGCAAAATATCACAACACGTTGGTTAATACTGCGGAAATATGCTGAAATGAATTTTAAAAATATGTAAGAGAGATCTGTGTTTCTCAATGATTTTATAAACGATAAATTTTGAATTCTGTGTTATTACACCTACATATCTATATAGGTATAAATCTATATGTCTATTGTTAAGTTACTATATAGCCTACAATAAGTAATGCATGACTTGATATTTGATTTTTACGAGAAAGTTAAAGGTCCAGATTTTCTTTAAAAGATTATATACATTTAGAACTTGATTATATATACATATAGAGTTATTGTCCTAATATAACATACACCTGTGCATATTTCCATTTTGTTTATTTGCTTTTTGTTTTCCCACCAACGTTGCAACACACTTAAACCATTTTACCTTAACCAAGAACTTATCTAATGGATAATAAATTTACTTACACAAAAGCCACATTCCCAAAAAGGTTGACATGAAAGGGCGTTAACCCCAGGAAATGTTCATTCGTGAAGATTTTGACCGACAACAACAAACACCCACAACAAACTTCCTTTCGTTCATTGTTCGCAAACACCTCCTACAGAGACAATTCCACCCTTTGTTTACTGCAAGAAGTTGATGTTAAAGGGTTGCCCGACGCACTTGTTTCTCCAAAGTTATATATACCCTTAAGTAAAAATACTTATTGTAAATGCATCCCCTAGTAGGCTACTCCACAATAATAGGCAATAGATCACTTGAAACACAATACACCGATAACCCTTTGCATAGAGTTATTGATTCATAATCGAAGGGTGCCATTGTACTTTAAGGGAGTTATGAACCGTTGACAAGTGGTTTGTGTAAGTTTCTGCACTTCGGTAACTTGCAAAAAACGCCGTTCTTCGCCCTTCTGCCTGCTTAAATATTGTTATTGAATAACGTGTTCACTCAACTATTTGGCATCTTTGGTGTTTTATTGTAAGTGATGAGTTACGAGCTTAAGCAACCTTAAGAACCTTAAGAGTGAGAGGACATGATTATATTTTTCTCGCTGGAATCCATTTAAATGCATTCACCTTTTTTGCTTATTTACTGGCGATCTGCAGATAACTGTGTTCACAACTTCTGCATTCATTAACAAATGATGGATTATATCGCGTGAGTTTTAATTCCTTCATAATATTTCTACATTTCTTTACATGTCGAGTCCAAACCATCGGGGATTATTGTTGCAGAGTCCGTTACTCAATTTCCTCAATGTCGGAATTTTTGAAGCGACACAAAAGGGTCTTAATGCGACGTTATGCACGCGAGTCTAAGAAACACGTTTTACGTTGACTACGATGACGCCAGATGTTAAAAAAATCTTTATTTGTTATTCTGGATTTAAATATTGATAGGCTAGTTTTTAGCACTCCGTACCGAGTAAGTTTATTATTTCCATGTAAAGGCATTTTGGATTAAGCATATATTTCCTAAGACAGGCTATCTTTTCTAAACACCATTTTTCAATAGTGTTAAATGTGTCTTATTTTTTATATTTATAATTTCGGTTTAGTACTGTCAGCTGATGACGTAAGACGATTTAAAAACAATTTTCTAAAATTTTTAACTCGATGTTCTGCATTTGGTTTGTGTGTTTGTTCGTTTGTTACGCAGTTTTGGCCATAAGCGTTGACCGATTGTTTTAGAATTTAGTAATGAGGTACCTAATATAAATCCCGAACTACGTGTATGGAAGATTTTCCCCCATTCAATTCTGTTTCAAGATAGCGGCCTATTATTTACAATAACGAGTATACATAGTTTTAGCCAAACCAATTCACCGATTGTTTTGAAATTTGGTACGAAGATATCTTGAGTAAAGCCCAAATGAAGTATGTATAGAATGTTTACCTATTTACTTCCGTTTCAAAATGGCGGTGTCTGATTTCGATACGGTAACGATGACGAGAGTACGCAAATTTAACGAAACGCATTTACCAATTGTTTTTGAAATTTTGTACGAAGGCGCAATGCATAATTTCCGAAATGTGTATGTGTAGGGTTTTTCCATTCGTTTTCGTTTCAAGATGGCGGGCTCTGATTTAACATTGAAAGTGTAGTTGCTGGTTATTTCCTGTAATATTGGTTGAACGGTAAGATCTATCAATTGTGACCGCTTCATGGAGAAAGAGCGTACAATTTCAAATAAAGTTGGTTCAGTAACATTTTCCCTGAATATTACATTTACCGGTTAAATTGGCGGGAAAAGTTGCTAGAGCTGTAAAAAAATTAAGAATATACTGCGAGGTCTACGGTCCTTTGAACTACTAGATCTTTTTATACCCACTATAAAATAAATAACCTAGGCTTCGATTTAATATAAATCGAAGGAACAATTACTGTTGACACTTATCGAATTAATCGAGGTAGATTAATATTAAAATATACTTTTGTCCGTACTTTAACAATCAAGTGTACATTATTTTAAAGGCAAGTGTTTCCACACAATCCACTCGTCTGGGCCTTGGCAAGTAAGACGAAATAATGATATTAATATGATTATGGACTCTGGCACTTACTGAATTCATAATTAAACACGTATATACTGTAATGAAGCGTTTACTCTCCGCTCAGCGGCCATTAACAAGCTACTTTTGGCGAAGCTGCAGTTTTCATAAGCTCCTGCTCCACCGGAAACACCTTCGCCGCCGCCATAGTCGCTTACATAATGAACAGGTCTTGGTCTTCTGATAGAAGTTATTACTTTAATGAGTCTGCGCAGTAAACGAAACACGATTGCTAGAATTAAGGCACATTTGGTAATAGTGAAGACATGCGTGCGTGGAGGCATTTTGGGTCCGACAAAGCTTGGCTTTATGATTTAATTATGAATACCGACTACGCAAAGTTATATCGAATCAAGTTCTACACTAGTAGTTCGAAGAAGAGTAGACCTCGCGGTATGCAGAGCGCTCTTAACCTTACCCTTTCGTAACTCATGCACTTTTCTATGATTCAAAATACTGATATGTCTTGCTGTCCAGCCAATTTTACAGGAAATAATTAGCAGCTACACTCTCAACCTTAAGTCAGAGCCGGCCATCTTGAAACGGAAGCGAAGGGAAATCTTACATATACATCTTTCGGTAATTAGGCAAGGTACCTTTGTACCACATTTCAAAACAATCGGTCAATGCGTTTAGGCAAAACTGAGTACGTTCGTTATCGTTAAATCAGAGGCCGCCATCTTAAAAAGGAAGTAAATAGATAAAATGTTAAACATGCGTAATTTGGGCATTACGCTATATTTTCGTACCAAAGTTTAAAACACTCGGTTAATGCGTTTGGCGGAAACTGAGTACACTAGTCATTAAAAATCAGTGAATGCCATCTTGAAACGGAAGTGAATAGGAAAAAGTCTTATATATACGTTGTACGAGCCGTTCACAAGGTACTTTCGCACCAAACTTCAAAACAATCGGTCAACGCGTTTGGCTAAAAGTTCGTAACAAACACACAAACCAATGTCAAACTGTCGAGTTCAAAGTTATTAAGTTGTTAATTAGACTGATATCGGAACCAATAAAACCCCTTCATACACCCTGTTGTAATATAAAGTGACATTTGTTTGCAATAAAATACACAAACATATTTCGTTTAAGCAAGTTTGCTCAATTCAAATTTTTTACTCTCTGATAATGTTTTTCTACTTTTCAATTTTCAGGCAGATGCCAAATTGAAATAAGTAGGTCCCATCTAGTCCTTAGTCGGTCATTCAGTGTTACGTGAACTTTAATGAAATTGTTTTTGTACTGTTTTTCAGAATTTCCGGTGTAGAAAATCTAATTAGTAAAACTGTTTCCTTATTATTTTCAAGATGAAGGCTGATCACGAAAAAAACGTTAGATTTTTAATTTGTATAAAATTGTTTATTTAATGTTTGATAATGAATGGCCACGTAAGCAATATTCCAGGGAAGTACACTTGGTCTTATGTTACCAATAGTTTAGGTCTAAGTAAACAATTTAAGGGACTAAGTTATTTAAATTTGTTGATATAATTTTAATATCGACAAGTTGTATAACTGATTAAACATTTGGCAAATACACTGAATGTAAATAATAAAACACTTAATATACGCCAATTTATTATAGATGACATATTTCCTAACAATACAAATTTCATGATTTTAGATTAAAATAGTTTCTATTGTCTTACACAAAGTTTGAACTTAAGAAATTTAAGGCAAATTTTACCTCTGCACCACTGAGTACAGGATGTTACCCATTAGCTTGGAGTGACACTTGTCACCAGCCATAAAGATTGCGACTGTAATAGGAAGACTGTATTGAAATTAAACTTAGAAAAAAACACATTTATACTTAACGAGCTTATTTTGCTTGAACACTATTATGTTATTAATAAGCAAATTGTGCAAAGCGTATTTAAAACAATTCTAAAATTTAATTATTTTCAAAAAATTATCGATCAAGTTGTCGTTCTTTTTACGATCATAATATTTTTTATTTAAAGATGTAACCAACTGCTACAAAGTAAAACTCGTACACATAAAGCGTTACAAAATTTTATTTTAAATTTGTTTATATTCTTATACAATATTGCCAGTTTCGTCCTAAAAGTAGTTTTGGATTGATTACGCCTAAATTAAATTGTGATAAAGATATGCTTATTACTTGGATTATGTAGTTTATAAATTTAGGAGATAAAATTAGAGAAAGAAAGGGATAGTTTGTTTTTGAGTAAAGCAACTATTATAAAGATTGTTTACAAAGTTTTAATATTTTATAAAAAAATATTTGAGTTTTTCATATCTGCACTTTTTCATTTTCAGAAGTAATACTTATATGTTTACGTTTTCTTTACATTTTTTTTTAATTTAACTTTTTATGTAAGACAGATAAACATTTATTTTATTATGCCCTGCACTAGTAAATAGCATTTTGTTTTCAACTATAGACTAGAGAGCGCTGCCATTTTATTGTTTACTATTAATAAAAATAAGATGAAAATTTAGTGATGTCTAGATTTGTTTTGCATACGAAACTCGTGGATAACCGAGAACGGTCGGTAATTTGCAAAACAGTTAAAGAATAACTGCGAATTAAAATTGTGCATTATAATTTGCACGGATTATAATATTTACATACTTTTAAGCAAAAATACCTATTCTTGCCGGAAACCACAATTAATTCCTATATATACAAAGTGTACTGTATTATTGTTTCAACGCTATTCCATTGCTCGCTAGGTGAAACCATTGAATTTGTAAAAAGGAATTACCATTCAAATGTTGGACGTTTCTTTGATAAGATATTTGGTGGGTGAAATTTCTGAATCGGTGAAAGGTTATTCGCATCTTCGAATTCATTAAAGATAATACAAATTTTAAAAATACATTTGCAAGATTGAATAAAATTATACTTTGAATTAAAGAATTACGAAATCAGTTACAAGTTTTGATTATACAAACAGAAATATGTGAATGTCTTTTCTAAAAGCCACTTAATTGGTTTGAACTTTAGCCTTTAAAACATACTCGGCTTCGAAATTATTCGGCTTTCTTTGAATTTGGATTTGAGTTTACAATAAAAGGGGAAAACATCAACTACAAAGTTGTGAATAAGTAAAAAAAATGTGTTCAACACGGTTAATTGAGGATATTTTACGAAAACTATTGAAGAATAACAAATTGGTTCTGGTAGGAAAATTGTTAACAAAAACATTTTAGCTTAAGCCAGAAAATTGTAAACTAGTTATTAAATTATTTTTTAACAAGATATAATAAATTTTAAAGTAACTAACACGGTATTCAACATGTCGGCAAGAAATGCCTTTAGGTAGGAAAGAGAAAAGAGAGAGAGAGAGAGAGAGAGAGAGAGAGAGAGAGAGAGAGAGAGAGAGAGAGAGAGAGAGAGAGAGAGAGAGAGAGAAAGGTGGCACGAACAAGTGAATGTAAACATACAGGTTCTGGTCTTGAAAGATCAGCCATAACTTTTACTATTCATTAGTTAAACATACTTTCAAATTTATATACAAAACCGTATTAAAAATGTTAAATTAATTTAGAAATATTTGTGTCACACGTTAAAGACATTTAACTGACAATACATATTAAGCATAAATGAATAAAAAATAATAAAACGATTCTAACGTATTCCTTTCAATAATAAATAAACTACAATTAATGTAAAATATATTTTTGTTAAAAAAAGAATAAAAACGAACAGTTTCAAAAAAAAATATTTGCAATTTTTGTTGTGAAGTCTCTGTAAGAAATTCCATACTTCCTTCAATAAAAAAAATTAACATTTCGTGTTTTTAAACAATTTTAAACAGTATATTTTGACGATTCAAAAATTATTTGGATACTAATAAAAACTCATAAAATCTTGTGTAAATTAATTTTCCATACATTAGGCTAGTAACAGAGGATTTATAAATTACCTTTTATTATTATTATTATTATTTTATATGTTATTCAAGACCGACTAATAAATTTCCTTTAATAACACAGTGAAAAAAGAATATTATTAAAAAAATAAAGTCCTAATAGTTTTATAAACTATCTTTATCGCTACACCTGTAGGTCGTGCGCCTTAAGATGTCGAACATCGTCAACTCTCTGACCCCAGGAGTTTCATGAAACCTCAGGATTTTCGTAGAGACGTTAAAAATGTTTCTTTGCTTGTCTTTTACAGTCCAGCCACTTAGTAAACGGCCTGCGCGAGAACTGTTCGCGCATGTAGGAGAAATTCCCTCCAGCTCCCTCCAACAGTCCAGTGACACAGAGTCTGCCAATCTGAGTCTATAAACTGTTACTACTCAGCGATAGTGGAGAAAAAGAAGGATCTATGGTGAGAGTGGGGACTCGACCTCTCATTCGCACATTGTTTCTCTCTGTTCTACTGGTGTTCTTAGAAGGCCGTTTTGTAAGCGGCTAACCTATAATTTCTTCAGCAACCAAGTGCATGTGTAGATCACGATGTATATCAGCACTGCGTAAATACCTCGGAGCATTAACAATTTGAAAAACTTTATTTTGAAAACACTGCATATTATTTACATTGCTTTTTCTTGTGTAACTCCTAATTTGGATAAGTTATGTCCAGACTGGTTTGAATGCCTGTTTATAAATCAAAAGTTTACTTGAAGTCGATAATTCACATTTACGTTCCACGAGTCATTCTATATTTGATGTTTAGTTCCTCTTGTTTTTCTTAACATGTTCCTTACACCTTAGTTTACAATCTAAGGTCTTTCCAAGATATCTGTCTTAGTTAAGACTTGCACCTTTAAGAAAATAACAAGGATATAGTTTACAAAATATCTCTTTTTATATGTTTATTTGTAAAACCAATATGTAAAGTTTTCATTTCGTTCTGAATAATACTCCAAATATTAGTCCAATTTATAAATTAACAGAATTAAATCATATGGGCATAAATCGTAAAATTTTGTGTATTGTTTGCCCCATAGTTTTATTATTAAATTAAATTTTAAAGAAACGTGACGTTAGAACGGAATGAGTTAATGTAAACTTTGATAAATTTTACATTATCAATTTTTAAATTCATTTTTTAATTTTTCATCTCGGAAAACATTACAGTAACAGCTACTTTTTCCCCAGTTAATCTTCGTCAGAATTTATAATTTCCCGACTTACTATAAAGGTTTTAGACACGAGTTACAGATAGTCAGTAATTGTATAACTAAAAAAAGCACGAAAACAGTACAAAATTTTAAATTAATACAAAGTTGGAACATTTTAAAAACTATTGTAACCGTGACAATGCAGCCTATGCAAATAATACAACAATAATGGTTTAGCGTAGCAGGGGAAGTTATACAAGATTCTACGGCTATAATTTAGTATGCAAAAAAGTGGTTTGACCAAAATTTGCATAAGGTGTTGACGTCAAAGGGGAAGTTACGCCTAAGTTTCGTCTGAGCTTCTATGCCTGTCTTCTGCGTCTGGTAACCGCAACTGCAAACTTGATTTGGGTCATAGTTGGGTTCATTAAATCGCGCTTTAATTGGAATCTCTATTTACCTTTAATTATCCCAGTAACTTAATGATGTCAACTACGTGTCGTGTATTGACCTGTTTAACAGGATCTGATCTCCAATTATTCTTACGTATAGGTCTATTACCATTTAAAAAATCATTCAAATACCACAACTCTCATACCTCAGAGTCTTTGAGCCTCTTTCGTTTCAGGTTTTTCATACTTCTATGGTGATGGAATTCATTTGAACAGTCATTAACTGGGAATCAATAATAACACACGTTAAGGTAAATCAAAATAATTTAAACATCAGAAACGTACATAAAAGATTTTATAAAAACGCTTCTAGTATTACTTTTTAGTTTTTGTTCGCCAATAATATAATTACCATTTTGTCGAGTACCAATAAAAATTGTTTCAAATATTAAAGAAAAATATACGTTTCTTAAAGCAATAACAATAAAAAGCTTATTTGTTACTGAAAGTTTAGTGATGAACTGCCGCTAGAGCGGGGTCAGCAGTGTTGGAAAAGTGCCAAGCACGAGTAATTCCGAAGTTTGACGAAGTTAAATGCTGCCGTCAGAGCATATAAGATGCAATAATTTCGTTTTTTTTTCGGCACATGAAACTATATGATATTTTCCGCAGTAGGAAAGAGATACGTCTACCATTTTTTTTTACTACTTAAGTAACATTTTTTCTGACGTTCAGTGTTTCTAGCCACTTTTTCTAATTAGCTAATTTACTTAACTTGTGATATAAAATGTCTGTTAAATTGACAAATTTTCAATAAAAAGTTGTAAATATTGTTACTTGTTAAACAAGCAATAGTCTTACCTTGCAGTATTGTTGTCTCTTTTTACCCCTATTTTTAATTTCTACCCTTCTTTGTACTGTTTAGTTATAAATGTATTGTTATTAGAAAATAATAGTGTTAAAAGAGCCTTATAACTTCAACTTACACTAATACCAAATTGAAATTAGAATTACTTTACACCATGCAACGAATCATAGGCCTATATCGTAAATTAAGCTTAAATTAAACAGTGATATTAAAATGTATCATCCTGAACGTAAACCATATTTTAAACCACAATATGCTATTTCACAAACATCAAAGCTATTTCACTAAATAAAATTATTGCATAACTCATTGTTTGTTTAAAAAAGTTGTGAATAAACAAGTGGAAAACAGTATTTTACTTTATAAAAAAAGAGCGAGTTAGTATTTCATAAAAAAAACAAATTTAAATGTATTTCAGTTGTTTGCTAAAACAGTGGCTGGCTTACTCCAAGAATCGCGTGTTCCTTCATAATGCCACGATTAATAACCAGACATACATGCAAATGGCATTAGTTAAAATTCCATTAAAGTCTTCAGGTTAGAACGGGCAGATTAGGTTAAACGTTAGAGCGGAATTAATCAACAACAGAAACCCGGGTTCCGTCGATTTGTCTGCGCTGGCCTGTCTCGACTCCCTGCCTCTTGCAGCTACAGGTAGGCCTACTCCTTTCTCGTTATTACAAATTTAATTACTTCAAGAAAGAATTATTTCAAGGTTTACAGGAATGCGATAAAAAACGTAAATATTTGGACAATATAATGTAAAGTGTAGAGTATAGGCCGTAAGTTGGTCTTTGTTAATCGGCTTATATTTTCCTTTATATGGATTGTTATTTATATCAACATTTCATAGGTTAATGAAAACGTGTAATGTTTTTTTATGATTAAACATTATAAAAACATCGTAAAAACGATATGATCGAGCATAGTGTTAATTATCCAACTCTATAAATATAAGAAACCCTAAAAATTGTAATAATTTTGTGTAAATTACTACTATGGTGCTAGCCGTGTGAAGGTTTGACCTTCAGCAACAGCTGATTATGATCTTATTCAACAACTGTTTACAAAAAACAAACAAAATTGCTGACTTTTAGGTTATGTTTATTACACAAAACGAAGCAAGAAGTTGGTGTAATCAGAAAATTAATTTGATACCATATTCTGAGAACTGAGTTATAAGGTTTTAAAACCAAACTTAATTAGTTTGGTTAAACCAAAGGAATACTGAGGCAAGAAAGTTGTTATCTTTGGGAGCTTTAGAAAGGATCGAGGTTGCAAACCAAAAACGGGATACGGTAACGGAGGTTCAAAATAATTAAAGGTGTTCTTCGGTATTACTATATTATTTTTGGGGTTGTATTGTTAAAACAGTTTTCAAATTTTGTAATCTCCGTTTAGTAAAACGAACGTTATATCTCGTATATTTAATGCAGATTTTACGAGATGTGAGGTTTTCTTAAATAAAACGTTTTCTACTTAATTATAATATTTTAAAACTATAACAATAACTTTAATTTTATGTAATCACAATTTGTACACTACCTTCTAAACGTGTCTTTTTGCTTAAATTTTCTTTGCCAATAAATATAAGATGAACAAACACTAAACAACGCACTCAACAGAATTAATTATGATTATCAACATTTTTTTTTGTGTTTAACGTCCGACTATTGTGCACACTTGGGCTAATGCAGACGATGGGATGATTTATAGCGTATGAATGACAAGCCCTGGCCGGGAATCGAACCCGGGTCCTCGGGGTGAAAGCCCAGTACGCTATAAACTAGGCCACCGAGGCGGCATGACTATCAACAAAAACTGTTTATTGTAGGACCTACACAAATCCACCAAAAGGAGCATTGATAAGGGTTACACATTGGGCGTGTTATAATTAGTTCTGTTTAAACTGTATTTATTTTCTTAAGAGTTGCTAGGTTAGCACTCAAAAAGATATATATAAAAAACAAATATTTTTCTATTGCTATAAACGGCAAATTATGACACAAAAGTTGTATTTATTAATTTTATTTTGATATCACATAATATTAAAAAAAAAAATATATGAGGTTTTTTTTGTAATGAGTTAAGAATGTATATAGCCAAAAATAATATTTAAGTTTATAAAAAGTTATTTTTTGTTTTAAATTTTATATTGTATATGAAAATTGTTTCTTAGCTTTTAATCAGTTAGTATCAAAATTTGAAAGAACAATAATTTATCAACATTCTTAAGTTCAGTGGCAGCTATGCAGACATTTTTATAATATTTCTAACTCTAAACAAAGGTCAAGGTTAAAGGATAAATGAGCTACTTTCAAGATATATATATATATATATATATATATATATATATATATATATATATTAACCAATAATTTGTGAGAGAATAACTTTACTAGTGGTCTATATTCGTTATGTTTTGTTTCAAAATAAATCTAGTAGATACGAGTTAGGTTTTGTGACAGAAGTTTGATCGATACGGGTAAAGTTTTTGTGGCAGAATAAGTCTAGCAGATATTCGCTATATAGGCCGTGTAATTCCAGTTTCAAGAGTTCATTTTCATTTTCTTCAACAAAGAATCAACCCTCTGTTTACAACTGCAGATTACACGCTCGGCACCCAACCGAGTTTTCACCGCTAAAACAGTCCGCATCAACATTATGAAGAGATTAAAACTTTTGATAACAGTTTGTAAATACCATTAAAGGTATAAAGGCGAAGTCTAATTAAAGTAAGAAAGTTTGATCGGAAGACAGACTGGCGGTTGTCGCGTTAGGAACCGGTCGAGACGAGAAATGGCGGATCAAATATCCCGACTTACGAGCAGGTTCTCAATTAACAACGACCACAGCTCGGAGCGGCCATCGGCCAAACTGACAAACAGACACTGTTACACTTTTATGCGATAATCCTAGAACTCGAGACTGCGAGGCGACGGATTATTTGGTGAGAGCGATACCACCACCAAATTTGGTGACGGGATGTGTTTTTACGGTTGTTAATTGAATGTTTTAACATAACATATAACACATAACATTTAACAAAACTACACTATTTAGTATCAACAATTAATTATAAAAAAATTGTAAATTTATATCCATTATTTTATTTTTTACAAGAAATAATCGCATTACGGTAAGGGGAAAATGCTGAAACATACATATCAAAATTTTACGAATAAATCAAAACTCTAACAAAAATTCCAGAGCCACATGACGTTCAATAATTAAACCGAAATCTTCAGCTGTAACTAACATACACCCACATCTCAATCTGTCATCTAAAACAAGCCTAAGATAGCTTCCTACGCAATGGTCTAACATATGTAGACTAGTGAAGACAGAATCAAATTGTGTCGTTAAATACAATATTTCTAACAATGAGAGCAGGGTAATATTTTAATTGTAACATTACATGATTAATAATAATTTCGTAAATACACTTTTATCAAGGAATTTTAACAAATAATGGAAAAACTGTGTCATAGCCTATTGGATTTTAAAACAGAAAATTAAATACCCCCCCAAAAGGGTGTATATAATTTAACAATATTTAAATTTCACCTGCAATTTTCGAGTCATAAAATTACTTGTACACCTTCTAGGAGTGTGTTTTTAAACACTATCTTTCAAGTTGTTTATTTATGTGGTAAAATAATGAATACGATCAATTAAACTGAGAACGTAATAAACATAACCCTGCTTACCACATTATTGCAACGGACCAATAAGAAATGCTTACCTTTTATTATGGCGTTTAAACAACGTAGCTTCAAGGCTTGAGCTGGGCTGGGCTGGTGTGTTAGCATATTAATATAATATAATAGTACACATTGTAATACTGTACTACTAACTTAAGAGTAAACGGCAATGGTGACTTAAAAGTTAAATATATAACATAAAGTTAAATCTTACAAAAGCGTTGAAATATTTTTAATGTAATAATTAACTTCCTCCTTTCCGACATCTGCAGTTCGGCAGAAATTCAAAACAGTCCGGCTCGCCATTTTCTTTAGGCTCGGTCGGCATGCGAAAGGAATTTTTCTGACAATAAAAGCACGCGGAAGGGTTTTGGTGACACCTAACCGTTTCCGACAGAGGATATGGAATTGCATAATATGATAATGTATATTTAGGCCTTTTATAAAAAAGGTTTAGTTTGCAGTCCATAATTTTTTTAACATTTTGAATAAATAGGCTTACTTGTTTATTATATTATTTCCTTTTTATTATATGTTATAACATTTTTAGAACATTAAAATGATTGACATATGCATAATAGATACTTTTAATTTTTCATTTTAATTTGAGCTTGTCTTAGGTAATTTGTAATGTGCATTATAAAAATATACCATTTTGCATCTGTTATTTTAATATCGATCTTTAACTGTACGATATAGATTATATTTTTTAGATGGAAACATAAGTTGCAAAATGATTTATTGTTTGTTAAATTTCCAGTTGGAAAACAAAAAAGAGATAGTGACTCAGAAAAACAATTGCGTCAATCAAAATTTTCGGGTAACAGATGCCAAATATTGGAAAGGACATTCTTAGGAAGGCAAAGTTATAAGCCAACGTTAAACGAGTTAGTTTCTTTTCTGATTTAAGTTACTCCTTTGTGTATGTTATAATCAATCATTTTTAGTTAAGTAAGCTGTTTGTTTTCAATCAATATAACTGTAAAAAGGATTTTTGAAATTAATATTTTAAAAAGCAATTTATAATTTAATAATGTTTTAAAATGCAATGTTTTGAGTTTGGTTTCGAGCTACAAAGTACGTAAGGTCACGTTCTCGTAAGATTCACAAAAAGTTTAATTTCGTTCGCTGGATGAAATAAATTGTTGACAGGAAATGCCAAAACATTACAGGACTGTTTTCCGGAAGGAGTGAGTTCTACTTGAACTAACTCAAGACGTACGAGCCTTGTGACGATATTGCCAATATTACTTCCTTTGTTTTTTTTTTACAAAATAAAAATAACCTACGCTAATTCTTCTATAACGCTTTTTATATTATTTTACAGAAAGACAAAATGCATTGAGGTATGTTTTCTGGCTATAGATTGCAACATGCATCTTCTACACTAAAAATATTAGTGATGAAGCCTTTGCAAGGGTTGGCGTTTTGAGCATTGCTTTTTATTGGATTAATAATAGTGTGGCACTGCATGCAACGTCGGTTTGATATACAAATAACGTTTATAGTAGAGTACACACAATAAACTTTACAAAAAGTATAAGAATGTACCCCTAGTAGCGTACCTAGCACGGCTTCATCCCTAATATTTTCAGTTCATTCTGTCATCTACTCTGACAATTTAAATGTCTTACCGACGGACACATCTTGCACTGGTATTTCCTCCCAGAACCATTGTGCGTGACTACGTGGTGTTGATCCGGTCCGGTTTTAGTGACTGAAAGTGGATGCGGTACTATCAGCGTGGCTGCATGTGGCGGTGACGCCGAACTGCTGCTGGAACTGTGGGAACGTCCTCCAGTTCCGTAAAGAGCGAGAGTCCCGGGAGGCTCCATCCTGCCGTCATCCAGCCCTCCTCCTGAGAAACACAAATACAAATAAATTTTCTGTTCTACCTGTTTTAAAATAACGATGTTCTTAGTTGACAAGAATCGAGTTAACAGAATAACATACTAGCCCTTTAAAATGCCTGTAATGAGGATTTGACTTTGATCGACGACTAATTTGATTTTGAAAATTTTCTCGCAACAGTATTTTTCTAAGTTTAAAATTTAGTCGAGATTTGAGGTATGAATACCCAAAATTTTGGGTGAGATCTTCTAATTTTGAATTTTACCGTTTTCACTAAACAAGGATCTTACAATTTGAACATTTTTACACAATTTATTTTAATTTTTTTTGCAAATTATCTTTGCGTCGGGAAATTTTCGCTGAGGGTGTTACGTTTGAAGTAAAATGTTTGCGTAAACTAGGCTCCTATACAACGTGCATGAACAAAATTTGTACAGGGACAGAAAATTAATGGGATCTCTTTTTTTAAATCTCGTAAGAGTATAAATTACTAGTAAAACCGTAACACGCAGCTGTTTAGCTGATGGTTGTGATTTCCAACAAACACTTCTTTATCTACGATTTTGAAAATCTGATTTTAAATTCTTATAAAAATTAAAATGTGCTTTGATAAGAATTTTAAATTACATTGAATATGAAATAACACACATACACTCACACACTCACACTCACACACACACACACACACACACACACACACACACACACACACACACACACACACACACACACACACACACACACACACACAAACGCACGCTCGATAAAATTCGACATGTAGGTCTGACTAATTATAATTTAAAAAATAAGCCACTTTTTGGTCAACAATTTAAAACTTTTTTTCAAAATCTGTTTTAAAGATTTAAATACATTTTGCTGAAAATTAGTCCATAACTCCAACTAATACACGGGTTAAGTTCTACTTCCCAAATTTCCGGTTCGGGAAACACAGGAAAAAAAGCCAGAATATTAGCCTAATTTATCAAAATCGGTTGAACAGAATAAGTTCAAATATCGGCCATATTAAATGCATACCTCAAGTCAGGGTAACAAATTTAAAATAATATTTTTGGTAGTAAATCGGGAAACTCTTTTTTATAAATTACTTCAGAACCGAATTTCTTGAAAATAATTACACGCGAAAAAGTTTTTGTGTTATTTTCGCATTATGTAATTGAATGGGCCGGGGAAAATAGCGCAAAACATCTTCCTAGAGGCATTTTAATTTTAAAAAAGTAACAGCTATTTTAGAAATACTTATATTGATCAGTTCAAAGTTGTTAAAAGTACCTGACTTTAAATCTGTACACTCGTTAGGACGATTTTGTTAACATACGATTTATGGATTCAATGAAACTTTGAAAATCGAATTTGTCAAAACGACAATAGTAGCGTAATGATTGGCACTTCCATTGTAACTTATGTTTAAAGAAATTAAAAGATATCCTTAACATATTTCAGCTTGCCGTTTGTTTACTAACTATTGCTGGGCTTATTTAATAAACAGACACGAAGCTAGCAGGATCTGCGGCAGATGAGTGGTCTTGTTCCAGACTTGGACAATTATTGTTGTTACTAATCCAAGTGACATGACATCACAGCTGTTCCATGGACTTTTCTCACACATTTATGCCATGTGTTGTGTCTATCTGTCTTCTGCTACTCTAACATTCCGTCTATCCGTGCCCCAGCTCGCGGTTCCAACCTAATTCTGTAAGCTACAGTATTCACTACTGTCTACGTTCAATCCTGTTACGTTTCTATGGAGAGTAAATAACATTGTTTACTCTTGAGACAAGTAACGTAAATATTTAGACAGATATCCACATTAAAACCTGCTTTACCTTCTAAGATTTATTAAATGTGCAGAGGTATTATTATTTTTGTATCGATTGCAACTTTTTTTTTTGGCTTAGTGAGAAATTGAAGGTTTCTTGATTTTCCCTCTTACTAGAGAAGTTGGGTTATGAATTGAAAAATTATAGCCTATGTGTAGAAATTAGTGGACATATCCATTCTAAAGTTTTCGTAATCCAAAAAGTGGATTTGAAAAAACACTTTGTTTATAAAGGATTGTTGCTAGCCTATAAGCTAGCTTCTGTACCTGCACTTGTCAATGAACCTGAATTGTGGATCATATTTAAAATTTTTGGTGTATTATTAACAGTTTAAATATTATTAAAAATGTTACACTGTTATATTTAACTCGACACTAGAAATGGCAAAATTAAAAATTTTCACATAAAAAGTGAATTAAATGAAAAAGTGTATTTATTGTTTAATATTGCTTTAAAAAACAATAAATTTGAAGTGTATTTGGGAAAGTAAAGGCTAGTGTATGTTTTTATGTACAAGTAATTCTGTAAACCAACCTTTTGTCGACACGTTGTGAGGAAAAACTACTTGTAATACTGAGATAATTTACATTAGAATGAAATTTGTGTCGGATTCTGTACTTTATCTCAATGTGTGAAGCTAATAGAATATAGGCCTATATATATATATATATATATATATATATATATATATATATATATATATATATACACACATATCGATCTCGAAATGTTGATCGAATTTTATTGAAATTTAACATAAAAACGATTTTAGTAATAGTTTAAACGAGTTTCATGACTAGAAAAGTCTGTTTAACCGTTTTCGAATAAAAGGTCGTTCTAAATAAATAAATAAATTATATATATATATATATATATATATATATGTGTGTGTGTGTGTGTGTGTGTGTGTGTGTGTGTGTGTGTGTGTGTGTGTGTATAACTCTTATATGTGATTCAACTTATTTACAACTTTCAAATGTGCATAAATAATCATTTTTAATTTTTAAATTGGACTGAAAAAACTAATATTACAGCTGTCAGGGTTCATTTTCATATTTTCAACGTAATCTGAGAACTAAAATAAATGCTAATGTTAACGCTGATTATGATGGTAAAATCAAATTTAAAAAAATATTGTTTCTTTCCAACTTTTTGGATTCGCTTTTACACTTCATCAGACAGCAGAATGCAGTGATTAAGTCATTGTTGTTACGCCGTACGTTTGCAGCTGTGAGCATAAGCAACAGGTTGAGATATCACTTAAAGGATTCAAGGATACACCATTTTCGTTCAAAAATCATTATGTTCACGTTTATGTGATACCTTTAAGATCTCGCATCGGGTATATGATGGACAAAAAGTTAGTCCAAAGTTCTTGAGTAAGTTATGGTTAAGTTACATTCTTGAAATGAAAGAGTCATTTCATGTATTTTTCTTTTGGAACACATACTTGAACAAATATTGTTATTAAAAACTTGTATTAAGTAATATTATTATGTACCAAGTAGCTAAATAATGTGTTACAATATGAATAAGTATTAGAGAACTTACTTTTCTTGTATTTCTTGTTTTCTTTGTATTGTAAGGAAAAAATCATTTCAATTTTTGACCTTGTTACTATATATGAATACCCTGTAATGTTGCGGGTATCGCAAACAAAATAACGACTGTTCTTAAAGATCTTAAATAGAAAACACTGGCTATTTAAAAATATTAAGGTTTTCATCATTAACGATAAAAACTTTCCAACAATATTCAGAAATAAATAAATATATTCCTAAACAACAATAAACACAGAAAATAGATTATAAATACATACTAAAGTGGAGGGGGAAATCCAGCAGCAACATTTGCTGGCAGATCAACGCCTGCTACAAAATCTATGAAAAATGTACACATTCACTCGTGATCACGTGACAACCGGTATGACCACCATTCTCGTTGTATTTAACACTACAGTTATTGCCAACATAACGGAAACTAATTAAACCATTAAAACAAGGCGGTAAATTAAAAATCACACTGGAAGTATCCGATTAAAAGTTATACTTCTTTTTATGAAGATTCACGACTTTTACAAACATGATGTTTTCATTTTTAATAATACACTAGTAATTTATTATCGTTTAAGTACAGCTTTCTTGAAATACTAAAACGGAACACAGCCAAAGGCTCCGGAGGCCGGTGCTTTCGGTCGGGCGCACGACAAGAAATTAAAACGTAAACAGTATTAATAGAGACGGAAAGAACAATGCGCTGCGGACAGAAAAAGTAATTGACTAACCCAATTCCTATTGGTCAGACGGCGCTGGGTTTGTTTTTGTTGGAATGAGAATTGAGATAGTAGGGGCGGGAGAGTACGAGAGAATTTGCTTCGTTTGAATAAAGAGAGGAAAACCGCGGCGCTACAGTGTGTTTGAAAAGTGTAACGACCTTGCGCGGACCTTGTCCTCTAAACGGTGAACTATTTGTATTGTCGGAGGTGTTTCTGTAAACTTGAGATGTTTTCACTTTTATCGGCTGATGCTTGGCTCAAGGCCGTTCTGTTTACTACGAAAAACTAACTTATTGTTTTATCATAAGTAATCGCATACTTCAGATAAACTCAAATATTTAAATACAACGCGCAGCTGAGCATTGCTAATGATAAAACCACATATATTTATTACGATTAGTTACGTAATTTTAACTTATTGTTAACGAGACAAATATGTTTTCGTTTCAGTAGCTTTCTTGTATTTTTTTTAGGTAAACAAAATTATTTATAATATATAAAATCTATTGAAATACATGTTGTACTTACACGTCGAGAAATTTACTCATTGTGTAAGTTACAGAAACGATCACTGTTGGTTTTTTGGTTTTATTTTTGGTTCAAAGATAAATTTATCTTATGCCAGCTAGTTGGCTGATGCTGATCCACTTTCAGATAAGCTGACATTATAATTACAGTATTTAGGTAAAATACAGAAAATGTCAATATTTTGGAAGCTATTAGCTTAAATATTCTTTTGTTTTCATTAATTTTTTTCATTAATTTTAATTTCATTAATTTGTTGTCGGTTACGCAGTTTAAATGTAGAGATGTTTGGCAAGAATGACATGTTTATACAACTGAAGTTTTCTTTTTATATTCTTCTTCTTTTCTGCTAGGATTATTGTCACTATGTTCAGTATAATGACCTGCCTTCCCTAGCTTCTTCAATTCTACTTTCGTTGACGCGTTTCGGAGAACCTCCATATTGAAAAACTTCGAGTATAGATACAATTTTTAAAGATGGAGGCTGTCCGAAACGCGTCAACTAAAGTAGAATTGACGATGCTAGGGAAGGCAGATCATTAGGCTATACTGAACATAGTAACTGAAGTTTTGTTTATTACTGTAGATTTTGGATCATAAACTATGTAGACAGGTTTGTTTATTGGACATATTTTTTTTCTTTAATACATAATAAAATACACATGTAATTTTGGTACACAGACTGAAGTTATATATATATATATATATATATATATATATATATATATATATATATATTATATTTTTTAGTTCCTTAGAAAAATACACATAATTGCTAAAAATAACTTTCGGAAATCATAAAAAAAATATATGCAATACAGTGGCAACTTCTTACTTTCAGTTGAATACAGATTAGCCAATACATAAAATTGACATAACAAAACAATCTAGTTTAATTCAACATAAATAATACCATGATCAGAGTAATTACACTCTATGACACGTGGAAGATTCAACGAATGTGTATGAAAATTACTCCGCTGTCGACATTCTGAAAATTATATTAAATCTTTTGAACCTACCACGGAAAATATTTTTTTACATTTTCATTTAATAAAGGGCCATAATTTTATTTTTAATTTTTAGCACATTAAGAAAGTTTGCGTGAATTTTCGATCTATTTTCTTAGCCATATTTTTCAGTTGATACCTTTATCGTAGAAGGTCGTTATTTGTATTATTTGAAAACTTTTAAAACAAACTTTTGTGCTGTATAACACCACTTACGTGTCTATACACTTTAAAATTTATCTTTAAACGTGTCCAAGATATTATAAACGCAAAATCTATGAAACTCGGACAAGCCAGCCACCTGTTAGCCTATATCGATAAACTGATTAAATATGCCCAAAGTTATTTCCTTTGTAACCTAAACGTGACCGCAGAATGTTGTCATCGTTTCAATGAATTATTTCGACAATACAAAAAACAAAACTTTCTTCTGATTATCACGCTCTGCTATTCAGTCTCCACATGTGTCCTGCGGCAAGGACACTCTACTGACTCCATGTCACTAGCCCTGCTCCTGCAGTCTTATACGCCTGCCCTCTTTAGTCGCTAATGACTGAGTAACACGAAATAAAGTAATAATAGTCCAAGTACAGTTAGGTAATTAGGAATGAAGAAACATCGAGCAAACAAATAATTGGAGACTAGGAAGTATTTATATTCCAAATTTCACTGTTATAACAACAAATTAATGTTTTATTTATTCATTTTAAAATATTTTTAAAGTTATTAATGTGTTTAGTAGTTATATAGTGGATAAATGACGCAAAAACATACAGAAATTAAATATGTATAGATTTCTTTTGTTTAGTGTTTTTTAATTGTGGTTTATTATTAAAAATAAAATACGAGAAATCTTAATTCACCGAGCTAAGAAAGTCTTTTCTTACAAAGTAACTTTTAAGGTCTTGGCTAGGCAAACGTTGTATTTTGCACACTTAAAAGTTTTGTAACCACCTATAAACATCCAACTTTTACAGCCACCTCGATTATTTTATCTATTATTATTTTGATTTCGTAAATAAATATTGCTTTTAAGTTTTCCGATTCAAATGTTCAATTCACTGATATTTTTCAAAATGATTTCTCAATTTTTAGAAACTAAATATAACATTTCAGATTAGGCTAAGTTAAGAAAGTTATTGTTTATAATTTAATACGGACATCAAAATAAACAATATTTTTTAAAGACAAATTTAATACAAAATAAATATGTTTTGTCTTAATGTCTTTGTACGTTCTACACAAGTAATACATTTTGTTTTATTAAAACTCTTGTAAACCAAAGACCTTGCATGTTCTGTCCACTGACGTTTATTTGGACGTAGGACTAAGCATGTTTCAAATTTACTTGTATGCACATCGTCACCTACTTTCGTTCACTTTTCGTCACCTACTCTCATACTGACAACTACGAACAAGTAAAAAGACAAACAAACATACAACAAGCAGACAAAGTGTGCGCACTACGTTTACGCGTGATTAATTTCACTTATTGTTGTCAAACAAAGAACGTTGAATCACTATAGCCCAATTGACATTGTTGCCGCAGTCACCGTGAAGTGGACGCAGAGTTACCGTGAAGTAAGGCAAGAGTGTAACGATTCCAAATCTGATTCAATTGAACCACTGCATGTCCTACTGAAGCTAAGAACATGACTGAAATTTAAGTAAGTATTTACATGATTTTTATTAACTTGGTTTATCAAGTTCAAAACGTTTTTGTTTTTCAGAGCTTTTGATACTTTATAATCTTATTTCAAAGGTTTAAAAAGAATAAGTATTGCCCCAAAATAGTTAAAATTTACGCCAAATATTTTTAAAATAAACATGCTGTTGTTATGAAATATTGAAGCAATATCTATCACAAACAAATTTGAGTTACTGCGTTAGAAATATCTGCTAATGACACTAAATGGAACCACCTTATCAATTAATGTATACACGAACAAAAATTATACATTAAAAATAAAATCAGCTTATTATTTAAAATTGTATTGAATCATACAAAGGCGTGTTTTCTTGTTAGAAGTAAGGACGAATGTGCGTTTACCTTTTATCCTACGAATCCATTTAGTGTAAATCTGCATTTAAAATAATTTCTCACCCAGAAAAATTGATGAAAACTCCACGAGTTCAAATTAAAGAAAAATGTTGTCGGTTTTTAAGTAGTGAATAGCAAGTTAGCTTTCTAGAGTGTAGTGATGGAGCTTACAGCTTGTGACAAACTAATACTGCCGCTGAAGGGTTCAACAGCAGGTACTTTTATGCATCCTCTTAATGACGATTATGAGAGACATTTGTGGACAAATTATGCTGTATCTAATTTCACTAAATGAGTACTTACGTGTAAGAGAGGTAAATACATAATTTAGGACAAAGAAAGAAAGTGGTTTAAAGTTTTTATAAATTTTAATACTTTTTCTCTTATATTTTTTAAATATTTTGTATACGTATATTTCCGTTGTATTTCCGGTTGTGTTCGACTTGAACATTTCACAATACTACATTTCATAAGTTTATAAGTTAGAAGTGCGTTACGACAGACAGACAGACATCGTATAAGATAGATACTATTTTGTCCTAAACGTTAAATTTCTAAAATTCATTCAATATATGTTTGCTTAACGTCCCTAACTTGAGCCAGTTAGACCAATGAGAACGAGGATCGGAGTTAACGGAAACGATAAAATAACGTATTAGAAGCGTTCCGAAATCATGTCTTCCAGTGCGAAGTTCAGAGACTGATCATGCACAAGATTTTGTTAAAATAAAACAAAAGTGTTTTGGTTTTGGTTTTAAAATGATAATATTAATAGTTTTTCTTTATAGTTACATACTAGTAAATAGGCTGTGTACCAATTGTTATAGAAATACAAACACAATAAACTGCATGTTTATATTTTCCTTGAACATATTTTCGTCAATTATCAAACAAAAATAAATGCTTCTTTTAAGATAACTCGCTTTTTCGAAGGGGAACTCAAAGGAAGGCCAAATACCCGACTTTAATAACTCCTAGAAGAAAACGAAAGTTGTTCTTGTGGTCAGGCTATTTTAACTTTTAGTATTGAAACCATTTATCGAAAACAAAATTTGAGAAAGGCCCGCGGCCTTGCCTAAACATGGAATCCTAACGCCGAGAAGGACAGCAACTACATCTGCATGCAACGTGCCCTGAGAGCCTGAGGGACTTTACCACAAGCAAGGAGAACCGGCCTGTTACGTCATCAACAGTCTCAGATTGGTGAAATAATATTTGGACATACTACGCTTTTATGCAACGCACACGCGACTATAGATGGCATGTGAAGTAGCAGACTCAAAGACCGGCCTTCCGATTCATCTGTGCTCTGAGTCAACTTTAAAGCTTCCGATTCATCTGTGCTCTGAGTCAACTTTAATCCTATTCATCTGTGCTCTGAGTCAACTTTAAAGCTTCCGATTCATCTGTGCTCTGAGTCAACTTTAAAGCTTCCGATTCATCTGTGCTCTAAGTCAACTTTAAAGCTTCAGATTCATCTGTGCTCTGACGTGTGCTTTTAGTCAACTTTAAAGCTTCCGATTCATTTGTGCTCTGACCTGTGCTTTTAGTCAACTTTAAAGCTTCCGATTCATCTGTGCTCTGAGTCAACTTTAAAGTTTCAGATTCAACTTGCTTAATCTTCTTGCGATGAAGCATATATATTAAGATAACCAATAATAATTACTAACATTAAAAACAACGTTTATTTCTTCATTAAACTTTAGGTAGTAATTTTTAAAATGTTTCTCATAATTAATGTTGAAAGAAAATACAGCAAAATTCTTCAAATGTCTTATATGTTAATTAACACTCGTTCAGAATCTCAACGAGTTCTAAGTGATTTACGAACATCTCATTATAAATGTCATTTTGAGGAAACAGTAACGTGTGCAGTCCAATATTGTGTAGATGCTCTAACAGTGTAGCAGGAATACACCAAATAGCTGAGTGAACTCTCTCCATTGAGTTCAGTCTCCAGGGCTACTGTACATGTAGAAACACCTGATAGACGTCCTGTCCTGAGTGCAGTCTCCAGGGCCATTGTACGCGTAGAAACACCTGATAAATGTCCTGTCCTGAGTTCAGTCTCCATGGCCATTGTACGCGTAGAAACACCTGATAGACGTCCTGTCCTGATTTCAGTCTCCAGGGCCACTGTACATGTAGAAACACCTGATAAATGTCCTGTCATGAGTTCAGTCTCCAGGGCCATTGTACGCGTAGAAACACCTGATAGACGTCCTGTCCTGAGTTCAGTCTCCAGGGCCATTGTACGCGTAGGAACACCTGATAGACGTCCTGTCCTGAGTTCAGTCTCCAAATGATTCAACCATTTCTTACTTATCATCTTCCCTTTACTTTACGGAAGTGACTTTTTTAGACAATGCAGCTGGGCAGGGAATTTTGTTATAAGTTTATTCAAGAGTTAACTCGAAGTATTAACTCTTTAGAAAGGAATTTACTTTTAGACACTTAAAGAGATTACTGATAATGCATCATTATTTATTTATTCAGCTGATCGTAACCATTTGCAAATTACTACCAGTTGTATACGGATCAGAAACTTGTAAATGAGTAGGCAATATAAATAATTAGACTAGTTTCAAAAATAGAGTTTTTAAAAAGATGTTAGGGAATACCATTACTCCCAAATTTGTTATGGAGGTTAAGAAAAAATTGAGAACTGAAAAAATATTGTGATTGTATAAACAAAACTACTGTGGCGAGGTTAGATTCAAAGATATGTTGGTAGCATGGTTATCACAATAACATTTTGGAAGTAACTTATTAACGATGTAAATGTTCGGTCCCTAGATATAGGCTAATAGTCTGTTCCTTTAAGCGCAAGCGAACTCACAAAAACATCTAAATTAATTAAATGATTCTTTTTAGTTATTTTATACACATTATTATAATTTATTAAATCATATTTTTCGATATTAAGTTTTTATTTTATTTGTTGATTTATTTTTCGATGTAAATTATATTTTTTAACGTTTGTTATCATATACTTTTATAAAATACTTTTATACATTTGTAAACTTTTTAAATAATTTACTTGGAAATTTCGAAGTCGAATGAAAAGAAATGATTTATCGTTTTGATATGAAAATAAAAACATTTACGAATTTAAGAGGATTGCAATTCATTTGGGTATACAACCATAAACCTGTGTCATTTTATTATGAAAAATAAAAATAATTACTTAAAAAAATAAAAAAAAACATGATCAACCAATATGTTGGAAATTTATTGAAAATATATTGAGATGCAGTCCCCGACTGCATTTATTGTATGAACTTCACGAAAATTCTGAATTAATTAACTAAATACTCGGAAAATATTCTTCAGCATTTATTCTAATACCTTGTTTTCATCTTTTTAAGTCAATTATACTTTAGATTTTCATTTCGTTTAATTATGAAATATATAATTTTTGTGTATATTTTTTTTAATATTTTGTGTTTTAGCAACCGTGTTTATTTTAAATGTTTTAAAGTAATTATTTTGATTTAGTAATTTTTAGTGACTAAGCCACTAAAAAAATTAGTCTTTCAGATAATTTTTGCCATTTTAAAAAAGAACATAATTGCAAAGAAGACACTGCGAAGTCTTGGCGGTGATCTGTGTTCCCTCTTATGGTCACCCCCATATGGTAACCCTATGTACGGCATACGCCAAGTAGAGTTAGCATGTATGGGATTAAAAAAATTTTAACAATTTAAATCAATTATTTGTAATTTTTAATTTTCAAATTATTTAATTTGTATCGCATCAATAGTCTACGTTGTACACTATTTACTTTAATTTGAAGATCCGGTGTTGTCCCCGAGCCAGACCTTTGGACAAAGCCTATCGCTAGCATATCTACCAATCCTTCCGATTTTCATTAATCAGTTTTGGCTCGGCCGATTTGTATGTTCAGAGTTTCATTTTTACAATTTCAAAATATCGAATCAGCTGAAACTTTAGTGATAACTCTAAGCCTGTAGGTTCCGAAGTTAGTGTTTGTCTATTGTTTTCCGTTGTTGAATCTAAGTGATTCCTACTGTATAGTCCCTAATAATTATCTTTTACACTTGTACATCAGTTATGTAATAATGCATGAATACATTACTTATTTATGAATCTATGATTTCATTCTAGCAACTTATTTATTCCATTTGAAATTACTTATAAGTTTCTCGTATCTATTTCACCCCAATTTTTTCGCCATTGGGGGTGGTTTGGATGAAAGTTTACTCATGAAAGCCTATGACACTCCTGGTGTGAAATGAGGACTCCACCGAGCTAAGGTAGATCAATCAAAATCGGACAAGCCGTTAAGATGATGGAATAAACAAACATTCATACATACTTACATTCATACATACGTACGTACATACTTGCCCAACCACGAAAAACATAAACACTCCTTTTTTGGCAGTCTTGTATAAACACTCCATCCGGTGTTAGTTGTGTGAAAAAGTTAAACTAATTCTTATCTGGTTTCAGCTTTGAAAAAATGTATTATAGTTTAAAATATTTAAGTTAAAAACTCTTTTAATACTAAATACAGAAAATACAATTGTTCCCTTCAAATCAAGCTCCCCCCCCCCATTCAGTCTGCCGCTGCTTGCACATGTTGTTTAGGAATACATAACTTGAAACAAGTTATACTGATAATTGTGAATTCATGAAACAAGTAATTTTGAATTAAACGATCTGTTTCTTCGGCAACACACAACTGCAACCCACTACAGCTGAACATAATTCTTAGAACGAGTTAACACTTCGTAAATTAAACTGATAACATTTCATTTCCAAATGGCTGTGTTTCCAACTGTTTTTTATTGACTTCAGACGGTGATTCAAATCAGCTGTTTCACGCCACACCTGTTTCATTCTTGTTGCATTAGTAACTAAAAAAAATGTCTACATTTAGAGAAGCGTTTTTGTGTTAAACGCTAGTCATTATTTATTATTGAATTTTGTCAAAGCAGTTCACCCGTCCAGTCTATGTCTCTTCCGTAACACAGACTGATAAGCAACAATTATTTCGCCACGTTTGACTTGGACATAAAATGCAGAGAACTTCGAAATATGCGGATCGCGTGCAGCAGTGAATCTCTTGCCTACTTGACCTTGACAGCTTGGTAATTATTGAGAAATTATTTTCACGTGGTTACTACTTCAATACACTGTGCTTGAGTATTCTTTTCTCTGAATTAACCCCAATATCTGTATACCTACATCAATGTAATTGATGTGTTTTGATTCAGTCTCGATGTATTTGTGTATTTAAACATATTTGTATAACCTGTCTTCATGTTTCTGGACTGTGTATGTATACTTTTCAAACGCTCTCATTTTATTAATGCCTCCTGTTTTCTAACTCACCCACAGTTTTTGTAAATCTTTTCTATACAAAAAGATACAAAAGATTTGATTCGCCATAACTGTATGTGTATATTTTGTCTTATATCTACCACATATTATACTTATATAATCGTGTCTTTTGACTCATCTTAATTGTGTATGTGCTACGCCTTCTGAATTCATTCCTACCGTATTTTTAAACTCTTACAATACATGCTAATAGGGTTCTTAGACAGGAATCTTCTGTTAAATTCTAATTGTAGGCGATTTGTGTATCCTCGCTTATAATTCATTCCTCCTGTATTTATGATTCGTGACTTTTGTTTATGAAGTTATTTATTTACATTTTGTGCGTTGCTTATTAATTTTGATATTACAAATGAGAAAAACAGTCATAAACAGGTTATTTATAGAACGGTTAAACCTAAACTAAAATAGATTATTTGACACAGACAGTTCTATAATAAAAGAATGTTTATCTAACGATTGTAATATTTTAAAATATGCATTTAAAAATTGTAAATTTTACAAATTAGAATTGTTATATGACAAATTGGCCAATTATTATGACAAATCATCTTGACAATACTTTATATTTAAGGTTACGCTTCTTATCATTATTTTATCATCACATTTTCGTGCATATTAGCAATTATGCTAACGAACAGAAAAAAGGTCGGGCCAAAGTTCGAGAGCAATCGAGCCGGGTTGACCCTCAGCGCTGGCGTTAGAGTACCCCTCAGTTTTACATTACAAAAATGATTGTGACTTTGTAATTTACATTCCCTTATCATTATGACGTATTGGAATCAATAACGGAAAACGTCTTCTAATTTCATTAATTTATATAAACTTAATGGACACTGCGCCAAGCAGTGTAGGCTATACTTCTCGATTAAGTTAGTGACACCAATGCGGGCGGATATAGTGGTAATTTTATCATTTTGCGGAAAACGTAGATTGGTTTACATCAAACATGACCAGTTTTTTTAGTTTGTTTACTGACAAAAATACCCGTATGCAAATGTGCCACAAACAATGCCGTTTGCCGTTCTTTAAGCATATTTAAAGCAATTAATTATAAACACCTTTGGTAATAAACTTTTTTCGAGAGTGTTAACTAGCGTTAGATGCACCGTATCTAATTTAAAATGGATATTTTTTTTATAACAGCCTTAGGCCTAAATAATTGTTATTAATTATAATTAAAAACGATTACTTAACCAAAGTATGAACTAAACAATCAATAAGTTAGATTTCAGAAATTTAAGGTGTGCAATTAGCTAATTCGTTAATTTAGTTACGGTCATCTTCCAGCATTAAAACCTATATTAATTATAGCAAACTACAATTACATCATAGTTCAAATTGTCGTAAATAATAGTTTTAAACTTTTTATAATACGAAAACAAAATATAATAATTCATTGTCGCATTTTAAATGAAATATGGCAAAACCAAAAATGCTAATTTACGCAAATATAACGCTTACTAGGATTTTTTTTACGAAATCTTACTATATTATCATTTATCGTGGCTATCATTATTAAACAGATGAAAGGCTTTTGCTGGGTAATGCACTTGTTCAAAGAATAATGGAGTGTTTTACCGCACAAAGGTAATGAATTATTTTTATTACTTTTTAATATTTATAATTATAAAGTATTTAACAGATATTTGTTGGACACGGCAAAGGATTTGTCGAAGGTTTCTTCTATAAAGAATTTTTGTTACGAATTCAATTTGTACTAAAATTGCCCTGCATCTACTACCTTAAATAAATACTGTATAATCTTCGTATACCTCCTGTGTTAAAGTTTTCAAGTGTAAAAAATGAATTTCACAATAAATAGAAATATAGTTTGACTAGTTTTAATATTTATAAATGGTACCTATGCTATTAACAAATAGTGTTAAGTGTTCAGATATATGCATAAGAACTTTGATGTGGTTTCATGATATTGTTTAAGGGAACTTTTGCTAGTCCTTATCGGCCTTGACTTTTCTTAAAGAGACGATAATAAACTAAACGTTTAAGTTGTTTCGTTAACAATTTTCAGTTTTTTTCAGCAGGAAATTTTACAATATTTTATTTCCCCCAGTATTTCTTCTTTTAGCAAACAAACAATTTTTTTTATATAGCTTAATCTTCAAAAGATTACCACATTTTATAATAAAAAAACAATTATTAAATTTCTCAACCAGTAATGATGATTAAAATTAAGTTTTCAGTAAGATTCTACTTAGTTATTGGGAAGCAATATTATTATTGAAAAAGTTTAGTAAGAATCGTTATTAAAACTTACGGTTTTGATAAGTAAGATAAAATATTATCATGTACTTATAGCGTGATCACAAAAAGAATAATAAACAATAATGTTAAAGCATAATTTCAAAATTTTTAAATCTACGTGGTTTTTCCTAAATAAAATAATCATAAAAATAGTTTTGCATAAATACATTTTTGTAAAAAGCATCTTTTGTTTCGCATTATTGAAGCACTGCAAGTTTTCCTTTTACAGAACAAACTATAGGCTATAGTAATTGTGCTTCAAAAAACGGCTTACTGGTTGATTCTTAAATCCGTTAAGAATACACTAACATTCATCCAGGCACATTAATATATGTCTACAGTAAACTAGTTCCATTTAGCTTTGAAATACTTAGTTTTGGATCTGTTCTAACAACAGAATTCATTTGAAGTAAGGTTTTAAATTTTGGACCAAAACTACATGATTTTATTATTTATTCAATCTACGTAATCTTACGTTTTCAACAAACAAAAATGTACAGCCCTAGATATGTTAAGAAACGCATAAGCTAGTTACTAATTTTTTAAATAGTGTTTAAAAATGCTGGTTTATTCAGGTTTAGTTTCATAATTTTCGATCAATAAACACTTATTTCCAAAAGTATGCAGTTTTAAGTAGACAAGTTGAAATTATTATTTATCTGTTTTTTTTTTTTAATTTTCAGTTCAGGTTTCTAAACAGTGTAAAAAAGGAGTGTTCCAAACGTGGGCTCATAGGAAGCAATTCGATTGTTAAGGGGGCAATTCCAAAATGGATTCGTACAGAGTTTAAGTTAAAAGTAGGCTATAGCGATTCTTAAATGCTTCTTAAATGTTAATAACCGGGATTTCAGTTTTTCCAGTGTTTGGCAGTTCACCGTTAGTGTAAATTTGAAATAAGCGTCCTTTAAATTGTTGTAAAACTTACATTGATTAAAAAAATATATACATTGCACAAATATAACTGATATATAAGCTTTATATATAAATTCAATTAGTAATTTATTTTATTTCAGTTTTAGAAGCATCATTTTCCAGAAAAGTTTGTTAAATGGAAAAGTATATTTTTTCGGAAGAGGTAAACGTGGCCTACCCGTGCGTTTCTAGCCCACGTTTACTCCAATTCATATTAATTTTTTTAGTTTGTATTTAGACTTGATATTTATTTTTCTAGCCCACATGGAAATGAGTGATGCAAGCAAGAAAAAACTTCGTCAGTATCCGAAAGACAATTTAAAATTTGGTTTCATACTCGTTGTTCAATTTTTTAATAATAAAAATTATTTATATGTTAGGGGATATAAGAATTTTAGTAAAGCTTAGACGAAAAAGGTTGGGAAACACTGGTGTAAAGTGATAAAGCACGGATGTAAAACAAACTTACGGGACATTGAATCTGTATCACACATTCGTGGACCAATTTCAAAACTATTCTGATGGTGTTATAATGGACTCTAATTAAATCACTTATTTAATATGCGAATGTACGATGATCAATTTCAGAAAGTTAAACGAAATATTAATTGCCCGATTATTTGTTTTCTTTACAAACGCATATTTATGTCACCTCTTCAAAGCAACCTGTTTAGAGGCAAGACAAATAAAAGAGATAAGTTGAAGGCGTCACTTTCCATTGATAGGCGCAGCCTGCGGTATATCGAGGCCGTGAGCTTAAACGAGACCCGACCGACGCCGACGTGGGAAACAACAGCTGCAAAATATTAAAAATACAAGAAACCAGTTTATTTTGCCGTTTTGGTGTAATTGTGGCCTGATGCGGGAATATGTGGTGAGGCCAGTAACTTGTCTATGCTTTACACTCATTAGCCTGCGTAGGTAAAGGTTCCAATTTGTTTACTTGGACAGAAGGAGTTATTGATACTGTAAATAGTTTTAGCAGTATTTTCTTAACTGACAATTAAGTTTTAACTGTCAAAATAATAATAATATTTTGTATATTAAAACAATTAGAAGAAAATTTAATGTACTTATTTATATTAAAAATTTAGAAGTATATTATAAAAATACCTGACAAATAAATGTAATTAGTTTTAAACGGATGTTGATAAGTCCTGTGATATTAACAAGAACAAAATCGCTAACACCAGATATTAAAGTTATTTTCCCCAAAAAGTCAAAAAATAAAATTGTAGTCTTAAACGTTAAATGCATTATTTTGTTACTAGATTATTATAAAAAATTCAATAAACTTGTGCGTGTGTGTGTGTGTGTGTGTGTGTGTGTGTGTGTGTGTGTGTGTGTGTGTGTGTGTGTGTGTGTGTGTAGTAATGCAATTGATTATATATATTACACTAACAAAATGCAAGAAATTGCTTCTTTATATGTTTTCGCTGAAATAAAAGTATGCCATGCAATAGTGATACGTCTACAAAAAAATGTGTTGAAAAATACCATAGAAAAAGCTGTGCATCGATTAATCTTTAATTAGATTTGTTTATTTGCACGTGAAGCGGGCTAAATAATAAATTGATTGTTAATTCTTGAAACAAAACTGAATTTTTCAAAACAACTTGTTTGGCTCGTTTTACTTTATAGTCATGCCTTTCTTGTCTTCATTTGTTCATTAAATAAACTGATGTACCAAGAAAGTAATGCATACTACTGTTAACTAAGTCTTACTAAAACCGTTTCAAGATAACTTGTAAAGTAATTTTATAACAAATAATTGCTTCACTCAAACTAAATACTCTCGATTACAACACAAAATAAAGAATTTAGACAGGGAAATATTTCTATGCGGTCTTGAAGTTAGTACGTGACGATGTACGGTTAGAGAAGTTATGGAAGGGTTAATACCTATTTGACAGATTACCGAACCATTAGCATCAATTAAGGCTTAAACAAAGAGGATGGCAAGGAGATGGAGGTCTCAGAGGTTGGCGTAATTATCCGGAGTCAGACGAGTCAAGTTGCTCTCGTGTAGGCTTCAGTATGTAAGCAATTAGAATATTAAGTGTATAGATGAAGGATAAAACTAAAGAGTGAGTAATTAGACGACCCGCTGCCCACCTACACTCGCAAGTAAAATAAAAACTATAATTGAACACATTGACAGATCAGATACGAGCAAAAGTCAAGAAAAACTCTGCGTTTCTGTTGCTTACGTTGACAACGGACTGAAGCTTTCCAGGGCCACGTACACCGGCCGACAGCTGTAATAGCAATTGTTTTGTCTTCAAACTTATAAACTGTTCACTTTCACAAAATTAAGGAATAAATAATAACCGTGGTAACACGAGAGAATGGCTCTGTTGTGTTGTAACCACGGGTCCGGAGCGGAGACTTTTCCTGGACCGAATATATCGGGAAAATTAATAGCAAGCGTGCCACGGTGAGGTAAATTGGTCAGGCACACCTGATCTGGATTAATATCTGACATAACACACACACACACACACACACACATATATATATATATATATATATATATATATATAATTATTATTATTTGCGTATAGACCCTGTTAGATCACGCAAAGCACCCCGACTCATGTCTTGTTCCTTCTAATCCTACACACCTCCCTCATCCTGTCCCCATGGATCCCCCTCCGCTCCTCCGTCCATTTTACCCCTGTTCTCTTTGGGATTTCATTCTCTGGGATCTTCCAACCGAGCATCTTTCTCCTATATGCGTTCCTGTCTTCAATGTCTGTTGAGTCTATTTCTGCGTCATGTGGGTCTATTCGCATACGTACACACACACACACACACACACACACACACACACACACACACACACACACACACACACACACACACACACATATATATATATATATATATATATATATATATATATATAATTTTACCGAAAATATGACTAACTTATGTAAGATTAAAGCCTTCATGTTAATTCACAAGGGATCAGTTTTTAATGATAAAATTGATTTTAAAAATTTAAAATATTCAGATTTAAAAAACACTATAAAGAGTAGACAAACATTCATATAATTTCATTGATTATCTGTTTTTGTTTCGTTTACTTGAGAGATGCTAATAACCAAAAGGTCGCATTGCGGAAATAGAACCATGTTGGCTAGCGAATCGGGAAAGATTGTTTCCTTATTACTGAAAAATTCTTTAAACTTTAATTTACAAAGTTTATCCTAAACAATGTTCAGTTTCCTTTTTATAACTTTTTTTAATCCAATTAGAAAACCGAGTGATCGTAAATATTATGTTTTTAAATTGAAAATTTATAAAGCAATTCATTTGGTACTCGTGGTCAGTAAAACTTCAACTGAAAAAGCTTGGACCAAAGTACGATTGAGCCGAACAATTTACTTTTTTTTGCAAATGTGGCAATAGTTTACCAATGTTTCAACATATCCTCGATTGATTTTTAAGTTGGATGACCGCCATTTTAAACTTTTGAATGGGACGCATCAAATTTTAAAAAACATTTGCGTGCCAATACAACGTTCAATTTTAAAGCAGATAAATGAATCACGTCTTTATAGGCAGATAATATGTTGTTTCCTGGCAGCAGTCGTACCAACTGCGGTCGCGGTTTCATACCAGGTTGACCAACAAAAAGAACCTGAGACCAGAGTTGCGACAATGTGTGGGATTGTAGTATAGCTATTTCCATAACTTTGTCCGGCTTAACCAATAAACACTTGAGCATTCCTAGCTTCGATTTTGTTGCTTTTTTATATAGGCCTACTTCTATTGTACTATGGTTGTTGAAAGTGGTGTTTATGGTCGGTTAAAACTACATCTGTTGTATTATGGTTGTTGAAAATATTGTTTATGGTCGGTTAAAACATTTTAAATTTTGTGAATACAATTAAATGTTTGAGATACGTAATTAAAAGTGTTTATGTAATGAAATTTTAAAAATTAAAAATACTACAATAATGTGTTGCGAGATTTCTACAAAAAAACATTGTTGAGTGTTTAGCTAAAACCTAAGATTAGAGCGCGGTTAGTTGGTGGAATATAGTTTTCACTGACACACTTTTCTGAAAATTTGTATACCGATTAACTCAAATTTTACATTTACATATCAAAGATATGTTTCTAAATATGTTATATATATATATGTTCTATTTTGTTTGTTTCTACAATTCAAAAGCAATCAAGATTTTTCAACTAATTTTATGAAATTAACTGACGTATTTAAAGTAAAGATATAAAAATATTAGGTTTGAAATCTCTTCAAAAATTTATATTCAGAAAATGAAAAGTAAATTAAAATGAGTAGTAGGGCAATATTTTAGACAGAGTTTCTCAAAATTAACAGTCAACTATCTACTTTTCTTAATTATTTTAAATAAAAAAAAACATGGCCATTTATTAAAATTAAAAACTACAACTTCCAAAAAGGCTACAATAAAAAAATTTTCTGCCGTTTTGAGAAAGTATTGAACCTACTTCAGCCTCTTCAGGCTACGTAAAGTTTTTATACACATATTTTTACATTAACGACAAAAGTAAAAGAAAAATAGTGTAGTTTTCTAATGTTTATCTTAACAAAAGGTAAAATTAAAAACCTCCATCTTGAAAAACGTGATAAGTATGCTCGTTAATTAACGTGATAACTTTACACTTTTTAAATGATTCTTGTAAAGTAACGCGGTGGCTATAATAGGAAGGTTCGTTAAGAAACACAATAATTATTAACTGAACATTTTTTACAATCATTTTGCCAAGACGTGCACTGCAATATGGAACGAACAGGCTAGGAGCTGGTTGGTTTTATAGCTGTAATTATCGCTGTCAAAAAATTGTAATAATATTAATTTATAAATTATTATAAGTTGTAAAAATTTACAAAAGAACCGAAACTAACTTGACAATATAATGACATTACCAAGTTTGCAATTACTGATTAGAGAGAGATGAAGTTATGTCGACAATTAAAACAAAACAACAATAAGTATGAATTTTGTAATCTATAGGCCTACTAAAGTGTGGCTTTAGATATAGTGAATCAGTGGAAAGTTAAAACATAAATAAATTAGACCTAGGACAAAAAAGTTGTATAGCTTACTTATTTTTATAATTATACAAGAGTTTATTTTCGACTAAAAAATAAAACAATTGTATTTTGGAACGCTTGTTACTTTTTTGCCCTTCTCTGTTTAACTTTACGACTTAAAAAAAAATCTGCCCGTAAACTAGAAGTTATTTTTTAGTTAATAAAACAAGTAATACAATACGTCCAAATTTGTATATTCGCAAAAAATATTTTTTAGTAAAAAAAGCAATATGCTGTAGTAGAAATGTTATTGGCTTATCGTTGTTTCGTTAAGAAAATTTTCAGCTGTGGGCGTAAGGAGCAAAATTATCGCACACTTCAAAGTATTAAATGCTTAAACTAATAATCGCTATATATAAATTCACATTACTTTCACACTATTCGAACAAATATTGGATTTTGAAAACATCGATCCTGAAATTTTAGTAATCATAACACTGAATTTTCAGGACCACTGAGTTAATGAAAAAAGAGTTTTGCTTCGTTAAAAACGTACAATAATTCGATTTTATATGTACAAAACATATTTATGAGTTGTCGTACTCAATTTAAGAAAATGTTCAATATTTTTATTGACTGAGAACAATCAATGTTTTAGTTTAATTTTAGCTTCCTCTTAGAATTAAATCTTATTTTTAGATGTAAAATATTAAAAGCTTAAAATTTGGTAGAGGATTAGTAACATTTTATTGTATGCTATGAAACATCGTACAATTCCTGTAATGCTGTAATGGTAATTTATTCCAGTATACAAACATACTTACCTAATAATTTCAGAAACCATTTCCCTAATTAGAAATACTTAAAGCGTGTAATAGGTTTGTAGTCTACCATAACACTTTTCTAAATACATTAGCGTCATTATTAAAAAGTAAAAATCTATCTATAAAAGTCACTGTGCAAACATTAAATTGGAACGCGGAGTGATATCTCCACTTTGAACGTCTTATTATTAAAACCCATCACCACTTTCAATTTGTTTTTATTTTCTCACTGTACGAAATATAAAGAATTTTTTTGATCTTGGAAAAAAACAATCTTCAGATTTTAATAAATCTATTTTAGGATCTATATAATCTAATATTGCTGAATTCAAAATCTATTCACTATTTTTTTATGAAATTTGGCAAGTAGAACTGGTTGGCTCATACGTCGGTATTATTATTCTATGTCGCTCGGAAATTCTGTGCGGGAGCTAAAATATTTGGCCTGATTTCTCAAAATCGGTTCATCAAATTTTGCTTAAATTTCTAGCAGATATATAAGTCAATTCAGTGTAGCAAATTTGAAATAAAAGGAATTCGATAATAAATCTAAAAATCCGAAATTAAACTCTGAACTCAGTTAAGTTTGTTTTGTATTCTCAAGTCACTCACGAAATTTTCTTCTATTTTGAAACGGTATACTGAATTGAGTTATGATTCTTTATATATAATTAAAATTTCAGCAAAACCTGACGAAATAATTTTGACAATAAGCAAATTTCTTCCTTTTTCTGTATTTTCCATTTGTTTTTTTTTTTTTTTTTTTTTTTTTTTTTTTGAGAAATGACTGAACATGAGAACGTTTATGTCATGTTTCTGCACAATTTATTCGTCTGCAGCTTCCGAACTAAGCGTAATTGAACCTACGGATTTTATTTAACACTTTGTACAATTTATTGCCTAGTTCTAATAAAATTAAAATAAACACTTTAAATTCCATCCGCGCTATCAATAATTGAAAGTAGGAATGCATACCTAACTTAAAGAACCTTTCATTGTCCAATGCAATCAATATAGATAGCTAACTGATAAAGAATATACTCGTACATTTCTAGGTCACCAGAGGGGTTACCTCATACTCGTCACCAACCGGCTCCACGAAAACAAGAAAAACTTCTTTTAGTCACAATTTTCACATTGTTACGTCACCCGATCACGACTCAGACAATCAATTCCTCATGGCCGAAACGCTTTAATTGTTTAAACAACAAAAACAAATAACACTTTTGAAAATTTAAAAATTATATGAAACGTGGTTATTTCTTACACAATTTAGGACTTTACACAATTAATAATTTTAACATTTTTTTTTATTATGTGCTATATTATTTCGACGAAAGATATTAATCCGCATAAGATTAAATTTATTACGGAACTATATTCTGATGTCCATTTTTACAAAGCAGTGGCAGCTTTATGTCCGCCGCAGTAACACTCCTTACGGAAAACTAATTGTACACCCAACAACCGAGTCGAGTTTGCTTGAATTCTTTATATATATTATGTATATATATATATATATATATATATATATATTACTATATATATATATTCTTTCATTTAATTTATCGTTTTCGCGATGAAAAACACGTTTCCTACTTTCGCACAGTAGTTATTTTGAGGTTATGTTTGTTATTTTTATTTTCATTTTTTGAACCTTCTCCTTGTTTCCGTTTTTTCATATTTTGGATCATTAATATTGAGCATATAGTAAAGCGTTCTGGTGCAAAAATTACCAAAACTGTCAAAAGTCTTAAAAACTCAGTTTTACCAGTTTCGACTATTTACGAGTATTTAGTTTATTTCAGGTAATGCTTAGTTAAGTTTCTAATAAGCAGTTATTTTTCTTACCTTTATGCATACCGTGGTTATTTTGCTGGTCTGCATTCATTTTAGCCTGTAAACAATAATTAAAACGAATTAGCATTTAACACATTGAACTTTCGAATATGTTTTACTAATCAATTCCATCATACATTTTGGTATAACTAAATAAGAAGTGGAAATTTTAATTGTGTGTACTGTACTCTTTGCTATAAGTATTACAAAACATATAGTAGTCTACAATAATAATAAAATATAATTGTGTAATGATTAGTTGCTTACCAAAATTCAATTATATTGGAAAATAATTAATCAGTCCATTATATCTCATTATTTTTTTTTTTAAATTTTCGTTCATAAATATGGATGAAACTTGCTAGTGAAATTGGTGTTTACAGTGGATGATTGTAACTAACCTAACTTCACCTAACCTAACCAACTGCGTAAATAACCATATATATTGTTGACATTTGTTTATTAAATAGCCGTTTGACCTTTAAGTGGAAGAATTAATGTATTAACTATTTAAAGTTCAAAAATTCAATTTAAACTACACAAAATATGTCAAAAAACTATGTATTTACTTTCAGCAAATTTTTAGTCTTTTATGACTTTACATACCGTAACTACGTTATGAGAGAATTAACAATTACTGAGCGAACGAAAGATTCAGGATTTTCACATTCATACTGAGGATAAATTAAATTGACCTTGAGCCAAAATGTAGACAATATTTTTGTCTGAAAAAATTGATAGTTATTTTTAACACCACTTAAAAATTTTAACACCACCAGTTAAAAATTGATAGAAGAAAAACACCACTTCTTACGTCCAAGTCTTACATGACTATTAAAAAATATCAGCAACTCTTTTCAAACTGTCATTTTTTCAGCCTGACAAACTATTTAAGGAAGGATTCTGAATGTGCTACGGCGTTTAAAACATTCAATTTACCCAATAATAAGCGGATTTTTGATCCAGGGAGTTCCAGCATTACAAACCCACCATATTGCATTCTCATTGTAATTTGCTTTCTTTACAGGACATTCTTAAAAAGAGAAATGTTAAATTTGTGTAACCTACATTTTTACTATACTCTGTGTATACTCATTATGTATATAAATGTAACCTAAATATCCATTTAGGTAGCCATTACAAATTTATATCAAAAACGACAAAAACACCACATAAAATGGTCACTAAAAAAAATGCATTGAACTGTAACGTATAAGCTCACTCGTGTTACGTAGAAATAAGTTTTTTAAATTTGCAGATGTTCGTAGATAAATTGATAATGACTGCAATAATCGATTTTTTTTTTTTTTTAGTCGACTACATTTATTTATTTGCATATATAACTATCCAAATAATCGGCAACTATGGTTATAATTTCACATATACTGGCCAAAAAGTAAGGTTATCTTGTTATACTTATAAATACTTTTAATTTTATACTATTCAGTTTAAAATTTTTAAAACAAACATTCCAAAACAAGTCATTTCTAAAAATCTCCATGTACCAATAAAAGTGAGTTGACTTTATTTGCGCAAACCCTTTCCGCTCTGTCGCCTCCACATTAGATCTTTTAAAATAGAAAATACATCATTATCAGTCATCTGCTCCTCAAAAATCGCTACGTCATATTCTGGAGAAAATAATTTCTTAACGCTCTTTCAAATATGTACACTGTTTGAAACCGTGACGTCTCGTATAACCTGACATGTGCGTCCTTCTTGTATATCTACGAGGCTCTAATATATACGAATCCACAAATATTACTTAAAATACAAATAAAGTAATTTCATATAAATGTCTGTTAAAAATAATTAACTTCATTAAAAAAAGTCGAATAAAACAATTAATAACAGAATAAATTAATTATTAACGACTATACTTAATTTAATTTTAATTACATGTATAAACACAACCAATCGAAAAGAGTTGTATTATTGTTTACATAAACAGAAACACGTGAGACTGCCTAGACACTGCGGCTAGCCAGTTAGCTAATAATTCAAAAAGGAGATCACGAAGCCTAATATTAGGAGAACCTGTTTTTTGTCCCTGGTATTATCCGAAGGCCACTCCGTGACCTTGGTTACTTCACCTTATGAAGTCATAATTAAAGCACCCATCTGTAAACTCACACACACCTCACAACTTGACATGCTGCATTTTACAATTTACCGGATTTATTTTTGTTTTCGCTAAGTAGACACTTAACGTTTTTGTTACTGGTGGAATTTCCTTTTAAAGGAAATAAAGTAAATGCCATGATGGCGTAATGTATGGTGTTTCTTTACATATCTGACTATTTTGAAGACTTCCGGTTCAAATGTCATTGTTAATTGAAAAATATTTAGAAAATAATTTGTAATTTGTTATAATAGACTTCTATTACTTGCTTAAAGAGTTTGTTGGTAACACACACACAATATATATATATAATTTTTCGCGTCCATACTTTTATACCAGTTAGACTAATGAGGATGAAGGATAAAGGAATGGTAGAATCAACTGCTAGAACTGATAACCTTAAGTTGTCCTTACTTTATGCCAGTTAGATTAGTATCAAACTGGGAATGAGAGATCAACTTTACCGTAAAGTTAAAGTAACGGAAGTAACTTCAACCTGAACTAAGAACGTTGAGGTGCGCAGTTTAGAGACGCAGCAGACTGAATGGTACTTTAAGCAATTTCCTTTAAACTGTTCTTATTGTATACGTTTAAAAAACTAAAATTTCAGTCTACATTTTGTGTTTTAGTCTTGTGTCCTTATAGTTATTGTTTGCTTTTTAGAAGCTACTTCTACTTCTTGATTTGAGATATTAATTATTTTAGAAATTGTGTAAAATATTTTCTTACACTGGCAAAGAATACTACTTATAGTCATTACATTCATGTATTTCCTTATTGTACGTTACAATATGACAAGAAAACCTGATGTTAAGAATCAGCTGTTATGTAAGTAAGAAATATGCAGCAATAATACAACTGCGCGCGCAAAAATTAGATTTCAGTCAAAGTTTTGAGTATTATTATAAGTTTGAAAGCAACGACTAAGGCCTACTGAAAGACTTTGTTTCAAACTTGGCCTTTTTTAGAAACGAATAATGTACTTTTTCAAATTACATTGTCAGTTAAGGAAATTAGATTGTGTATCTTGCAGTAAGACATGGAAAAGGATTTGCGTTTGTTCTGAGTAAAATAATCCGGACTTCCGCTGCAACGTCTAAAATAAAATGTTTTAAATACGGATATTTAAGGTGGTCGAGATATGTTGGTATGCAAAGTAAACTGGCAAACAGTATCAAGATCTGTTGTGTTAAGTACTTGTTGCTACAAGAAGTACTCCCCTCCATTTCTCTGCTCGGTGCTGCCGGATGGACATTACACTAATGGCTTGTTCCACATCAACAACTCAACTAGGCTTCTGCATCTTATCGCGACCAGTAAAAGGCAACTCGAAAACGTCCTGCGTGCAGATTACATTATTTATTGCGCTAAGTAACGTCTGGTCCCTCGGCAGATGTTACCAGCCCGCCATCAGGAGTCGAGTCTGTTCCTCTTGGAAACGCTTGATTATTGCTATCTAATTAAGTAATTAAGTAATTAAAAACTTTGTATTAAAGTTGATTTATGTCTTTATGTTGGTGTCCTGTATTTTACTTGAATATTCAAAACATTTCATTCTTTTTCAATTCAGGTAGAAAATTCTTTTAGAGAAAATTTATCAGATTATGATATGAAATTATTTTTTAATAAACTAACAAACATGTACAATGTTAACTGTTTATTTCACAGATGTAAAGTTTGTTTGGTTATGTTTCTTTCTAGGTAAAGAAAAATGTTTTAATAAAGTGATTGTGTTAAACTGATAAGCTGAACTAATCATCGTTTCTCGTGCTCATGACCGAACTTATCAGGTAAAGACTAAACAACTAAATTTATCAACAAGATGACGTACCTCGTATCCTTGCTTAACCATGGTCTGCCTTTGCCAGGAGTATTCCATGTCTTTACTGTGAGGTCCACATTGCTGAAACACAACGCAATTTGTTTTAGTAAATAGTAAAATATCAAAACTCAAGTCAATTGAAGAAGTTATGTTTCTAAAGAAAATCGGAAAATAAAAAACTTTCGTCGTTCAGGGTTTATTTTCTTTTAAAAAAATTGAATAAAATCGGCCGAATCGTTTTGTCTGTAACACACGAACTTTTGATTAACTTTTCTTCAATATTATTGCATTTTCTACTTACTTTATGTAGTGAAAAAGTAAGAAACATTTCAAAATCTCATTTGAATTTAGAATTTAAAACAAAATATTAGACTGTACTTCGTACACGTACTGTATATCACGCATTTATGTTATATATTTTGGAAAGGAAAATAGTTTACATTTTACAAATAAAATTTATTCTGTTTTCATCTTTTTAATAGAAAACACAACTGGCTTTGCTTGTGACGTTTTAATTTCCGTACCAGTCATTTTATCTCTCACTGAGTTAATTATTATTATTTTAATTAAATTAGTTATTTTAAATGTAAGCGGCATAAAGTCAGCTAAATAATCACAGTAAAAAGTACAATTATTTTTTGGTAAGGTATTTACATTCCATGAAGGTAGGCTAATGTAAAAAGAAATTATAAATTTATCGTTTCATTTAAGATTTAATTAAATTAAAAGACTGCAATTTTTTAAAATGCTGTAAAATTACAACTTAAAAATTGGAGTCTATTTTTAATATTTATGTTGTATTTAAGTTGTCGGACAATTTATGTGTCGAATATACTATTTTATTGTCTGTTCGAAGCTTAGAACGGTAAACATTTCATTTACTAGCGATAGTAAATCCTAGAAAGATATTTCACTAACCCGTCATAAATATTTGTGGAAATAACAAAACACAGTTAGTCATAAATGTCAAAACTGCTGCCGTTCTACAACAAATTGAGAAATCTAAAATATTTTATGGTATCAAACTATAAGAATTGTTTAAGAGTTCTCAGACTTTGAGATATAGATATATAGATATATATATATATATATGTAGGCGAGGGAAGCGGTGTGGGAGGGTAGGGGTTTGTTTTGAGTCTAAGGGGCGTCTGGTGTGCGACCTTGGGGTTGCTAGGCGACCAACTATCCCAGCTGCGAGACACATTAGGCTGCATACAGTATCATCTTTTTATTATTTATTTGAACTTCTTTTAAACTTTTAACAATATTGTAGAAAAAGTAACAATAAAATTAACAAGTATTTGTTAAATTAATGATTATTTCAAGTTACTGAAATATTGTTATCTGTTTGCAGAAGTACTAAACATTTAGAAATATTCCATTTTTCCCGAAATAAGGATTTAACTTTGAAGTTTGTATGGAACTTCCACTCTGATAACTCTCTACTAAACCTTTCTTAATTTTGTAAAAGCGTAATTAAAATTTATGGAAAAATTATCATTTATGAAAACAATAAAAACAATATGTTTAATTACCATTAAAAATATATTAAGAAATATTTGAAGTACAACGAAATAGATTATAATAATTGTTCTTTCAAAACCGAATGACGTTATGTTATTCTTACTTGTTGGCGCCTGGAAAAGTGTGAAAATACATAGGCCTAACATTTTTATACAAATTATATAGTTACGTTTTTATGCTGGACCAGTTTTCACCGTTAGAAATTCAATTTTCAACGCGTAAATAAACGACATTTTGGAAAACTGCTTTGTTATTTCAGTAGAATTAAATAATCGCTAATGGTAATCAAATATTTTACTCTACAAATTTAATTACATTATTTCAGATCCCATTGTTGTTATCAAAACTAACATTAGAAGCACTAATTTTACTTAAATGAATATCGCAACTATTAGCATGTAACCATCGACCAGTCCACTTGCCGACATGCATAGGCTATATATTACCTCACTCTGCTGGATTTATGCATTCAGGATTGTGACAACCAGTTGCCTCTTGCTCCTGCTGCCATGCCTAAAGACTTCACATTTTACAAATCCCGTGATTGCGTTTAACCCAAAAGAAACGCGTAAAAACTACTCAAATTGTTTTTTTAAGGATAGAAAAACTTTGACATGTTTCTTTACTGTCTCTGCACATTTATTGCCTCAATTGTTGGAATAAAAATATCTTGTTTAAAGTTTATAAACAGTTTTTTATTATTTTGTTTATTGTACAACTACAAGTAAGAATAAACTTAACTAGCAGTATTCATTGAAATATAATAACATTAAGAAAAAATTATTCCACTAAATAATTTCATCACTATATTGAATCCAACGGCTTCTTTCTTTTAAGCCTCCTTACAATGTCTGCTATTGAGTTTCTGCATCTCTTTGTTGACGTGGTTTAGAAGTGTCTTCTTGTGTCTGGCTGCAGTAGACCTTATCACTTCTTCAACAGTTTCTGTTCGAAGATCTTTATGAATATTATCGTTCCTGATGTACCACGGTGCGCCGATAGCTGTCCGTAATAATTTGTTCTGGAACGCTTGTATAATGTAAATGTTGGACAGTTTTGTGCAGCCCCATAACTGCAAACTGTAACTTCATACCGGTATTATTACTTGTTTATTGTAAGTGTCGAATTCTGATCTTCTACCCAGGAGCCAGTATATTTTTCTATAAATAATATCAAGTTCTTTTTAACGCGTGTTTTCCAGTTTAACCTAGCACCCAATGGCATGCCAAGGTACTTCACTGAATTCCTACAAGGAATTATTTCACAGTTAAGAAACACAGACACTGCATTAATTCGTTTGTTTGTAAAGTTTACACAAGTTGATTTAGACTAATTTAACTCTATAAGTTTATAAACATGCATATGGCCGAATTGATAACTGAAATATATTCTAGTTGATTTTTACTTACATTCACAAATTAAAATCTTTTTATTTGGCACGATTCATGTAAGAAGTGTTTAGGGAAGAGTTGGTATAGTGATTCAGAAGTTACCTCCCCACCACTTCAAACACAGCACGAACTAAACACGTGCTAAATCAGAAAGTATATGTCATTTGAAATAATTTTTTGTTTTTGTTTTGTTTTAATAATTCCTACAATTATAAACAATAAAAGATATATTCTTAATAGTTTATTTATTCAACTGGCATCGTTAAACTGTCATAACACGACCGACTGTATTCAGTCCGCTCCGCTAACCTAGTTAAGGATTGTATACAATTATGATTGTTCAGATTCCATTTTTCTACGTAATTAGCACGATATAAACAGCAATTAAGTGAAACTAAAACTATAATTTGTTTGATTTGTTAGGTTAGGTCTCACAGAAGACTAGTTACGGGTAATTGCGTATTGCATAGCCTTACGCATAAATTAAACCCATATTATCTACCTAATGTGAAATTGTGCAATAGTATAACCAGTGAAACAGCCGGTCGACTGGAAATCATGTTGGTGAAATCATTTCGATATTTAAAATTAAACTTGTAATTAATAAGAACTACTTTTCCAATTGTAAATAACAAAGTAGGATGCAATATTTATTTAAATCCAGTGTTACTTATTTTGTTACTTCTTTTAATAATCCGATTGTTTTATGATTAGATGTAATATTTTACTTTCCCAATCTACGAAGTTAGTATAAAGTATATTATACTTTAAGTTAGTATAAAGTACCAAATTATTTGCACGAGTGCATGTGAGATAGTTTGTGTGTGTGTGTGTGTGTGTGTGTGTGTGTGTGTGTGTGCGCGCGCGCGCGCACCTAGGCTAGAGGCCAAATGAATTGACCGATTGCGAAAAAAATCGTTTAAACTAAACACAGTTTGTCATTATCAAGAGAATACTAGCCTATATTTTTTTCAAACATTCAACTTTCGGAATCCTTCTTAATAAAAAAACCTAAACTAACAAAAATAGAATTGTCTTAAAATGGGCTTTGACGTTCTTCTTAATAAGTTCTTACTGATGCTTAGGTAATATAGCGAAGGGAGGACAGAGAAGTGTTGAAAGAGAAGGCTACACTCGTGGATGTAAGACTGGCACGTCTGGTTGAACTGTTTTTCTAATAATGTCTGTATTTTAGATGATTAAAATCTAAAGTAGAAACAACAATGATGATTGCCAATGTTAAAAACGAAGACAACAGCTGAGATGTAAAAACGGAAACCAAAGAAGAGATTAAATTTAGCTCAAGAATAGCATGTAAGTACCTAAATAAAACTTATGAATCGCTAGAATAGCATTTAATTATCTAAATAAAACGTATGGATCGCTATAATAACATTTAATTACCTAAATAAAACTTATGAATTGCTAGAATAACATTTAAGTAACTAAATAAAATGTATGGTTCTCTAGAATAGCATTTAATTGCCTAAATAAAACGTATGAATCACTAGAATAGCATTTAAGTTACTGAATAAAATGTATGGATCTCTAGAATAACATTTAATTGCCTAAATAAAAAGCGTAAATCGCTAAAATAACATTTAAGTACTTAAGTAAAACGTGTGAATCACTAGAATAACATTTAAGTAACTAAATAAATTGTTTGAATCTCTAGAATGTCATTTAATTACCTAAATAAAACGTATGAATCGCCAGAATAACATTTAATTACCTAAATAAAACGTATGAATCTCTAGAATATCATTTAATTACCTAAATAAAACGTATGAATCGCCAGAATAACATTTAATTACCTAAATAAAACGTATGAATCGCCAGAATAACATTTAATTACCTAAATAAAACGTATGAATCGCTAGAATAACATTTAAGTAACTAAATAAAATGTATGAATCTCTAGAATATCTTTTAATTACCTAAATAAAACGTATGATTCTCTAGAATAACATTTAATTACCTAAATAAAACGTATGATTCGCTAGAATAGCATTTAATTGTATAAATAAAAGACTACCTCCTTTTCTCCTTAAAAATAATCCGGTTTTGTAGCTCTAGGTTTTCTAAATTCTTAAATAAAATTATTTAACTTCTAAAAGTATAAGTAAATGAGAATAAACTACGGCTTCGTGATTTCATTTGATTTCCATCGACAGCTTTCGAATAGGATATTCATGCACTTTGCATGATAAATAATGGCACTAGTTGAGCTCTTTTTAATAATGTAATAAAGTGTTAGAAAGTTTGTGCATGTTTTGTACCATTTATTTTATGAAATGAGACATGCGAAAGTGACAAAACTGGGTACTTCTTTAGTCACCCTTATTGTTTTAATATTATGATGGCATATCTGGTAATAAATTAGCTTGAAGATATGGCAGATAACCTTTACAGTCACTGTACTTGCACCTTGTCGCGGTTGTGAGAACCTGTTGCTATCACAGTTATCTTAACATAAACACTGTAAACAGAAGTGCTGAAGCAACAACAACGAACAGTGAAAAGACATCAGTTACTCGTACATTGAAATGTCAGCTGTGACCAAAGCCAAGATGATTTATTAACCGATACATCTTAATTATCACAGTTAAAGAACATGTTATACGCTGAGAAACTAGTAAAGGACAGGTTGCTGTGAAACACATGTAGTCAAGAGTGTGACGATGTCATTTGTAATTTATCAGCTGATCAGCGGTTATGTTTAATGAATTACCATCTTTTACTTCTCGTTAGCTTGTAATACAACCTTAGCTTGTAATCTTGATACGAGTAATTAATTTAATTTTATTTATTGCAACACTGCATCGAATAGTTTAGAGTTGTTAAAATAAGTTCCAATCTTTAGTTTATCTATTTAAAAAAAATAATAATTTAAAGCTATATTTTAAACAGGTATAAAAATATACATATGTGAATATATAATTTTTTCCCTTAGTTTACGCCCTCATTGGAGCACTTCAATCAGTCCATACACTTCCAAGTCCAACATCGCTGTTAAGAGACTAGCGTTTCAGCCTATTCTTCCGTTCCCAAAATTTCTGCATCCTGTCCGACCTGGTTGCCCTTTGTTCATCAGTTATGGTGTAGGTCTTTCGTTCAAATGTTGTTAGCTTGAACCGCAGATATTTATCCCTTAGAATCCTCTTCTCGCTCTAACTTCAATTTGAGGCACCGTCAAATTTAACTCTTCTAAATCACTCTGGATCTCTTTGAACCAATTGAACCATACGACGTATGAGGAAAAATTCGATTACAAATTTTTGCCTGCAGAGAAAACAGTATGAACTTTAATATTAATAAGTAGATAAAATTTAAATGTAATGTTGGTAAAATCAGTTAAAAGGACTTTAATTAAAGTTTGTCATTGAACTAATGCATCATCGGCCGCCAGACTCATCATCGGTGAAGTCTATCATCAGTGTACCCATAAAACTGGCAGCCTGATTGCCTGATGCAGTGAAGTCTTTAGATAGGCTATACCAGTGAAACACATAGACTCAGTGAAATCTGTCGATGTACTAACGAAATACTTGCAGCATGATAGTTAAAGTCAGTGAAGTTTGTTGGTGTACTAATCAAACATTGGTAGCATGATCGCCAGACTCAGTGAAATTTGTTGGTGTGCCAATCAAACATTGGTAGCATGATCGCCAGACTCGGTGAAGTTCGTTTGTGTACGAATCAAACACTGGTAGCATTATCGCCAGACTCAGTGAAGTTTGATGGTGTACCAATCAAACATCGGTAGCATGATCGGCAGACTCAGTGAAGTTTGTTGGTGTACCAATCAAACATCGGTAGCATGATCGGCAGACTCAGTGAAGTTTGATGGTGTACCAATCAAACATTGGTAGTATAATCGCCAAACTCTGTGAAGTTTGTTGGTGTACCGATCAAACACTGGTAGCATGATCGCCAGACTCAGTGAAGTTCGTTGGTGTACCAATCAAACACTGGTAGCATGATCGCCAGACTCAGTGAAGTTCGTTGGTGTACCAATCAAACATTGGTAGCATGATCGCCAGACTCAGTGAAATTCGTTGGTGTACGAATCAAACACTGGTAGTATAATCGCCAAACTCTGTGAAGTTTGATGGTGTACCAATCAAACATCGGTAGCATGATCGGCAGACTCAGTGAAGTTTGTTGGTGTACCAATCAAACATCGTGAAGTTTGTTGGTGTACCAATCAAACATCGGTAGCATGATCGCCAGACTCAGTGAAATTCGTTGGTGTACGAATCAAACACTGGTAGCATGATCGCCAGACTCAGTGAAGTTTGTTGGTGTACCAATCAAACATTGGTAGCATGATCGCCAGACTCAGTGAAGTTTGTTGGTGTACCAATCAAACATTGGTAGCATGATCGCCACACTGGTAGCATGATCGCCAGACTCAGTGAAGTTCGTTGGTGTACCAATCAAGCACTGGTAGCATGATCGCCAGACTCAGTGAAGTTTGTTGGTGTACCAATCAAAAATTGGTAGCATGATCGCCAGACTCAGTGAAGTTTGTTGGTGTACCAATCAAACATTGGTAGCATGATCGCCAGACTCAGTGAAGTTCGTTGGTGTACCAATCAAGCACTGGTAGCATGATCGCCAGACTCAGTGAAGTTTGTTGGTGTACCAATCAAACATTGGTAGCATGATCGCCAGACTCAGTGAAGTTTGTTGGTGTACCAATCAAACATTGGTAGCATGATCGCCAGACTCAGTGAAATTCGTTGGTGTACGAATCAAACAATGACTCAGTGAAGTTTGTTGGTGTACCAATCAAACATCGGTAGCATGATCAAACACTCAAACACTGGTAGCATGATCGCCAGACTCAGTGAAGTTTGTTGGTGTACCAATCAAACATTGGTAGCATGATCGCCAGACTCAGTGAAGTTTGTTGGTGTACCAATCAAACACTGGTAGCATGATCGCCAGACTCAGTGAAGTTCGTTGGTGTACCAATCAAACACTGGTAGCATGATCGCCAGATTCAGTGAAGTTCGTTGGTGTAACAATCAAACACTGGTAGCATGATCGCCAGACTCAGTGAAGTTTGTTGGTGTACCAATCAAACACTGGTAGCATGATCGCCAGATTCAGTGAACTTCGTTGGTGTACAATCACCGAGTGTGTGATCATGAGGCCCAGTGAGTCTTATAGATGTACCGTTGTCGCTCCGGTGGCCTGACTCATTCTGCAACGTAACACACTCGACTGCTTTAAATAAACACCAACAGTTAATATAAACAGTCAGAGAGCTTTCATTGTTTGAACGGTATAAATCAATAAAACTGCTGAAGAACCCTTTTTTATATTGCTTATTATGAAAAAGCTCGAACACCCTATGTGTCGCGAGCAGAGGGGATCGTGGTAGCCCGAAGATATACCCTAACCCTGTGACTGGTGCGCGGCTCTTGCTTTTCAATTACAATAATCGATTCTATAAAAATCAGAACCAACCCACTCGAACAAAAGTAATTCAGTGCATAGTAAACAACTGGTCGTAAAACAGTCAACCTTTAAAAAGAAATAATTCGGCACTCGTATTTCGATAATGTGAACTGCTGGGTACTTTGTCGCTGGATGTATTCAGGGATATTATTTAAGGTATTTAAAGTTTTCTTGTTGGCCGCATTTTAATTTTTACTGTAAGAGAAGCAAATTATACAATACTATATTTAACATAATATATGTTTACCAAAAATCAATAAATATTTTGAATTTAACTGAAAATTTACAATAGAACACTGACCGTGATAAAAAAAAAAAAAATAAGAATAAAAATCGTGTTTTTTAAAAATAATGTTGAATGCCACCTTTGATTGGATTTTTCTGTGAAACAAACTTTTTTAAGCTATAACCGCTAGTACTCAGCCATGTAAAAGTTTAACGATCTTTTGTAACTAATTCTGGCTTTTTTGTTGTTTTGTTTTTGGTCTGCCTCAATAGCTCCAGTAGAAATTTGCTAAAAGATACCCAGTACTAATAAATTGCTTTGAAAGAAAGATTAACTAAGTCTAGTAATTAATTATCCTTTATTTACTTCTTCATTATGAAAAAATATTAAAAATCATGCAAAAAATCATTATGTATGAGAAAACATAAAGAGCGTATTTAAAACGTCAACTGAGTGCAAAAAAAGTTTTTATTTTTATCATCTGCTTTTTTTGTAAGTGTACTTCCGTGCACACTGCTCAAGGCTAAATAAATTGTCCGATTTCGAATATATAGTAGATTTATATTTTGGCGTTATTTTTACAATTTCAAAATATTGTCAGTTTATCAGCTGGAATAAAATAATTCCCAATCGCTATAAATTTCATTATCATTATTAATACTTTTTTTTACTTACTCTTTAACCCATTAACTTAAGTTAAAATCTTAAGTTTTTTTATTTCAAACTGGATACACTCACTTCAGTTATGAATAAACAACAATCGGAATCATTAATTTTAAGGTTTTAGTTGATTTATTTTACAGCTTTCAGTTTTTTCAAAGTTAGTTTTTAAATCGGATGTTTTGGTGCTGCGTTTAGCTTCTGTGTACGCCCGTTTCAAATATAATACACTTCGTATAAATTATTGTTCGAACCAATTGTTATTTGAATTGTTGATTTGATTTTTTTCAAACAACAATTTCATTCAGACAGAGAAAACATTGTCTTTGTTAAAATGAGTAGTGACGTTTTGAACAATTAAATCAAAGTAGCAGAGCCGTAACTCACTTAGCACGGGACATACAATCGCTTCTGTTGACCACAATGACGAAACATTACACAGAATCGTAAAGTTTGTGAAACTGTAAAATTAATTATTACGTCACATAAATGGCGAATATTAAATTAGTTTTTGAACCTACCTCAACATTCTTAAAAATAAATAGAAATCAATGTAAAATTAATTGATTTATCTTCAAATAAAGTAAATAAGGATAGAGGTAACGTAAGGTTCTGAATTTTAAAAGTAAATGGAATTCGGAAAAATTGAGAAAACAAAAAAATCTTGCATCTATACCAACAGTAAAAATAGGGCCTCCGCTACAAGAAGCGCCAAATTTTCGTTCCCTGGTGTCTAACGCGGTAGTACCTGTCCTACACTTTGTCCCATTTAAGCTTATTAAAAAGTTAGGCTATATATTTAAGGTATCCTCATTGAAGCTGTAATGAGCATGCGTCAGCCACCCCTCCCCTAACTCTCACCCCCGCTATTTTTTTACAGTCGTTATTGATTTTTTTATTACGGCACTCCCCATAGCACCCCTCTCCACCGGGGTAGCTGCATCTTTAATGCCTCGGATTAGGGGACTGTTTCACGAGTGATGGTTCACTGTTCTTCTGGCCTTCAATAATTATTTGTTATTTTTTTTCTATCCAAATTGAACAGAAAGTAAATAGGCTAGAATTTTATTAAATTGTGTTTATAAATGAAAATGGAAAAAACATTTCAAAATTTTACCAAATAGTAATGGTTCGTCAACCGGCCGACTTTGACAATAAACACTCCTTTCAGACAATAGGCCTATACTACGACTAAATGAACAAGATATTGAGTGTCATTAAAAGATTTGGTTAATTTTTTGGCAGTGAAACATTTATTTTCTTTGCAAGTTAGATTAAACATGCTTAAATATTAATATAAGCTATTGTTTTTTTATTTATTAATTAGACAAACAAAAATAATATATTTATTTGGTTATTGAATTAATTATTATTTAAATATGAATAATAAAACTGAAATGCCATTTCCAAGCACAGTTTTTTCATTCACCACATTGTCAAAGGTTTTTTATTGAAGTGGTTACGTTATTTTAAATAATTTTTGTTTAATGTCCGTTGTACTTATGCTTCTTAAAAACTTTTCTGGCATAATTTTCTCAGTTAATCACCCCTAAAACTATTTTAAAGAAACTATAATTTTTTAAATGTCAGGACGTCAGATGTTTATTTTCTTCTTAGCTACCGTATTATTAAAATAATAATTATCCAGACAATTGACTCCTTTAATAAAAGAAACTATTAACTGACGTTTTAACACAACATAAACCGTTTCAACAATTGAACGAACACCAACAATAGCCTTTATATTCGGCAGTTATAATGTTTAAAGAATAACATTGCTTACAGTATGCGTGATTAGCTGATGAACGACAAACTGATCGCAAAGCGCCTGGAGCTGCTGCTAAACTTTCCCACACGCACACACACACACACACACACACACACACACACACCGCACACAGAAGAAAAAATGCTACGCACATGTGGTAAAACCATTAATAAAAAGCATCTAGACAAGCGCAAGGAAAAAACTAGCATGTAAATATGTTTCTTAAACCTTGCTACTGTACGACAGGAATACTAACTAAGTAGCACTATGCAAAACAACCCTTTCAGGACCCTTTATTTCAACCCTTAGTTACCCTCACGGACACCTTAATGCCATGACTACCCCTAAGGCGATGTTTAGTGTTGCACAGCAATTAATTCGCATAACAGAAAAAAGCCTACACGATAGGGTAACGCGGAATATTAAGGAAGAAGACAGACATGTGGGCAACGTTGCACCACGTAATGCCTAACTTTTATATTTACAGCATTATAAGTACTGGCATGATATGAGTTAACTGTGCAGAAACATAACACGTAATTTATCATAGTCAATTTTATCCTCCTCAAAAAGCTATCGACCAGAAAGCCGAAAAGCCTAATTTTTTAAAATAGATTTATCATATTTTACTGAATTTTCGTTCGTATATGAAGTTCTTAACTGACGTTGGTGTATCTAATGTGAAACAAATGATCTTTTTAAGGTTCGAAAGCAAATAACTTAAACTAAACTGTTATTTAATTTTTCCGAGTTACTTCCGGACTATATGTTCTTTTTTTTAAATTACTACCCTGTTTTAAAGTAAAGATGATTACTTATGATTTAGATTTGGGCAAATTCTGATCTACTAATTTTGAGAAATTGCATTAATTTTTCTCAGTTTTTGTCAATGATTTCGCACAGATTATCTTGACAGATGCCAAACTATAATAAGTTCTATTTTGACATTTACAGGCTACAAACATTTATTTTTAACGAAATTTAATTAAAATCTTCAAAACCAATTTTGAATAAAAACTATTTTTATTATTTACTTACGATTTTTGAAAATATTTTTAAAAAAAGATTTTTTTACTTTAAAATAATATAATATAGCCTATCGGCAAATTGCCAAATATCATCGAAATCGAGCAATTCATTTAGTTTCTAGTAATGTGTACAGACAAACAGGTAGAGACGGACACAAACACCAGTCAGACAGGCAGATACAGACACAGACACAGGCACCAGACAGGTAGGCAGAGAGAGAGAGAGAGAGAGAGAGAGAGAGAGAGAGAGAGAGACAGATAGACAGACACCGACACAGGCAGAGACATACACAGACACCAGAGAGATAACCACATACAGACACAGTCACAGATAAAGACAGACACAGACACCAGACAGACAGGCAGATACAGACACATACAAAAACAGAGACAGACACAGACACCAGACCGGCAGGCAGAGACATACACAGACACCAGACAGATAAAAAGATACAGGCACAGACACCAGGCAGATAAGCAGAGAGAGAGAGACACCAGACAGGCAGATACAGACACAGACACCAGACAGATAAGCAGAGACAGACACAGATACCAGACCGATAAACAGAGAGAGCGAGTGTGTGTGTGTGTGAGAGAGAGAGAGAGAAACTAGACACAGAGAAAGAGACAGGTATAGCCTTCAGCCAGACAGGCAGACAGACACAGACACCAGACAGATAGGCAGATGCAGACAGAGACACGGACAGGCAGTCAGAGACAGACACAAACACCAGCCATACAGGCAGATACAGACAAAGACACAGACATCAGACAGACATGCGTCAAGTTAAAACTACTTTTTCACATCAGAAAACGTGAAAACTGATATCCATAAAAAGGTCAAGATTAGGTGTTTCTCGGTAACCATACTTTGTTCATACAATTATAATGAAGGCTAGTCATTAACTGGTATAAGGCCTTTAAAACAAACTGTCACACAAATGTGGGAAGAAAGGTTTTTAAGCATGTTAAGAATTTTTAAAATTTATTTTGGAGCTTTTTATTTCATTGAAAACGACAATACATAGAAGCCAAATATAATAAAGTGCAGCACAACTAAATTTTGTTCTTTGTGAAATATAGGAGTGTTATTTCGGTTCGGTTTACTGGATAATCTTCGATGTCTGTTTTCTTGACAATCTCGGCGTCTATGTTACTTATGCAAGATATTATCTTATATAATGTTACCATACATATTATTATAATTAAGATATAATAAGCGCTAGAAATTAATAATAATTGTTATCTTCCAGAACTAATTAAATAATTATTTATTATAATATGCAACTATTTGCATTCATCTTTAGTAAACATCGTTATATATAAAACCTTGGTTCGACAGTTATCCTTAATATTTTAAAAGGCTAATTAAACGTTTTTTCGACTAGCCTACGCATGTGTTACTTAAAAATACTGTAACTGGACTCAAATCTTTATCACTGACGTGATGGAAACAAATTTGTAAACATAAACAGAATTTCGTTACGTAAAAATCAAAATTGGAACACAAATTAATTTTGAAATTATGTTAGGCAATTTTGCTACTCAAAAATATCTATTCATTTAAAAACGGAAGCCTTTTAAAAAACTTAAAAAATAAGACATTTTCATATGCGAGAATTATAAAATGAAATTTAACTGCAGACTAAAATACAGTTTTCTATTTTCAACCAAATTTTAAAAAATGTAAAAGCTAATTTACGCAGATTTTAACTCTAACAAATCAGATTAGCCCAAGTGTGCACAATAGTCGGACGTTAAAAAAAAATGAATTTTGATTCGACGATGTCTCAAGTTGAAGAGAGATTTTAACTAGAAGAGTAAATGGAAAATATTACGTCAGTACAAAGTTTGTTCTAGAAACAGTTCCAATTATCTATTGCTGGCTTACGTTGAAGATAAAAATAGAGTTCCTTTGCTTAACGAAGGAGTAAAAATAAAAAAAGTACCTTAAATTATTTTAAATATTATCCATTTGTTAACTAAAGAAATCTATATTGAAAAAATTAATTAAAATTGAAAACAAAACAAAATTATTCTATTGAACATTCATTTTTAAAAATTAATTATTTTATTTTATGACGCCACACAATAGACAAAATAAAATTATATATATATATATATATATATATATATATATATATATATATATATATATATATATGTGTGTGTGTGTGTGTGTGTGTGTGTGTGCAAAGTTTTGCAACAAATATTTTGTATAATATTCACCTAATAAGTTTTGGAAATATTAATACTTTTGTTAAGTTGGTAATAGAGATGAGTTGCTTCTGATTTACGTGTTGCTAGACTAGTCTTTACCATGTTAGCTACTGTATTTAAGAAAGTTATTGCAGCCAGGTGTGAAAGCATTTTCACATTATACAGACTTATATTAAACTACGTTAATTAAATAAAAATAAAGACAACAACACACCCTCAACGCGGTAATTACAGTTTTCAAATCGTTTGCAGTTGGCAGCGTGTTTGAATATTCATAATTTAGGAACACGCCCCCTTGCTGTACACATCACAACTCGGTATGGGCTGCACACGTCAAAAATACCTTCAATTACATTCACTTAGGTGCGTTGTAAGATTTATAACCGCTCATTGATACAAAACTTACAAATTCAACTCAAACGACTTCATGAATTCATTTATAATTGAATTCATTCAAAATAAATTCAAATAAGGTACAGAAGTACCTTAAAAGGTAACGTACTCGTTGCATAAAAAAAGATTTACAATTACTGTATTTCCAGAAAATACTGTACTTGCTTACACAACCTAAAAGATCCCCTGGCTCTAGATCCAGGACACAGATAATTCACAAAGGAATGATACAAGAAATTGTAATCATCCATTATAAATAATATTTAATTTTTTACAAATACTCATAGGATTACAAATGAGTATTATAAAACAACAAACTAAAAATTACAAGTTGTAACTTGGTTTTATAATTTCACAATTAATTGCTTTGATAGGTTACAATATTTAATTAATTCATAAATAAAACCAAAGAAATGTGCGTACTTCACATATCAATGATACGTATGGGTATTTCACCTAAGACGGAAAAAATGTTTATTTTAGAAGTGCTTAATTAAGATGAGTAGTAGTTTAACCATATAGAAACACAAATTAAAAAAAACATTGTTTTGCTAGCGGATATGAAATCTAATGTTTTGACTAAAAATTAATTTATAGTAAATTTTCAAAACACATTTTTTTATAATAAAATAAAACAATATGTGTTATTTATTTTTATACAATGTTTTTTCAATAAATTGTTGATTATTAATAATCAGGTGGTAATAACGTTAATGGAATCCGTAGTACTAGCCCCACTAAATCAACGTTGTTTTTTTGTTATATCGATAGTTTTTATTGAAAAATATATTATAATAGTTCGTAATGTATGAATGGATTTTTATACGTTACAAATTTTGTTTATTTCTGGATCGCCAAAGTATTACTCCTTAATTTAAAAACTAAAATGTAATTGTAACTGTTTCGTTACAATTTAGTTAGTAATTGCACTTTTAGTTACGACGTTTCTGATTTTTCGTTCGTGCACATTTTGGTACGTTAGAATTTTGTACAACAAGTATCAACAACAGTTAGTAAAAATGTATATTTTGGGTAAAATCAAATATTTCTTAAATTAAAAATATAGATTCTTATTTATTTGCTACATACTACGTCTATTTAATCATATGTTCTGAACATTTTACCTTGGTTACAACAACAGTTTTAAATAAATTATACGGAATTAAGGATACACATTAATACAGCTTTTAATATCTGCTTTGTGATAATTTTCATTAATACGTTTTATAGGAAAAAAAACTGTGAATAGTCTAGTAATGGATTTCAAAAAGTTAGTTTTGTATCGAACTCATATTTGAACATATAAAACAAAACCCTAAGTTCTGTATTTATGCCGAACCAAGTAGACACAATTTTAATATTTTTTATTGTAAATAAACTTTGTTTTGAAAAGTTTTAGCAAGTTATTTTCCCCAACTAAGGTTTTGTCTTCTCATTACAAGGTAACATTAAGTTGTTGTACAAGTAACTATAAATAAAATATTAAATAAATGTATTTTTCATAATTAATGCTCCAACGTATTAAATAGTGTTTTTACGCTAGAGGTGCGTTACTGCCGGATGCAGCAGTAGACTACTGCTTCATGCAACCGCATGTTCCTCATCTTACATGTTATTATTTTTCAGTACATTTTCGATTTAAAAGCGCTTTACTCAGAATCAGTTTAGAAATTTGTCTAATTTGTGTCAAAAACTAATCTACTAACTCTTTCCAACAGAGTCGAATATCTATTTGCTTCAACTCAACTGTTACACTACTAAATTGGGTTGTGCTGAAGAAGAATTGTAATACGTCTGATGGGAAATGAGCTCATAGTCTTCAATGGGGAGAAGACTATAATGAAGTAAAATTCCTCGACTTCAGATCATCGTTAAGAGGACAATGGGCATTGGATGGAATGAGGCAAATTTGTTAAGGTAATACGATTAAAATCTGGACTATTAATATGAAATGGTTCCCACGAGAAGTTCGGTCAACAAAAGTTTGATAGCGAGGGTGGAAATAATGAAGGGTTGAAAACAGATGCGCGTCTTAGTTTGTTTTCTGGATTAGTTCCGGTTACTTCTAAGCTTTTCTAATCTCGGACCTGACCTAATTTTTACATTCGAGTTTGTATTTTTCATTTAATAATTTTTTGCTGTCACTTTTTATCTAGTGGTTAAAAATATAGGTTTCGTTAAAATATGGCCTAAATAAGAAAAAGCTGTTTGAAACGTTGTTTTTTTTAAATAGATAATGTTTTTATATCACTTTTAAATTACAGCGAACACCTGTTTTAGATAATCTTGAATGGAATATTTACCGTGTACATAAAAACAGACTTTGTGAACAGTTACAATGAAAAAATAACTTTTTATGACAAAATACTTTTTGTGTAAATCTCTTTTTTACGTAAACAAAAAAGCGTCCTACAGAGATAAACAGCAGGCGTATAGTGTATCTCTTCTTTTGTAATGTTACCGGAAGAGAAGTTGGTGTTTGTACTTTCTGCTCGCACCTTTTCATTGTGTGTATTTGGTGGAATGAACATACCGTAATGGACAATAGATGGAGTAATGAAGGGTTGAAGAATAGTAATTGCATTGTTCAGGGGATAAACTGTGGAGATGAGCGAGAGGGGGAGGGAGACAAGATCCAGAGTTTTCAGATGAGAAGATTTCATCAAAGGTTAATCGGGGAAGAGATGCACATCTGCGTGTCTTATCTACTCCTGCTGCTACTTGTTCCATGCTTACATGATTTCAAGTAGGTACAGGCCTATATGCTATTATTAACTGTTTATTTATTCTATTGGCTAAAAATAGAATAAATTCATAATTCATTAAATAATATTATGAATATAGGCCAGGTAAATTTTTTTGCTAATAAATTAACGAAATGTGTACACAATATTTTTGTTTCTCAATTAGTTTTACCCTTGTAGTACCAAAGTTAGTTTTTCTTGTTCACTCAATATAAAACTATTTTCTTAACATGTTATTTTATGACTTAGCAAGTTAGCCTAGTTATAAAAATATACATTCTTATTTTCAGTAACGAACACATGACATATGTTTATAGTTAATTTTTTTTAACTTTTTATCAAACAATAGGCAATACATGTTTAAATAGAAAGCAGTGTTTAATTATTTTTTTAATTTTGAAAAAATATTATCTTTTAAAAAATCAGTAAGTAAAATTAAATTCAGTCATTAGTCCTATTATTAAAATAATAAGGACAAAATAAGCCACGAACCAACATAGGGCCTATACATGTCGGTTTTCATAAATACTTTAAAACCCAGAATATGTAAACAGTATAATTTTAAGTGATTATATTTTTGCAACATGTCGGGCGTGTCTGCAAATTAACCTTACTTTAATAGAAAAACTAGGATTAGCGATTGAGTCATCCGACCCACAGACTCGTTTCAATGCCTTCATAATCGTGCTTCGAAATGTTAGAAATAAATTTATTGCCAGCTGTTAAAATAAGAATATAAACAGCAGCATGCAATTAAAACGAAATGAAAATTAATTAAAACCACGAGCTGTGAAATGATTAAATTCACACAAGTACGAACGAGGTGTCAAGTGTAACGATATTAATCAGACAGCTTCAACGCCAAGTGTAAAGAGTGGAAATAGTTCTAATAATTTTGATCAAATTGAGCTCAAATGGAACCCTTAACTTTACAACATTGGTATGGATCCCAATATTCTAAATAATCTAGTTCGGCAGCTAATGACCGGAAAATGACCAAAGCTTCTGAGAATCGGCACATGAAATTTTGCTAAAATTTTAATGTTTGGAAATTATACTATATGTAAGTGTGCCAAATTTAAGGTATACAAAATTACTGTTCGAGAATAGGCTAATCGAATATAACGTAAAAGAACGTGATCGTAACTGGAGTTCGATTTAAGCATTTCTTTTTAATTTGAACCTTAAGTATGTATCTTAAATAAGAGTACTGTGACATCTGATTAGCACATTTTATAAATTTTTTTCCTCACTTCAGATTTTTGTTTTTTCTAGTTTTTTTTAATTTTGAACAAACTTGGAAATAGCTGTTTTTTGGACATTTTATATAATGTTTCAGCACTATATTTATTTTAATTATGATTGGCTTTACCAATTTCAAAATTTTTGAAGCTTTAGCTTCTTATACCGCGTTGTGCACTTTGTATTTGTCACCATGGAGTGATTATGTTTCATCGAGTAGGCTTACGAAGCGTAAGTAACGCGAGTAGGGGAAGTATTACACAGACCCCCTCCAGTTCTCAGCTCTTCTCCTTTCTTTCGTCTGCCGGTTCCGACTGAATTGGTCGCGCGCGTATGTATGTTTTGTGCCTGTATGTACATACAACGTGCATGCTTCTCTCTATCTCTTTCTTTTCTCTTTCTTTCTCTCTCTCTCTCTCTCTCTCTCTCTTTCTTTTTCTCTCTCTTTCTCTCCACTTTTCTTCTTCTCATGTTCTCGTCGCGCTGTTGTAATGATGTTGTGTACATTGTGTACATTGCCAGCACAACAGTTAAATGGTATCCTGTTTATATTTAGTAATAACACGTGCGTTTGATTTTATTATTTGTAATACGCCTTATATTATATTTCTTAATATGAAAATGAGTGTTTTTTAATTATACGAGGGTTGATCAAATATAAACGAGACTGACTTTCTAAAAACTTTTCCGTTGGACATTGAACTCTAAAGGGTGGGGTTTCAGGTAGCCTGGGAGGTTTGGGACGGGCGTAGACGGGCAACATTTCCGTTCGGACCCTTCAGTATAAAACTATACAATGAGTGAGAGTGAAGTGCACGTTTCCGTGGAGCAGAGAATTATTATTAAGTTTTTGGCCAAGGAGGGGGTCAATCCGACTGAAATCTTTCGTAGATTGACGGCTCAATACGGGGACAGGACCCTGTCAAGAGCTCGCGTTTTTACTTGGCACAAGGAATTCGCCGAAGGACGGGAAGCAGTAAGAAACCTCTGAAGGCCAAATCACGATCGTCGGCCGGGAAGGTAATGGCCACTGTATTTTTCGACAATCAAGGCGCCTTTCACGTCGATTTCCTCCATCAATGACGCACAATAAATGCACAATATTATTGCGATGTTTTAGAGGCCGCAAAACAGTCTTTTCGTAGGAAAAGGAAATCTAAACCGGCGAGAAACGTCATTCTTCTTCACGATAATGCCCGACCACATTCGGCGAACGCTACGAGGCTTAAACTCGATCAAATTGGCTGGGAACCAATGGAACATCCCCCATACAGTCCAGACTTATCACCCTGCGACTATCACCTGTTTGGGCCACTCAAAGAGGCGCTTGGAGGCCAGCGTTTCGAAGACGATTCTGCGGTGGAGGCCTTCGTGCTCCAATGGCTCAATGAACGCCCGAGAACTTTTTACGAATATGAAATTAAAAATCTTCCAATCCGGTGGGAAAAATGTGTTACTCGTGCGGGAGACTATGTAGAAAAATAAGTTGTATCAAGAATAATTTGTAAGTAAGCAATAAATTTTTTAAAAAATCAGTCTCGTTTATATTTGATCAACCCTCGTATTATTGAGTGAAAAAATCATGTCAAATAATCACACATCATCAAGTGATGAATCTCTTGATGATTCAAGTTTGATTCAAGATTGATACAAGCTAACGCTTCTGCCGACAGTCCCAATGACTGTATTTTTTGTGTATTTGTCAATAAAAATGTTATTGGCGTGCAAAAGTAATAATAGAATTTTGAATATTAATTTTGACGTTACTTAAAAACTTAAGTAAAGTTTAAAATTACAATTTACAAGTAATTTACTACAGTTTAAAATTTACAAGCACAAACATTCCTATATTAGAAGATATTAAAATTAATAAAACTATATATTAGACTAAATTATATGTATACCTAGAGTGTACACTAGATTCTAGTGTTTTTTCTTAAGCTTAATAGCAGGTGCTACTCATTTTGTGATTTAACTTTCACTATATTTAACATTATCATTCATTTTAAAAATTGTTTATAAGACTATCAGTTTTGTTTCCCAAATTTTGGGCTCGGAAGCAAATACTCACTGAACAACTCTTTGATTATCGACAGATGTAAAGATAGATTTTGTAGGGAAAATGATGCTTGTATATAACTTTTAAATATAAATTTGAGATACTTATTATACTACATGATATTATTTCGTAGATTACCATTTTTTTCGATTTGTAATAAAGATTTAATTTTTAATTTTGCAGTGAACATTTAAATTATTTGAAATTATTGATATTTAGCACTCTTCTAATTGAAACACGGTTAAACATTTCATAAAAAAGTATAAATTGTGAAAAACCATAACACAGACATTTATCATTTAATTGTTATCACAAATTATCGGCTCTGAAACGACTGACTAAGAGTTTTGTTATTCCGCCATGTTTTATAATAAAAGAAACTTTATTATAATAAAAAAAATTGGTTTGAATAAAAGAAAACCTCAACTTTTTGTTACAAGTGCTTATTTAAAAGATTTTCACTTTACATTCAAAACGTCACTTTTTTACTTGAAATTTTGTACTTGACTTAAGTTGATTTTTTCATAATAGGCTACATCCAAAATTTACGTGTAGTTTAATACACAAATTATTAGAATTTCGCCTGAAATTCATTGTTTGTACAGTTCCAGAATGGCATTTTGGGAAAAAGTGGTCCATACATTTAGTTTGGGTATTTATAGAATTTTTGCAATATTTGATCAAAATCGTTAATCGTACATCTTATTTTGAGAACTTTAAAACTTCAATTTATTTTCAGTAAACAATGTTCGCGTGATATATGCACAAAATCTCTATAAACATTATCAAAACATTATAAAAATTGGCTGTTTATGTCATACTGTGATTTGCAGAATGTGTACAAACACATAAACGGACAGAAGTCGAAGAACTTTGAAGACATCGCACACAAAAAATGTAAGCATAAAGAAGTTATATTAAAAAAGAACATAAAATACGTAGGAAAATGTAAATAACATTGTAACCAAAACAAAAGCTGTTTTTTTTTATAGTAAAGCAGGGAAAAGAAAACAATTCAGCAAAAAATCTAAAAAATTCATATATATAAAACAAGATTTAGAAATATCTTTGATTGCAAAAATAATTTAGATGTTTAAAAAAGTAACTTTAAAACTGAAAAAAGTAGAAAACAACAAAAATTAGCCTGGGATAGGCCTACTGGGAAAAACTATATTTTTATAATCTGTCTACAAGAAAACAGGAACAACGAAACCCGCATAGAAGTTCATTTAGCTTATATACACCTGCTTATCATCCAGTTGTGCACGTATTACATCGATGCATCATCGTGTCAAATATAAAATAATAAATACTGAACAGACTATAACTTATGAGTGTAAATGGGTAAATGTACGCAGACATATTGCCCGAGCGCAGCGAGTTGGTACGACACGAAAACAACTTACTGAAGTGGTACAAGTGAAATTAGCTACAGGGTACATTTACACGATCGGTCATACATTAGCTCGTAAACAAACGCATGCTGTTTAGTACCTTATACATCCGCCACGCAGCGCTGTCAAACTTAAACCGGAAACCATGATAATGACTCGTTGTAGGTCTGCATTTGACTTATATAGATATAATTTCAAATTTATAAGTTATTCGTAGTCTATGTGAAGAGTGGAATTTGAAGAGAAATAATTAAATATGCAAATAATTGTATTAAATACTCGAAAAGTCCATTCGTTTGTTTAATCCATAGAGGTCAAATAACTAAAACATTGATAACTTTATTTCGCTTTTTTACAGTATAATATGCATTCGAGTAGTTTTTGTTTTGTTTTACAAGTGTTAAAATTTGTATTTAATATTTTCAGGAAACGTTTTGTCAAGTCGAATAAACATTAAGAAGTAGTCACAAAAAGTTTGAAATAAAAACAAATAATATAACATAAAAAAGTGGTAAATTAACTATTATAAAACTAAATCGTTAAACATGTTTATATCAAACAATTTGTTACTTTTGATAACAAAAATGAGATTGTTTCTTTTTGGGACGGCCAAGTGGTAACCTGTACTTCGAAATGAACTATTCAAAATCTCTAAAAACTATAATTTTATCTTACATTCCCAAATATAATTTCAACATCGTAATCAGCGTTAAAATCTGCTAAATAAATTAGCTCAATTGAATTTAAAAGTTGAATTTAAAAGTTTAAAATAGTTATATGCAGATTTTAATGCTCGATTATAACGGTAAAATCAGATACTCAAAACACTTTAAATTAAAAATATTGTTGAAAATTCGCTTCAATCACGTTGGCGCGTCAGCTGTTTGCCAAGTTTATGTTTGTTTTTACTGTTTTAACATAGCCCAGTGGTACGTACAAGCGTAGCGATCTATGAGGATTGTGATTATGTTAATGTGGTCACATGCTTTCTCACTTTTATAACTAGAAACTGTTCTTTTTTTTATGTTTCGAGTATAAAATAATAAATTTAAGGTTATGTTTATTTCTATTCAAGGATACAAAGTTTCAGCTGCGAATGAAGTGGGAAGACATATTCCTTTATTTAAATATTAAAAAAAGTAAACAATTGTTATTTTCCAGTACATTTTTCCCGTAGAGCACGTGCCAAATCTGTATATATTTTCAGTAATTAACCTTGATGTTTAATTGATTACGAGTAATTCTTGCAATACTACGTGAGCCGACTGTACATGTACTATTGATATTAGAATCACGCTGCAGGTACCTGCTTGCGTAGGCATGTAACAACATACTGTAGTGCTTATACAAGTACCTGTTTAAGGAAGTCTTCCATATACTGTACCATTGAGACAAGGAGATATTCGAGTTTGTAATAAAACAAACTAAGTTTAATGACTTACTTCCGTCATTTTTTAGAAAGAAAATAATTCTGAAACACAAGAATCAAATACCGATTGTTCTGCGCGCCGTATCATCACTTAACACCACAAAGCAGGATAGAATCAAGAGCCATTTCCCCCTCAAAATCCACGTAACACCAAATTGTAAAGCTTAAATATTAAACTATCACAAGTGCAATGTTTTCTGAGAAACTAAGTGGCATAAAGGTTAATTTTGCCTTGAATTTAATCAGAAAAACATTATATAAACAAGAACCACCAAGAAGTAAAACGTTCCCCGCCAACTATACAATTAACACAATTGTTAAATCACCTTTGGATTCCGCCAAAATTCAGTCAGCTGCTTAGTTTACTGAACAATATAAATCTTCGCACTTGATGATGACCTGCCTTTCTCCATCAAAATACTATCGGTCTTTTTATTATTGACACTCGACTTTGATTCGTTGTTACAAGCAAACGAAAAACAATGAAATAAAACGTAATGACCCGGTTTGTGCAGTTTATCGGAGACTTTCTGCTGTTGTTCCACATTTTAGTCAATAGTTTTAGGGATGTTCAACATTTTTTTACAGCCATTGAACAAAGTACTATTGTGAACTATTTTTATGCCTACGTTTTTTGTGAATAAAGCGTAACTTTATAGTTACTTATTTTCTTTCAGTAACTAACAGTTATTAATTAGTATTAAAAAATACAAGGCATGCTTTTCTACGAAAATAACCGTTCAAATGTCCTTAGTCTTAACGTGTTAGTGATAATTTATTTCAAAAAGAGGTACCATATTTTAAATACTGAATTATTATCAAAAAGTTAAAGACAGTTGCTCTAGGCCGTGCTCAGTGGTGGAGGTATAGTCAGGGTCTTAGTGGACCCAGCGAGCGTCTATGGTCGAGGTATGGTCGAGCGTCTAGCCTAACACATGGTCAAGTCGACAACCACGTAGAATTACCAAATGCTATCATTACAAGCTGTTCGGTTCTCGTTTACCCCAACCGATCACTAGGAAATAAAAACCGTAAACGTTTCTTATAGGTTTGTCTATTAAAACCAGGAGTTTTTGTGTATATTTGTGTGTATGAAATGTTCTTTGAACCGAAACATAACACGATTTCCATGAAATAGAAGACAAAAAAATTCTTCATTATAGTTATATAACAAGATTTCGGTTTATTTTGACATGACTCATTAATTTGACCATCCTCCATCTATCGTTACTCATGGAAATCAGTGTAAATTTAGTTATTCTTTAATTCTTATTCGTGGGTGTCACTGTTATAAACATTTCCTTTGTGAATTAAGTCAAGTCAATATTTAGAGTTTGTTTAATGTGCCGGTGGCTATAAGCGAAATCCCCAGCTTATTAAATTCAAATACCTGTATATTTGTTACACTGTATTTTGTAAAACATGCAAAAATCTCCGTATTTTCGTAAATATTCGAAACAATTTATATTTAATGCTAGCTCGTGTTTTGAAAACAAAAATATGTAAGAGTGTATAAAGTCTGTCCCGCAATCGTTTTACAAATCCGAGTCTGTGTGTACCCACAGTTGTACTTACACAGTGTATCTACAGTCAATAATAATTGAAATAATTTTTCAATATTTTCTTTTGTGAAATATTTATACTAATGATACCATATTAAACACGTAAACGTCCCTTGATTATTGTAAGCGGAAGGAGGAAAAATATCAAAAAAAAAACTATGCATAAAATAATAATAAAAATAAAAATTTCAGTTATAATTAGGGTATTTCATATAACATTAGTTGCAAGAATATTTTTATAGTCAAAACTCTCGAACGACTACGAAAACCTGTGTTTTTTAAACATATTACTCTCTTAAACATTGCACATAATTCTTTTACAAAAATATATATATTTGTAATTTTTCAAAATAAAATATATAAGGCGCAATTACATTTATTAAATTATTTTTCGTTTTCTTATAATAACGAATCAAACTTGGGTGTATATAGGTTAATAAAAATTTCTGATATTAGCTACCTGATTTTAGTACCAGACACATTTGATGAATAGGTAGGCCGTATGTAGACTGTTGAAATGTGCTTGGCACAAGAAATCTTTTGTAAATGTTTTTATGTTTGTAGAATTTATGTATGTAAGATAGTTCTTCCCAGAGTAAGTGGCGTCCTTGAATCATAGGCTATGATTTTGGTTTCAAAATGAATTGTATTGTTTGAACTGAAACAAGTACACACACACACACACACACACACACACACACACACACACACACACACACACACACACACACACACACACACACACACACACACACACACACACACACACACACACACACACACACACACACACACACACACACACACACACACACACACACACACATGCACACTGCGGCAGCTTTAGGTGACTTGGAGGAGCGGATGATACATCATTTTGTTTCAAAAACAACTCAAGCAATTTTTATTATTTCGGTTAAAAGTAGCCCACAATAAGTGAAATAAAATGTGAAGTTTACCAGTGTCAAACGTTTTTTTGTATTGATAATAGACGAATTTAAAATAAGTTTATTTAAAAAATGGCGATCGTTTTTTGGACTTGTATTTTATTACAATAAATGCCCGTAAGTTAATTAGAATAACGTTTTTCCACAGGTTTATTCAAAATTGCCCAATTACACTAAGAAATGTTTTTCTTAAACCGTTAAATGTTTGTATTCAGTACAAAATTATTAAGTATAATGTTTTATTTGTAACTACACCAGTTCAAATAGTTCCCGGACTGGTTTAATACAAAAAGTAGCAAATGTAATGACGAGATTGCGTCTAGTCGACATTAGATAACAAAATAAGCCTACATCAGTTTAAGTAATATTTTTGTACAAGTCGAAATATAATTATTTATATTACAAAGTAGAACTGAAAGCATCCAAAGAAGTATTGAAACTAAAATTTATTCAAATATACAAAATATAGTATTAAATACATCTTCGGAAAATATAGCATTTTCAACGGTTAAAAATTCACTGATTGCACAGTTCAGGTTGGCGAAATTGCCAAAATTTTCCATGAATATTCAAAACAAACGATGCAAATTTTGATTTAGGTTATTTTAAATAAACCAAAACGTGTGAAGGTGGTCGCTTTACATGCATTGAATCATGTAGGAGGTGAAAGCTAAGCGAACTAAACTAGTTAAGTTATATAAATATCCAGTGCGATTAATTGGCAGTAGTTAGACGCCTAGGTTAGCTGTCACAGATTAAATTACTGGCGCTGTTATATGCACAGCTAAACAAATGATGAGGTCAATATTCATACAACTTGTTAGACATGATTTATTTCTTGGTTATAGAAATGGCAAAAACTTTGAATGTTAAAAACATTGTCTTTTATAATCAACTATGTTGCAAATTACCTGAAAAATTGGTATTCACAAATCATAAGTCTTATTAAGATTTTGGTTAGTGCGTTTATTTTTTTAAGTGTTTATAATTTATATTTATATAATTACTTGATATAATCTAAATTATAAACATTAATGGTAATAATTAAGTAGTTTGTGTAAATAAATGTAATATAATAAATTTATAAACATTATTTTTTATTTATATTGCTGTTGTGACGTATACAGAAAGATTACAGGCGATAACACGTCCTGCATATCACCTTGGCACCGTCACCCAGCCTCCTGCAGTGTTAACGGAAACGATCAGTGTTAAAATTCAAGACTCATCATGAGCTTAACTATTTTTTTATCGGAAGGGCTGAAGTTCAGGGCGGAAAAACCATTAAGATATTTTGAAAAAAAACAGTCCCAGGGATGGCGAAAGGGTAAAAAATCGCCACAGGGGGTATCTCAGGACTATGCAAATCCTTGGATTTTACATTTAAATATATTAAAGAAGTATATGTAGTTGTACGTGATGTGTGTGAGTGATGCCTAAGTATTATGCAGGTCGAGTTAGGCATGCCTGTCCGCGAGCGTTCATCAATATTAGCCGATTAAGTCTTCACAGCTGATTTCCATGCCGACCCTTTCTTTCTCACACATCCATCAGTGCTTCCATTAAGCCATTGTGATGTCATAACATTTCGCGGCTATGCTACATCGATATTAATTGAAGATCGTATTTCAAATATTTCCAAACAATCGACATCTTTGTCACGCAAATCGTGATATGAAAATTAAAGTATTGTAGTACTGAGGCGAAGACAAGCGGATAAGTGACGCTGAAAAATTAGACGCCATTTTCAGTTGGGTTCCTGCTCTGAGAATATTTTTGCATTTGTTTAAATTTTCTTTGAACAAAGCTGGCTCAGTGTAATACAACCTATAGATAATAGAGTGTATTCATGCATTAAGAAATGGAAAAGGGGAAATAATATTCACATTAAGTCTATGTCACAGGATGTTTGTGAAGTTCTTCCGGGATTTTCAGAATTAATTTTACTACTGAAAAATGAAAATTCATAAGCCTATACACAAATGTTCTCAGCTTATTGACCATTCGTTACTTTTCCAAAAATAATGATAAATTTATATTCTGTTTTTTACAATACATTTTTATATTCTACAACTTATTGTAACAAAGCCGCCTCGGTAGCCTATTGGACAGCGTACTAGGCTTTCACCCCGAGGACCCGGGTTCGATTCCCGGCCAGGGCTTGGCATTTTCATACGCTATAAATCATCCCATCGTCTGCATTAGCCCAAGTGTGCACAATAGTCGGACGTAAACACACAAAAAAATATTGTAACAAACCAGATTTATTTTAGAAAGACATTTAATTTTTTCTATTAACATATTTAAACATCAATAATTTAATAAGTTTAAAACACATTATTGTCTGATAAATATTAGAACTTCCAATTGACTTTAATGTATTAACTCTAAATACCTTGCCAAAAATATTGTCAAACACTAGTTCTAAAATATTTCAGTAATTATAAATAATGTTATTAGTCAAATGATGAAGTTTTTCATATAAAAGACTTTTTGAGAAATACAAAATTAGAGGGGAAAGAATCAATAAGATTTTAGTTTATTTCTGAAACATTTTTCATTGCTTATTATTTTGCTGTTTACATAGTTAAAGGTAATGCTAAAAGTATTTTAGGAAAGATCTAAAACTATACAGTGACAACAAAAATATTGCTTGTTGATTTCATTTTTGTTTCAGTAATAGTTGAGTCCGGACTGTAACGTATTTTAATAGCAATGGTGTAATTTTGTTTAGTGTTTGTGACATGTGTTTTCAATGTTTTGTTAACTTTGTGAGAATTTCGACAGTGGGATTTGACATTTCTTATTACGACCTGAAGATGAAACAGTGAGATTTCGAAACAGCGGTAGCCTTTACTAGGTGATTGAAAAATACCGCTAGACGGAAGAAAATAGGTTATAATCCTCGTTATAAAAATATTACCACAAGCTAAATAAAACCAGTAAGCATGCCCCTGTATACATTCGTCATAAAGCCAATAACTGCAGATGTCTGTTAGCCTACTTTGCAAAATGCAACTGAAATTACTTTTTCAGTTGAGATTTTTACGTTAAGAATTATAAATTCTTTTTTATAATTCTTTTTTACTTCTTTTTTCTGAACAATTTAAATGAATTCCAACGGTTAAACAGGAAATAATCAGTTGAGTTTTTACGATATTTTTTCCACGGGTTTTTATTTCATGTTCGTTACCCCTTAGAGCAGGTTAACGTCCCGCAAAACAATGGCCAAGGGACGGGACCACTGAAGGCTATATAATTAAATCAGGCTTATTACAGGTTTGCTCATATTTAAGTATGCACTATCGTATTGTCGAGTATGCAAAGTAGGTCATAAGAACAAAAAACTACCCCTCATGAGATAGCAGTGAGTTTTTTTATTTACACTTCACCCTTGGTTTTTAATGAATCATCCCTTGCATACGGATCTAACCAGTCGTTTGTTTTTTATACCCAAATTCACCCCACGTACCTGTTTGCTATTATTTTAGGGGTGTATACCGGCGCGTCTGAGGGGACGCGATGCGGTCACATCGCATGCAAATGTACCGAGCTTCTCTTTCTCACTGAAGTATTGTTTTGTTCTTGCGGGCCTTTAAGCTTTTCTGTCAGGTACGAAGAGACGAGTGCATGACAAAAAAGGATTCATCCTTGGTTCTTTTTCAAGAGGGTTAAGTATGCAAATTATGTTTTTATCAATTCAAATAAAAGAAGTTTTCCTGGGTGTGTATGTTTTGCCTAATAGTGTGTCGGACGTTTGTTTGAGGGGTAGGGTGGCTTTTTTGTCTTTGCTTTTATGTAGGATTAAATGAACCAATAGGAGAGCTGCGTCGGCCTGTGGGAACCGACTAACGAACTCCTTAAGGATTACTCAGTGTCACAATGCTGCTCTTTGTCCTTCCGGAGATAAATGAGTCCTGTACGCAAATTAATTGTGAGGATCTGGCTGGAATTAATACTTGCATATATGGACTGTAAGATGGCTGTTTGTCTGTGAGCAGAATCTTTTGAGGAAACATTCACAGTATGTATGTGTAGGCTATTACATGTTTGTGTAGGCTATTAATACTAAACAATAATCTAATAATTTGTGTATTCCTAATAACTAAAAACTAATGGCTAGTTTACACAAAACATTTATTTTTAACTTATTTAAAACCAACAAACTTTGAATAATTAGAAACATCATTGCAATTATTATTATACAAAACATCAAATGCCTTCTATTTAAGTTTTAATTACAAAAAAATTAAAAGTAATTAGGCCTATTTTATGGTTTTGTTTTATAGATACATTTTTTAACAGTGTTGTTTCTTAGCTCTTTTATTACTTGTGTTGTAGGCCTATACATTAATTAAATTAAAAAAGTAGCACAGACAACCACTTAAGGAATATAATTGTAATTTCATTTTCAAAACATGTATAAAGTAGCCTATTATATGTTTATAATTGCACTACTCTTAAAACATAAATTCTTACAAGGAAGAAACACTACTGCCTATTGTTTAGCAACATGTCATTTGTTTTCGTCAAACACATTTCAAGACAGAATTTTGCCACAAATAGAGGGTTTTGATAAAAAATTGTTTTAATGGCTAAATGACCAAAGTGATATACTGCAGTGATATTTAAGGACTAAACCTGTTAGAAGGATTGATGTTTAAGATTATAAATTATTATTTATATTTTGTTCAAAATTATAAAAATAGTAAATGTATACGTTTGGATAACAATTTAGAATTGTTTAAAAAGGCTTAAAGTATTTTTAAACATGAGGTAATAAGAGCAAAGACAAAATTTGTTGGATAGGGTAACTTAATATTTAAACGATAAAGACAACTTCGTGCATTAAAGTTGTAAGAGAGAAATTAATTTTAACATTTTGGAATTTGCAACGTGACACTTAAAATACGAATACATTTTACTAATACAGAACAGCAAATAAGATGGCGATAACAGTAGTGAAAGTAACACGGGTTAAATACAGGACATAGATAAACCACTAAAATTGACATTTGTAAAATAAAAGAACAAAATACTTGCATAAAATAATAGTGCAATTGGAAGTTTAAATGATAACATTAGTTGAATAGCTAAATAGATTTCATAAATTATGATACGAATAAATAATAAGAATCATAATAAGAAGAACAGTGAATATAATTTCAATACCAATTAACATATAAAATTATGAAACATGCATTGATATTACAATCAAAAACAGGCCAAACGTAGTCTACCAAATGTGTAAAAAAAAATATACACAGATAATAGAGTCCTGAAAGAATTTACTGTGCATTGAAAAACTCACAAATAATGTATGCGCGCGCGTGTACATGAATTAATATTTGCAGTTATAAATTTGAATATAAATATAACACAATTACCAAACAAAAACCCCGACATTAGGAGCAAATAGAGCACAATAGAAATGAATGACATTTTATTAATATTAAAAAGAAAAATTTTCTAAAATAAAAAGTGTTAAAATAATAAAGGAGTTAAATAGTTAAATTTATCTATGAAAATGTTATAGGACGTACAAATAGGCGTACATATGAGTACATCCTAGCAAGAACCACTTTTTCCTTTTAAAGGATCTGAAATTAGATTATGTCCATGAAAATCAATGTTTAACGATCACAAATCTCACTACTGAAAAAATATGTTTTCTTTTGTCAATTACAAGCATACCCCATCTATTTTTTCAATTAAGAAGCTTAAAACATTAATGGACATTGCATTCAAATTGCCATCATTGACTGTCAATATCCTTACTAGGCTATATCTGATTCAAGCGGGTCTCTGACGTTAACGCTAAAACCGGTTCTACCAAACATTGAGTAAAGGCGACTTTTTCGGGTGCTTTATGTTGTCACAAAATTTAACCAATAAAAAGACAAAATAATGGCGTGGACTATAAATAGTTTCAGCATTTTATGTGAAATTTTTAACACTTTCACATAACTTCTAACACGGTACAACCAAGTCAACCAACTACGCGTATTTATGTCTTTATTTTGCCGTAAAGTAAGAATGATTCAGAACGAACTTTCACCGTAATCTGGAATCAGATCATCGAGTTTCTTGTGTGTGTGTGTGTGTGTGTGTGTGTGTGTGTGCGCTCGCGCGCGTTAGGTATATTAATACCTTAAGAGGCAGGACAAAGTGATACCAATCTAAAAAAACCATCAAGTGGTAACAGATCCCTCACCAAGTTCACAATTAAAAAGTTGTTAAATCATTTTTGAATTCCGCCAAGAACCAGTCACTTGCTTACCCAGTCTTCTGAATAATACCATTCCTTCGCACTTGGCGGCGGCGTGCTTCATGCTATCATCTCTTATCACCCACTGTATTGATAATTCTGTTCTTCCGTGTTGTTCCCTACGCTCAGCGTATTGGCAAAGGTATTAGTGCAGATGTAAAATCATCAGAATATTTAATGTTGAACCACAAACATATTTCAGTTTAAACAATACAATTAACTCCACTTCAACAATCATTTAAGGAGACCACTTAAACTGTAAAGAACTTGGTACAAATAAATTCTACATGTGTGTACATATGTAAACTCTTTAAAGTAAAACATTTCTCAATCCAAAAACATTTCAATATTTTACGTACCTATTTATAAAATATATATGGGACTGAAATCAGAGAGCTGTTTTGACGGAGAAAGACACGCCGCGGTCAAAGCGAAGATTGATATTCAGGTTAAACTGTATTAAGCAGGTGATTATAATGTTCACCTTGGCGGAATTCAAAGGGGCTTTAACTTTTTTTTTATTTATAGACTTAGCGAGTAACTTTTTACATTTTGTTTTGTTTTAGATTGTTATATATTTAACTGCTTATGTTTTACTTTCAAGATCTTTAACATAATAACGTTAATGTCAAATTAAACGGGAACATTTTTGTGTTTTTTTTTTGATAATAGCCTGCATAGGCTTAATTAGAATGCGGATAGTTTACTTTTAATAATGATAATGGTTACTTAGAATAAGCTTACTTAAAATAAAGTTTAGACTTACCTAGACTTGTCGTTAGGTTAATTGGTTTTGGTCATAAATCTAAAGCCACACAAATTTGTATGTAAATACGTAGTTACATGATTCTTGTAATATCCTTCTGTTGAAACAACGGCCATTGACACTAAGAGAAGTCACGGGTAACTATTTACATGCGATTAAACATATTCAGAAAGATGACAAAACTTACTTATAATAAAGAGTGCTTGATATGATGACAAAACTTAGCCTGCTTAGAATAATATTTATGTTACTTAGAATAATGATAAACTTTTTTTTAAAATGATGGTAATAATATTTAGAAAAACGATTTCGTTATTTAAAATGATAAAAGTGTTACTTTTTCCAGGTGAAAATTAAGCAGAAGCAGTTATCGCCTGAAAGTAATTGGGTTCTGTTCTCTGCGTATTAGAGACAAAGACCACCCTACTAAACGGAACAGAATAATGATTAGGCCTGCTTACAATGGTGATTACGCCAATAACAAAGGACACCAGCAAACTACCAGTTGTCTTCATGCCGAGACCTTATTACAAGATGGTCTTACGTTAGAATTGCTTGTAGCTAATCGATAATGTTATTTCATAATACAGATTTCTTAATGTAATTAAATATGAATATATACTCGTAACTATGAATATATCCAACTAAAACACACAGTCAATACTTCTGTATAGGGGGTACGTTAATAGTTTTATCCCTGGACTTGGTCACCCCTGTTCCGCGGTCATCAATCCCGTAAAAACAAAATTTATAATGCGCTTGTCTGAGTCGAATTTCTAACTTTACCAAAAAAAGTGTTTAACGATTTTGCCCAGAACGTAGTTATTTAAAGCCGTTATTGTGCCAGGAAATCTTGGCAGATCAAATAAAAATCTATAAAGGTCATAAAATTACATATTTACATACTAAATTCTTATTCAGGTAAGTTTCGATTTAATTATATATTAGAACTAGTTCAATAGTATGAATGAAATAATTAGTAGTAGTTAGTAGTATTAGAGTTACATTAAATATTATGAACTGGAAAAAAGGCTAATTTAATAAATGATAGTTAATTGTGAATAATTTCTGAATATTTAAAAAAAGTGCAAAATACAAAAAAAAAACAATAGCAAAGTTAGTTTAAGAAGAATATACGTAGTATAAAATGAGTAATTTAGGAAATATAAATAGTACAAATTCAATATTTTATACCTATACTGCATCTAGTTTATTTAAAGATGGCCAATTCCTCTATCAACAACGACACAGCAGTTGTCTAATATTCTTGAATATTACTTACTTAACGTAGTAATGAGCTCCAAGTGAGCTAAGCGGAGTCAAGCAATGTCGCTGGGCTCCGCTCCGCGCAGTTTTGAATCTGTCTTGGTCGGTTTTGAAGCTGGCTCCGCTTCCCCCCACCACGTTGACCACGCCCCCAACGCTTTATTATTCCTCGTTACCTAGGTTACCGTTACCTAGATTACGGTTTTAAAAACACAATACTTCCCAGAATCCGATAAAGTAGGCCTAAATATTTAAATTTAAACGATAAAAACGCATTTTGACTGAATTCCGATTCTGATTGCCATTCTTCTTCATTCCGCTCACAGCTCTGCTCCGCATTTGGTGGCCGCCCGGCATTAGGAGGATCGATTTGGGTGCTACAAGGAGAAACTAGTATCACTCAGAAAACTCAGACACAAAACGATATTTGCTGCTGATACAGTATTTGTTGTATTATAAACGTGAAGAAACGTTGTACTAACTGTTTTAAAGGCAAGTTATGGAAACTGAACACCGTTACCTTCCGGCAAAAAATCTGAGTGTTTTGAAACATTTATTTCCCCCTTAGCTACACTGTATAAAACATCTTTTTAGAAAAACTTTAATATGGTGAGTAAAAAATATGAACACTTAAAAATACAATATTAGCGAAGAGAGACTTTATTGCCATTCTCTGTAGATGTTTAGTAACTCAAATAACTTAAGTTATTTTGTGTTGGAATTTACGTTCATGTTTAGGCACTAAAAGTGTTTGCCGGTAAAAATTATTTCCGAAAAGCTTCCCCGACGTCGACATTTATGACAGTAATTTGCATAAAAAATAATACTTTGCGACTTGATTACTCGTTTCTTTTTTGTCAAACAAAATCTATTTTCTTATAAATAATTGACTATGTTCTTACAGATTACGAAAGCATAAGTGAGATTTAAATAATACGACCAGAGTCTTTAAAACTATGTTCGTATTGTTCCCCACTATGTTCGTATTGTTCCCCACATTAATGTTCCACGTTAAATTACACTAATATAGTTTAGCACGACGTAACCATCTCGGTAAAAGTACATTTTATAAGTTTTTATATGACTGACAAACTTTATGTTCTTTCTTAAATGGTTTAAACAAACTAGGACTTATAAACTTTAATTTTACTATAAGACATTAAGAAAAAACAACTGTACATATCCAATGTAATTTCCATATATTCACATACAGCATTTATTACAGTAAACATCCCTTTATAACGTGAGCTGTATATTATAATATTGACAGAAGATGCAACCACTCAGGGGTAGGTTTTCACACAACAAGGGTCGTGTTTGTTTTCATGGGTCCCAAATGTGTCACCGCTGTGAGACCCTGACCCATAAATTGACGGTCCTATTAGTGTCCCCTAATCGCCGATCAATATGCAAGTAGTGCGGTTATCTTTGTTATGTTAAGGCAGGCACACAATGATGCCGACAGATTTAACAACCGAAATCGATACTTTCGCCTCGATATTGTTCGATAGATCGTTTCAGTGACATACCAATGCTTTTTAGGAAAGGAGGGCCAATACTGAAATTAGACTACAAATTTACAATCTTTTCTTTTTGAAGTACTTAAGCAATGTTTTCTTATACCATGCTTTACAATTTTTTTTAAAGGCAACATTTTGTTATTTAGAAAATCTATTGTGCAAATGCAAATGTTTGACTTAGTCTAAAATGTATCTACTGTCAAGTTATAACTGGATCTTTTAAGTATTTAAAAAACTCTGATCATTATAAACTGAATTAAAAAAAACATTAATGTTTTTTTAGAATCTATAGACTGTTGTAGATTCAGAACATTATGTTTTAAAAGATAAACAGATTTAATAATTTTAGAAAAACCGCATTTAATTCTTTTTCAAACGAGATAAAATTATTTGTAAAGTGAATAATTTAAAACATATTATTTTATAGAAATACCGGTTTTGTACAAATCATTTTGTTTTATTTTCGTTGTTAGGTATTATTCAAAACATTGTTTAAAATTCAAGGAAAAAGATATTCGATTAAGGACGACTGTAAATTAATCACTGAAAATATAATTAATTCACAATTGGTGCTACTAAACACAATTAAACAATCATTTATCAGTCACAAAAATGATAAGAAAAATATTGACAGATTTAATGAGCAAATAAATAAATATACAGAAATGTTTAATCTGTATTGATGAGTTTTTATGTGGATCGTGATTTAAACTCAGTTCCTCAAGAGTGATAAAGTTAAACAGATTGATTTGCAAACATAACCTGCAAACTTCATTACGAATCTTAACCACAGAATTCATTGTTATATTAGCAATACACCTCAGTCTGACATAACGTTCGTGGAAAGTTTTCATTTTTAATAAATAGAAATTTTATTAAACAAAGCTTTTTTATAAAAATTTAAATTTTATGAAGTACATATATTAAGTAGTTTTCATAATATTATTTATATCAACACTTGAACGCTGTTAATTATAGTTCCCCAAAAATAAACGCAATTACGATTTTATTTGTAATTGTGTATCTTTGAGAATAACGATATTATCCTCTAAATATAAACTAATTTGATAGTGGTTTCATTTTGTAAGTAGGCTACTGTTTTTTAATGTAAATACTAGAAGAAACAATTTGCGATATTAAATAACAAATTGTATTTTCATGAAAAGACATATAAATGAGTAAATAAAAGTAATGAAAATGATATTGTACTGTTTAAAAATAGGGAATAGTGATATTAAAAAGCTGGGAGTTAACGTCTCCTCTCTCTCTCCCCCTCCCTCTCTCTCTCCAAGTAATAAAGTTAAAAGATATATGTGACTCTGTAAGCACTAATAGAAACCACATAAGGTACGCATAAAGACGTAATATACTTCATTCATTCTTATAAGTTTATTAGCTGTTATATCTGTTTTGTTGTCAGCAGATAATCGATCACCGATGAAGATGTCGGGGGTCACCGACTGGTACAAGTCATGTCTCGAGCATTCTTCGCCTTCCAACTGCTTCAAGTAGCGACCATGATCTTGTCTTCCACTTGATGTCGTTAAATACAAGAACGACGTGTAACTGACAATACTTTAGAGTCTTTATTGTTAATAAAATAAATACTTGATAATATAACTTCACAATATAATCCTTCACGCTATGCAATCGAAATGTAATAAGCTTTGCGGAAAGGAGGAAGAACTGTAACATAGGCTTTACTAAAGGAATTTAATATTTATGTGAAGAGATTATTACAAGTCTTTTGTCTTTGTAAGTTACTCTTCGTAATGAACGTTTCAAGAAAAAAAGTCGCGACGGAAATTATATGTGGTTGGGAGTTGTTTTCTACAACACAAGCCCATTCTCTCTGTGGGCTATATTGAATTTATCCCCTATTGGCTACTACATACTAATTTTCACTAACTATACATACTACTCCGCGGTTTGTTAGGATAAAATTGTTTGTTATCTCGTGTTGAAGGTATTGTATAAGCGAACGTTAACAGTTTTTTTACATTTTGTATATATATATATATATATATATATATATATATATATATATAACGATACAAATACGGTATATGTATTTAACGATACAAGTGTAAATATTACAAAGCAATCGATATTAAAAAATTTAAAAAGCTGTCCTCATCCTCACACACAAGACCTTTAAAATGAGATATTATGCACAATTTATGTTGACAAATAGCTTACAGTAACCTAACAAATAAATTATAAATAACTTTTTGCAACAAACAGCTGATAATCAGAGAAATGTTTATTCCTGTGATACAGTAAACTATGGATACAATCTTACATCCCTTCTAATTCTAATTAGGAGATGTTTTCGGTCTTCAGATGTAGTTTGTCTTTTTTGTGTTCAGTTTTTAAACAATAAATATTTGTAGCCTTTTATTTTAAACACACTTACTTGGATGAGTACCATTTTGAAGAGTTTCATATTTGATTGATTTCTATTCATAAGCAGACCTATTTTATCAAATGCCTGAGGTTACTGGTATACATAAAGGTATTTTATTTTAAAGTAGCAGGTTCCGAAAAGTATATTAAACGTAGAATTAAAAGTTTTAATAAAAACTCTTCACATAATTAACTAAAATAACAAAAACGTTTCAATAACTTATGTAACTAAAATTTCAATTTGGGGCTAATCGATCGCTTTAATATGAGACGAAATGTTCAAAAAAACAGAACATTGATTAACGTTACCTAAACAAACTACTCTAAACTTGACACAAAAATCGTTTCTAGTAGTTCTTTCTAATAACGTGTTTCAAAGGTCAGACGTAAGAAATTTCTTTGTCCCGGGTCAGACCCTTATCATGATGGCTGCTCCAAAAGCTCACTTCTCAGTGAGAATTCGTTAATAACTGCGCATATCGTTAAAATGACAGCGTAACGGTGCCGCGTCCCAAATGTGATGTGCATAACGTATGTACGGTCTCGAGGTGACATCAATCAATTCTAATTTATTAAAAGATAATCGTACGGCAGTATGAATATACATAAGAAACCGGGCCGAGAGAGAAAGAGAGCAGGTGAAAAACTTGGGTAATTACTTTTACAAATATTATGAAATTAAGCAATTATTTTTGTTTATCATTGTCAGACTTCATATTTAATTCAATTGAATTCTTATTAAAGTAACTTTTTTTGTTTTTCGGATGAATAAAATAGGTCGAAACTCTTAAACAATAAAATGAAAACTAATAATAATAAAAGTGCTTAGTTAACGTATTTTACCCTTGTACATTCGGTAACACAAAAGCTAAAATCTTCAATTGGGTTCTTTGTAACAGTTACTTACTAGTTGCTAAGTACTCCTTTGCAAAGGGAATTCTGCTAACGAAATGCACTTAGAGGTAAATGTGTAACCCAATTAGTTTCTAATATTTTTACAGTAGTTAATTTTTATTTTATTGTGTTAAGAGTCTTGCTTCATTTTGTTAGTGAATTGCGTCAATGTATATCTTGGTATTTTTATAATAATTATGCATTTTGTTTATTTTAAGGAAAATATGATTAAATTGTTAGAGCTAACACAGACTCCCTACACTTGCTTAGTACAGGACATATCTTAAAAGTGTTGTTATGCCTAAAAGTTCTTCTTAAAGAATCCCTAACGAAACTTATTTTTTTTTTAGTATTAGAAATCGCTGAACTTTGCAAATATACTCGTGAAAGTGGCCAAAAAAATATTTCCGAATGTAAACTTGATAAATGCAGGCCAGTGCGGCAAAAACGAACAGGCAATTAACGGCCGATTAAATCAACAAGAGTCGCAATTAAACCTCAAGTACAATGCAAGTGCAGCTGGTACATGCTTTAATTAGGCCCTTGACAGGCTACTGTTTCCTAGTATGTTATTATCTCTGCCCAAAATAATATATTTTATATAATTATTTACTTACGAACATACACTGACAAGCGGGACTTTTTTTCAAAAAACTTTTCTTATCACAGTGGTCACGTTATTTAAAAATGAAGTTTGTAAATTCGGTTTAATATTCCAAACAAACAATTTGATTCTTAATTTAGTAGTTACAACGTTGTTTCAGGTTTATGGAATAGGTTTGAATAGAAGAAGACTAGACAAACTAACTCAAGCGTAGTGGTCACTATCTTAAACACAACTTAGTGAAGTCATGAATAATAAGATAAATAGAGGGTGTGCGTTTGTTTTCGTCCTCCGTGATGTAGAAAACAGTAACATCGCAACAGCTACCAATGAATAAATAAAAGGGTGAACTTACCTCAACTCCACCGTTCCACATATAGTGCACGGCTTCGTGATGGTTGGACCCGGTGACATTGTTCATGTGTTCGGCCATGACTGACATCCAGTGCTGGACCAACCCTCCCTGACCTTGCCCTCCGGCGGCCCCGCCGCACTTGCTGTGCCCTCCGGATCCTCCAGGGCCGCTTCCTCCACCGTGCTGCCCTCCCTCCCACGCGAATGCGGCTTTCTGCAAATTAATACAAAGCTATTGTTAAACAATTATGGTCATTAAAGTTAAACGAAACTACAACACTAGCAATCAAGATTAGAACGGATGCTTTATTGCCAAAAATGCGTTACCAACAAACAGATGGGTAACAATGTTTCTCGGTGAACCTTAAAAACACCAGTTTCAAATTACGTCAGTTTTTTAGAGAAATTGTTTTATTGAACCCCATATCTCAATACTTGAATATACTTTATCAAACGGCAAAAATGAACGGAATGTTAGTTACACAAACTATCCCAATTAAGGTTATTTAATAAAAAAAAATATTGCCCTAAATGTAGCATTAAAATATGTACATAAATTGTTTAATTAAGCTCCTTATATCAGTATTATATTATATTAAATAAACTTTATAAACAATGTTCTTTATTGTGACCATCTAATTAACGTAATTTAAGTTACAAAAAACTCTTCTAATTAACATACATAAATAATAATATTTTATTGTGCCAAATACAGTATTAGAATATTTTAGACTATAATAATAATAATTACGATGCAGAAATTACAAGATATGCATTTTACAAGTTCTTTCGCAGTTAATAAATTGGCGCATAGGTTCAGTTGAGATCAACAGGTTTAGCAGGTTCGGGGAGGTAGAAGCCCCAGCTTTAATTAAGCTGGGCTGAGTACACTCGTATTTTATTAAACATGAATAAAAATATGACAAGAAAGTGCAGACGCGCTCGTTGACTGATTTAATGAGGCAGAAGTGTTTATCTTAAAAAGAATATTTACAGTAACAATTAAAATGTCAAGGAATATTTTAAAATATTAAAGATTCCTAATTTATTTCTACTTCCCCATTCAATTTATTTTGTAGTTCATTTATTGCAGGAGATTCTGTTTATGTTAGCTCAATAGGCGAGGTTATATTGCAATATGTCGATTTGAATGATTATAATCGAATGTTTAAGCTTGGAACAATTGGTAATCTTGTTAAAATACTTAGTTTTAAATTAAAAAATATAAATAATAGAGACAGATCTTTCGTTTTAAATCAGTCGAATAGTATATCTTTCCTGAAATATAAAATATTTTTTATTTTAAACTTATAGTGCCTATAGACAACTACCAAGTATTACAATTTCATGGTGTACTCAAAATGACGTGATGTACTCATTGCGTCATGGTTGTATGTGTTGTGTTCAAAGTTTAGTTTTATGCCTTTTACAAAGTGTACAAATGCGACAAATATTTACGCGCTAAAATGTCAAAAACATCGTTTATTTCAAAAGTCCGGTCTGGGTCTTACCATGATGGCCGCTCTAATAGCCCACTTTACTGTAGAAATTCGATAATATTATTTTAAAACCCACTACATATTATAAGTTACAGAAACGATTCCGAGTACTTATTATTGGTTAAGTATTTCACTGACATTAGCAACAATTAACAAACATAAGTTACCAATATATTATTTGTTGTACTTTAATTTTATTAATGAAAACAAACGTACAGTTAAACGTTTAAGTTTATAAGTTACAGCTTTCGTTTAATCAATTCTTAATAATATTTTCTCACAAATTTAGTTCGGATTTCTTACAGTACCCTAAACACGTTTCTAATAAGTTAAACGACGAGGCTGAGAACACCTTAACGGACTCTGGTGTTTGTAAGCGCGCCTACTAGCAAATAAGCATGTCAAAAAATAATTTATGACGATAAATTACAAGTAAAGATAATATCTGTTAGGCCTCATATAACAATCATGCTCGTATGAAACCAGCTTGTAAATAGGTCTAAATACAATTCCATATTCTTATATAAATAACGTGTGTAATTAAATAAATAATGCAATGATTACATGACCGGATACTGGAACATGTCCGTGAGGTTCATTCACAATTTATCTGATGCACTCCCCTGCACGTACGCCATCTAACGGCTTCGGCTTGCATTATATTTTTGCAAAACAAACGCAATAATGCAATAAAACTTACAATACTCGTGTTCCTATTATGAAAAATAAAACAGTTCGTGTTTTATACGACCGCGAGATAAAATAACTCTAAAAAGAGTATCCAAATACTTATTTCGTTCGGATTCAATGTCATTTTGTTGTGATTAGTGACGAAAATGGTGAATGAGGTAGAATAACTGATTGGCTTAACATATGGGACGTCGTATAAAAATAGGAGCAAGTTTAAGGAATTATAAACCAGTGGATTTGGTTTTGTTATAAAATGTGAGCGTACTGGAACTTCTCGTCAATTTGTTAAAGACTCTTACAACGCGAACATACTAAAGTTCTATAACACAATGTTTTGCAAGTGGTAAAACATCTTGTCTGCAGTGGCAAATACTAAACCATAGCAAACGTTTTTTTGGTGGCAACGACCATCAAAATATGTAGGACTAATACAGGCCTAATAGTATTGTAATACTACCCATATGGGTGTTTCATAAAATTGGGGTCTTTGTTTCTTTGTTGTGTTTAGTGTTACATATTTTTAAAAAATTGACAGTTCCAGTACGAATTTTAAAACAAATTGACAGTTCCAATTTTAAAACAAATTGACATTCCAGTGTGCATTTTAAAACAAATTGACAGTTCCAGTACGCATTTTAAAACAAATTGACAGTTCCAGTACGCATTTTAACACAAATTTACAGCTTCAGTATGCATTTTAAAACCAATTGTCAGTTCCAGTACGCATTTTAAAACAAATTGACAGTTCCAGTACGCATTTTAAAACAAATTGACAATTCCAGTATGGATTTTAAAACAAATTGACAGTTCCAGTACCCCTTTTAAAACAAAATCATCTAAACAAATTAAGTCCTACAATTTAAAATGAATAAATTATTGTTTAAACAAAAGTATAGTATTGGAAATTAATTTATAAGAAGTAAAAATACACTGCATATATGTCAATTGCACGTGTAAATTAAAGCACTGTCCATGAATTTGCACCATTCACGTTATTAACAGCGTGTATTCTCTTGGTAACTAAATACTTGACAAATTACTGCATTTACACTTTTCTTACACTCATTTACGATACTTTGAACTTCGTGTAAAAGAAAACTTAAAATAATGAAACATATTAGAAAGTATGGTTAATGAAATACAATTTTTTTTTCAATACTTTGCAATTTTGAAATATGACAATAAATTAGTCGGGTGAAATGTAAAAGGTGTATGAAGATTATCAATATTTTTCCAATGCATTTCTTTCATATTTCAAAAAAAGTAAATGTTCTAAAATGATTCACTTCATTCATTCAACACTATTTTACAAAACAATAATTACATTGGTAATAGATAATAGAGCCTATGGGCTCAGGTTAGGTTAGGTTAGGTTAGGTTAGGTAATAGATAATATAGTCTATGGGCTCAGGTTAGGTTAGGTTAGGTAATAGATTATAGAGTCTATGGGCTCAGGTTAGGTTAGGTTAGGTAATAGAAAATAGAGTCTATGGGCTCAGATTCCACATGAATAACTTTCATTTTGTGTAAAATAAAATAAATAAATATTAATATATAAGAAACGCGCTAGGAAAATGTCATTCATCATTTAATAACAGCCAATAGAGAATTAATGTACTTAAAATGGATGGGAACTTTGGATTGTAGAAATGAAGCGTAGGCCTAAACATTTAATTGTACTAACAAATAAAATTCTTCTATTAAATCTTTTTTACTGGGTTTATCACTTACTTATAGTCAACATTCTTGACCGTACCTGGTTATTATGAGACCGTAAAGCGATTATAATAAATAAACTTAACCTCAAAGTTTAGATAACGTAATAAAGAAACGTTCGTTAATTGTCGACCATTTGCTCAAACAAGGAAGCATTTTGGTTAATATTTGATGATTTTAGTTTGAATATTCTCTATCGATTGAATTAATATTAAATACTTTAACGTTTTTCCTTAATGCTATAAAAACTAACTTTATAATAACTGTTAGATTATTAGTAAAAATTTAAATAACGAAACTGATTGTCAAAATTCAGCTGTTTTTGTACATTTCCTTCAGTCGCCGCAAAGTAATAAAGCATCGCATAAATCGTGAAAGTTTTGAAGTTATGATTTTATATTAATAAAGTTGATTTATAACGAGTATAAAACCAAAGAGTTGTAAGTACAGTAGTAATTAGCTAACTTGTTTAACGCATGCGTTCTAGTTACCGGAACAGGATGTCTACAGTCTGGGGTGTGTGATGTTTGTTGAAATCTTTGATTCGCCGCCTTTTTCAGCAATCAACTTCGCTTATCAGTGTTGAAACCTAACTAGGCCTATGCCTTCCAATTATATTTACGTACAGTTCAAATACATCAAATCACGTTTCTATTTAAATCAAACTTTTATATTAGTTACAATTTTTTGTGTGGATCTTTAATTTCTAGGAAGATTCTTTATATAAACTTTCTAACGTTGTTATCGTTTTCAGAATAACAAAATTTTCTTTTAACAGTTATAACATTAACTCGAATAATAAACCTATGTAAAAAAAGTTTTATAACAAGCAAAATTAGGTTAGGATTTGTAAGAAAATCATAAAAGGAAAAACACAAAACTTCAACAAGTTTTATGACTTGCAAATTTATCTACTATAGTTAAACCAAATCGTTTTTTTTTAAGTTATTCGCTGTTTACATTGTGTGTATTGGATTTATATTTCAAAAATTTCTAAGCTATTTTGAAATATTGTATTGAGTTATAAAGCACATAAATCATACTATATAAAACACTGAAAAATGTTATATTCACGCACGCAATCGACTCACAAGCAATTTTTATACTATAATAGTTAATAAACATTCAATACAAATTGCAGAAATGAACATCCTGAAACACAAAACTCAAACTTGAGCCAAAAATCGATTTTGTAATAACTTGAACAAAATTTGTTTAAAAATGGCATGTCTGAAACAATTTTTTATAACATATTTAAACACCATACGCCCATTTGAATAATATTTCTAACGTTTTTCAGAAAATGAACACTGACCGCCACAGAATTCGTTTTCTATTTGAAAATCTAAAATGCAGATTACTTCAGATTGAATCGTTGATTGTGACAGTTACATTAAAACACTTAATGCATTATTCACTGCAATAGTTGTAGGAAGTTGTAGTTTACTATCAAAAGATAGCACTTAGATAGAGGCAAAGTAATAATAATTTTTAATTTCTTAATTAATTGTTGCTATTAAAATAAGCTAAATTAATTGTTCTTATTTTATGACTAAGAGTCTTTCTTTACGTATTTAAAAATAAAAAAAATTAACTATACTTAAAAAATGGCGCTTATTTCATGATACCGAGTTTGAATTTTATCATGGCAATACCAGTAGTTTATTAAGCAATTAAAATTCATTAATAAAGAGATAAACAGTACTTATAAACCCACGGCAAACATATAACTACTTTTTTCATTTTTAAAAGTCACCTTAAATCAAAACGTCTTGAAATATTTTTCTTTATTCCACTATCGCGGATGCTGGACACTGAATGTCTTCTTCACTTCCTGTCGTTCGAATCCCTTGAAACGTTTTCTAAGAACAACGTTCCGTTACGAAATTGTATAAAACATTATTCCTTTTCCAGTCCGTCCATTCGCCGCAAAATAAGTTATTGCTTCTATTAGAAGACAGAAATTACAAGCCTCAGCATTTTATGACAACGTAATTCGTAGTTCGAAAATACAGTAATTTTAAAAAGTGCTGTTAAAAGAATTGCTTATGATGAAGATATTAAACCGATCGGTGGCCCGTGAAAACGGAGGATAGGCGAGTCGGAGTCGGGGCAGATCCAGGAGGCAGCGGTCGCCGTAAATTTTCCACGTAAATGATGATGTCTTACTTTTAATTACGGATTGAAGAAAGTCAGGATGCAGTTCAGCAGCAATGCCTTGTATTTATTGTTTCATAATGTGTTCTTGGTCTTATTATTAAGTCAACAACGCCCAAGCTTATATGGGGCTCCTGTAACCCCCTCGTTTTGAACACTTTAATTTAGCAAAATCATAATTAAACATTGAAGTCTAATTACTTTTGACATGCGAAACAATAAAATTGTATAAGATATTGTGTTTTTTATATATTTTCAAATACAGATTACAAAACCTTCATACAAAATATTAAACGCGTAACTTCAACAGTTTTTATGCAACTATAATTAAAGAACTGATTTTGGGAAATAACTGTATTTTTGTTTATGTTTAATGAGTTTATACTTTTATTTAACATTCAGTCTATCATTTTAGTTTAAAAAAACGAAAATTACATTTACTTTTTTTAAATAAGTCAATTTTAATATCAACTTAATTATTAGTCGACTATATTAACTATAATTAATCAACTATATTAAAAGTCGACTTTTTTAAATTTAAAACACTTTATTTTACTTTCACACTACAGGAAGTATAAAGCAATTATTGTGTTCTTGAAAATCGATTTTGAGATTTCGGTGAATACACAGGTAATGTTTCATATAGTATGAAAAAGCTTGCTAATAATAAATAAATATTTAGAATTTCAGACAATTCCAAAATGGCAGTTACAAATATTTACAAATTATATTTGTAATTTAAATTATTAATTATAATGTAATTCGATTACTAACTGATACAAAAACTTATTTATAAGTTACAAAAATTGAAAGTTTTTAATTTAATATTTCAGAATTTTAAAATTTGGGGCTTTACTGTTTCGAAAGTGGAAACATAATGTGGTTTATAAAAACTGATTTAATAAAAATATAGATTTAATACGCACTACAGTTTTCATCATTTACAACTATAGTACTAGTAAAATTCTGAAAAACTTGAAACCGATAGCAAGTATTACAGTAAGTATTACAGCAAGTAGTACAGAAAGTATTAACAAGTATTCGATGTACTCTACTTTGGATTGGAAACTGTGAAGTAGTTTTTTTATAAACATCAATTGATGATCTAATGAAATAACGTATTAGTAATACGCTTTTGTTAATGATATATTTTCTGAATATATAATTAGTTTGAAGATATGTTTACAAATATCTTGTTTTGTTTAAAAAATAAATACGTGATCTTAGCTTAGATATTATTTATTGTGAATGATAGACTATAATAAAATTCAGGATATGTTGTTAAAAACTATCAATATAAACAACAATATTAAAGCCTCCTAAACGTTTATATTAATTCCGAATGTATTATAAACGGTTTCAACGTGCACGTATTCTTCAACTAAGGAAAAATACCGAAACTAAAGCAATACCACGTTTTCATATAATACGTGTGTACTGATGTGGAAAAAGAGGAAGAAAAAGGAAAAGACAGAGACAGAGAGAAGAAATTCGTTTAGTAGTTCGTTTCATATATCCGTTACATTGTTCGGTAGAATGTTTTCTAATCATTCCTATCGCCAAAGCCAACAATAAAAGATTCCTTTAATATTACTTAATATTAGGCTTTTGAAAAATAAAATATTTTTTCTGTAACAATTTTAAATTAATTCAAAACTATAATGGAAAAAATTAATATTTACTAACAACAGATTCTTGTGTGTAAAATTTAAACGAAATATACTTAGGCCTATCAGTTGTGTGCTATTTCGTTTTTCATTTTTTTTCCATCCTGATGAGTCATCAGTCGTTGTCTAAGCACGCTTGAACGAATCTAACAGAACTGTTGTCGAGGTTCTATTAATACCTCGACAGGCGCACCACTGCTCTCAACGCATTCTGAATGGATTTATTGTAATTTACTTCTTGATTCAATAATAGTTGTGAATGGTACTCTTGTCAGTTTCGTATTAGGCTTCTATTCCATCAATTAACAGGAGATGAGTTAATAAAATAACGTATTACGCTCCTATTCACATCAATTGACAGGATATGACCTAATTAAATAACGTATTACGCTTTTATTCACATCAATTGACAGGAGATGAGTTAATAAAATAACGTATTACGCTCCTATTCACATCAATTGACAGGATATGACCTAATTAAATAACGTATTACGCTTTTATTCACATCAATTGACAGGAGATGAGTTAATAAAATAACGTATTACGCTCCTATTCACATCAATTGACAGGATATTACCTAATTAAATAACGTATTACGCTTCTATTCACTTCAATTGACAGGAGATGAGTTAATAAAATAACGTATTACGCTTCTATTTACATCAATTGACAGGAGATTACCTAATGAAATAACGTATTACGCTCCTATTCACATCAATTGACAGGAGATGACCTAATGAAATAACGTATTACGCTCCTATTCACATCAATTGACAGGAGATGACCTAATGAAATAACGTATTACGCTCCTATTCACATCAATTGACAGGAGATGACCTAATGAAATAACGTATTACGCTCCTATTCACATCAATTGACAGGGGATGACCTAATTAAATAACGTATTACGCTTCTATTCACATCAATTGACAGGAGATGAGTTAATAAAATAACGTATTACGCTCCTATTCACATCAATTGACAGGATATTACCTAATTAAATAACGTATTACGCTTCTATTCACATCAATTGACAGGATATTACCTAATTAAATAACGTATTACGCTTCTATTTGCATCAATTGACAGGAGATTACCTAATGAAATAACGTATTACGCTCCTATTCACATCAATTGACAGGATATTACCTAATTAAATAACGTATTACGCTTCTATTCACATCAATTGACAGGAGATGAGTTAATAAAATAACGTATTACGCTTCTATTCACATCAATTGACAGGATAATGACCTAATGAAGTAACGTATTACGCTCCTATTCACATCAATTGACAGGAGATGACCTAATAAAATAACGTATTACGCTTCTATTTACATCAATTGACAGGAGATTACCTAATGAAATAACGTATTACGCTCCTATTCACATCAATTGACAGGAGATGACCTAATGAAATAACGTTTTACGCTCCTATTCACATCAATTGACAGGATATTACCTAATTAAATAACGTATTACGCTTCTATTCACATCAATTGACAGGAGATGAGTTAATAAAATAACGTATTACGCTTCTATTCACATCAATTGACAGGATATGACCTAATGAAGTAACGTATTACGCTCCTATTCACATCAATTGACAGGAGATGACCTAATAAAATAACTTATTACGCTTCTATTTACATCAATTGACAGGAGATGACCTAATGAAATGACGTATTACGCTTCTATTTACATCAATTGACAGGATATGACCTAATGAAATAACGTATTACGCTTCTATTTCCACTAATTGACCAGGAGATAAGCTAATGAAATAAAGTATTAGACTTGAATTTCCATTAACTGACAGGAAATGAGCCGATACAATAATGTATTAGGCTTATATTTCCATGAAATGAAAGGAAATGGACCAATGCAATTACGTATTACGCTTATATTTTAACCAACTGATCGGAGATAAGCCGATGCAATAACGTATTAGATTTATATTTCATCAACTGACAAGAGATAAGCCGATGCAATAATGGAGACGTAATAAAGGAAATGTTATACAAGTTTCGATGTGATTTCTAAGCAATGCTGGAATAACCAAATGAAAACTATTCTTAAAATTGACCTAAAATTGAGATTTATAAATTTCAAAATATTTTTTTAATTTATGGATATTCACGCACAGGCCGAGAATATTTAAGAAAGAGAAATCAAAACTACTTATAAACAAGAAGATAAATTCCACTTAAAATTATAAATTGGTATTTGAGATGTTTAATATAATTAATTAACCATTTAAGGTATGTCTAGCCAATAAGTACTTGCATGTATTATTAAAATCTGCTCGTAACTACTCAAATTTGTTATATTCTACACTAAACATTTCGAATAAAAATACTCCAAGTTTGAAAACCATCGTTAAAAATTTCGAGATATCATTGAGGTCAAGTTTTTCAACTAATATTAGATGTGAAGTACTGGTAATCGCTTTACCATACAAAGTATAGGATTAATGACAGATAGGTCCTCTAAGGAACTTTAAGGAAAGAGGTTTTAAGGTAGTCCATCATTATTCCAATTTGACAGAACTTGGTCAGCTTTTTGCACGTACTCCTAATGGATGCATTATATCACGAATATACAATAACTATTATTTAGGAGTTCCCCAAGATATTTTTGCAGGAACCGATAAAACAAGTAATTTTGATTGTTAAATTTGTGGTTTTAAAGAAACCACAATGTTTATTTTCTGAATAGAAAAATAACATAGTCTGTCACTAATCTGTAGTGATAAATATGACTGTATTCTAGAGAGAATTAAATAAGGGCTGAACCTTTACGAAATGATTAATTTATTATATACTAAATATCAATTTAAAATTTATACGAAATATTAATTACAAAAGCGGGCCCAATTTACTACGTCTTTGTAAAACCAAAATCGCGTAGGGCCTATTAAAAAAAATCCCATCAAATCTTGAACTATTACTGGTGGAGGTTTTTGTTAGACACGAAGGGAGGAAAGGAGACTTTTTTATCTTTAAATTAAGTATTTTGAATATTTTATTTTACGGGCAAAAATATTTGAACCAACACTGATGGCAAGAGTTAGATTTTATTATTTCTAATAACACGAACTTGTGTGTACCTAACCTGTTCACGGAGGTTTGTTGATTATAGAACAATAGTAGGAGCACACTCAATGTATATACTTAGATTGGTTGTAAAATTCGATAAGTGTAAGTTATTATTTATAAATTATGGATTATGGGTAATTTATTCATGGAAAAAGAAACACTAGCAGACGCGTGCTGACTCTCGTTTGATTCACGTCTCCCGTTATAAGTGTGTGAAACTGTGACGTATTCTCTTCTGCAGTAAACAATAAAATTAAATCATTATAGTGCTTACTGAAGTATTTTAATGTTAAATTACAAAATATATTCTACTTTATATGGGCTTATAGAACTCATTATTTACAATTAATATAAAAAAAGTTCGATCTTTATTCATCTTATAGAATTAAATTAATTTATGAGATAGTAGGAAGTACAATCTTATACTTCAGTAACACTACATCTCAGTAATCCAGAAACAGTTACTATGTTACCGAAACATATTTTATGTCCGTTAAACTAATGAGAGATCAGCATTAACGGAAAGGGTAAAGCCACAGCAGTAACTACATCTCGAACTGACGAACCCAGATCAGAAGTGCAGCAGACTGACCAGTGTCTTAGCCTTCCGAAACTAAAATTAACATATATATATATATATATATATATATATATATATATATATATATATATATATATATAATAGGAATCGATAAAACACGTAATTTTGATTGTTAAATCTGCGGTTTCAAAGAAAACACAATTTTTATTTTCTGAATAGAAAAATAACATAGTCAGTGTGTGTGTATATATATATATATATATATATATATATATATATATATATATATAATAAAAAGTTTTCATTTTGTGAGTTAATTGTCCCACAGTGCTCCTCGTATATTTGTTACTTAAAAGAAGTAAGTAATTCATGTGCAAGAAAGTAAATCCTATTTGTTGTTATTTCCCCAAAACATTCGGAATTTTTTCAAAAGCTGTATAAATAACTATCATAGTAGGTTGGCTCAAAGCACTGTAACAAATTTTATATTTAAAAAAACTTACGTTTCCAGTGTAACTAGCAGTAAAATTTAATCAAATTCTTAAAAACCAATTTTGATAAAATAAAGCATTTTTTAAAATTTTTAATGGCTATTTGATAAAAAATATTGTTGGAGAAGTAAACTTTTAAAATAAAGTGAGAGAAAGAGAGAAAAAGAAGGAGAGAAAAGGGTGGTTTGTTACTAACATACATTACTTTTAGTCACTGCAAAGATCAACTTGCAGTATGTTTTGTTATACTTATAAGAATATCTAAGAACAACAATAGTGTGTTATAGTTTTTTATAGTATAAGTGTATAGTATAAAACATACTATCAGATGTTTTAAGGTAATATACGTAGTTCTAAATATATCGAAAATAACTAATTATTGATTTTGTTAGGCGAGAAGCGTGCTTATATTTATTGCAAATAGCTACAAGTGGTGGCTTTTTTAGCCTTTGTATTAACTATTGAACAATTAGAACTACTTTTCTGATGGGAGTACAGCGAGAACGTAAATGTTTTGTCATTGGTCTGGACGAAGTCTACTTTACTAAAGCCGTGAGCATCCACCGAAGACCAGTAGCAGCAGAATGGCGCAATGCGAAAGGTAATTGTGTCACCGCCTACCTGGACTGCTCGCCCGATGTGATTTGGTCAATTAAAGGAAATTCCGCGCGTGCAAGCTGATCCGTGAAACAGCGGCCCAGTGCTGCCAAAATTTGAAGCGTTTATATTTTTTACTTTCCAACTGTACGGAGTATTACGATCATGAAAGAATCTAATTTAAACCACGTACATTAGTCTTTAATGCTTGTAAACGTGTAAAAGTACCTTACCTAAACATTTGTAGCCTATTCCTGGTTTTAATTTTTTTTTTTTTGTCAAATCTAAAATCAATCGTTGCTAACAATAGATCATATCTACAAATCAGCTGACCACAAATTACAAATATACGAAACTTACGGGCTTCGAAAATCAATTGAAAAACCTTAAATGCATTACTTTCAAGAACAATAATGCCGTAAAGTGTTTCAAACCAAGTACAACAATGTATTTCTTGTAATAACTTGCCCACGTTTGTTACTCAGCCAAAGCCATTTAATCATTTCAAAATTTAGAAAAAATGCATGTCTTTTTCTATCGAGCATTTTCTAAAATTCTGAATTTCGTTAGTATCCAAACGCACAGAAATTAGCATGTTGAAATTTTCAAAAAGATTTAAAAATTTTACATGTTAATTTATGCAAATTGTTATGTAAACTAAGCGCTGATTATATCAGCGAAATCAGATTTTAAAGTGTAACTTAATTTTGTGAGTTTATATCAGTGAAATCAGATTTTAAAGTGTAACTTAATTTTGTGAGTTTATATCAGCGAAATCAGATTTTAAAGTGTAACTTGATTTTGTGAGTTTATATCAGCGAAATCAGATTTTAAAGTGTAACTTGATTTTGTGAGTTTATATCAGCGAAATCAGATTTTAAAGTGTAACTTGATTTTGTGAGTTTATATCAGCGAAATCAGATTTTAAAGTGTAACTTGATTTTGTGAGTTTATATCAGCGAAATCAGATTTTAAAGTGTAACTTGATTTTGTGAGTTTATATCAGCGAAATCAGATTTTAAAGTGTAACTTAATTTTGTGAGTTTATATCAGCGAAATCAGATTTTAAAGTGTAACTTAATTTTGTGAGTTTATATCAGCGAAATCAGATTTTAAAGTGTAACTTAATTTTGTGAGTTTATATCAGTGAAATCAGATTTTAAAGTGTAACTTAATTTTGTGAGTTTATATCAGCGAAATCAGATTTTAAAGTGTAACTTAATTTTGTGAGTTTATATCAGTGAAATCAGATTTTAAAATGTAACTTAATTTTGTGAGTTTATATCAGCGAAATCAGATTTTAAAGTGTAACTTAATTTTGTGAGTTTATATCAGCGAAATCAGATTTTAAAGTGTAACTTAATTTTGTGAGTTTATATCAGCGAAATCAGATTTTAAAGTGTAACTTAATTTTGTGAGTTTATATCAGCGAAATCAGATTTTAAAGTGTAACTTAATTTTGTGAGTTTATATCAGCGAAATCAGATTTTAAAGTGTAACTTGATTTTGTGAGTTTATATCAGCGAAATCAGATTTTAAAGTGTAACTTGATTTTGTGAGTTTATATCAGCGAAATCAGATTTTAAAGTGTAACTTAATTTTGTGAGTTTATATCAGCGAAATCAGATTTTAAAGTGTAACTTAATTTTGTGAGTTTATATCAGCGAAATCAGATTTTAAAGTGTAACTTAATTTTGTGAGTTTATATCAGCGAAATCAGATTTTAAAGTGTAACTTGATTTTGTGAGTTTATATCAGCGAAATCAGATTTTAAAGTGTAACTTGATTTTGTGAGTTTATATCAGCGAAATCAGATTTTAAAGTGTAACTTAATTTTGTGAGTTTATATCAGTGAAATCAGATTTTAAAGTGTAACTTAATTTTGTGAGTTTATATCAGCGAAATCAGATTTTAAAGTGTAACTTAATTTTGTGAGTTTATATCAGCGAAATCAGATTTTAAAGTGTAACTTAATTTTGTGAGTTTATATCAGCGAAATCAGATTTTAAAGTGTAACTTAATTTTGTGAGTTTATATCAGCGAAATCAGATTTTAAAGTGTAACTTAATTTTGTGAGTTACACGATAATTAGAATTCATTTTATAGTATACTTGTTGTAAAATACAAAACTATTAGCAATTTTAAATAGTCTTATATGTGAAGTTATTTAATTTTATGTTTACCTTTTGGAAATTCGCTTCTATCACGTCAATTAGACAACTGGATGACGCACAACTGACTTTAGGTAACAGTCGCCACATAACCGATTTTGATAAATTAGACATATTTTTAGGTTATTTGACGTTAGAAGTGACGGCCCTAAGAAAGTTTGTCATTTTTCTTTGTCGTACGATAGCTTTGAATGCTGCAAACAGGTGACGGATGTTTATGAATTTGTGATTAGTCATAACACAGGGCATAAAAGTAAAAACTGATAATTAATTCTGAATTCAGCTTATGTGAGCTTACGTTGTCATTATGTGCGTCTGTGTTATGTAACATTAGGAGAGATGTGTTTTTACAAGTAGAGTGCGTTTCCCTCATAAATTACACTAAGCATTGCTGTTCTTGGTTCTTGATCTTATATCTGATGTTAACAGTTTCACACAAAGGCTGGCGAACCTGTGTCTGGGAAAGCATGAACGGTAAAAGTGCTGCTGTTTTATCCAATATTTGTGGTTCGTAACTATACAACGAGGGCACTGAAATGTCCGGCTGTCTTTCTAAACACTCCCTAGCGTGTAACCGGTTAGTCGGAGTCTTGTTTAACTTTGCAGTTTTTGTTAATGGCCCGATTAAAAATTCTTGAAAAACTAATCCTTTCAAATGCATTTTTATTTTAAAATTTATTAACGTTAACACTTTATTCTCGATCACATTAGTCTAACTGGCATAGAGTTAAGGAAAACATTATCCTTATTTACGCTATTGAATTGAAGAGAATCACAAATAATATTTTTAAAAAACAAAGTGCGCATGTTTGGCGTCATATGAAAGGCATGAGTGATTACAAATTTGTTTATAATCTTCGAATTTTAAACTTTACAAAAATTAAATATGTCATCCAGTTAATATGAATACTGAATTACAGAAAATGATGATAATTTCTCACCTGTATATTTTTATTTTATTTTTAATATTCATAATATTTTCGCTGGCTATAAAATTTATTTCACACTTTATTAAAATTTATTTAATTTTCTAATAATGGTTCACAGTTATTGCGCCGTCACAATTAAAACGAAGTTTTAAAAATAATTTCAAAAAATGAATTTTACACAAACATTTCCATACGCGAAAATAAATGTTAATACGTGACCCATAAGGTAATTTCGTAATCTGTTTACAAATATGCCTCGTTCAAAATCATAAGAAATTATAAATAATTAATTTCACACTTTTCATTCAAAACGAAAATTAATTCAGGAAATCATTATGCTTATTTTATTTCGATAACAGAATTTGAAATTTTCTAATTGAAACAAATTTTGACGGTTAATGGATATGTAGGCCTAATAGTAAAAGTAATTCTTTTAAATAATGAAAAAATATGTTTTTTTAGAAGTTTAGAAAAGCTATTCACCAATAATATTCAAATAACATTAAAGCTTAGATTAAGAATCTAACAAAAAGTTAATAAAAACTATACTTACAAAACTAAAATAAAATGATAAATTACAAAGTATAATTCTTATCCCATTAAAAAATGTCTTAACAAATAAACAATTCAAAAAAATTGATGAATAAATTTATAAGTACCCTCTTAGGCCATGGCCTGTACGTGGGCGCTGGAAAAAACAAAAACCGGTTACCTGCTACATTAAATAAAAATAGAAACAAAAGGAAATACTGCGCTTAAATTTAAATAAAATAAAAAACATGAAAAACAACAAACAATCCTGGTTTACACAATGAAAAATAAGTAATTCCGTCTTTGAAATAAGAGTATAAATACAAAAAACACAAACACTTACTCGAACTCGTCAAAACAACTTATTCACGAAAAGAACTTATTTTTATATATACAGTACATACATACAGTACAATCATAGATATGCCTATATGCACACCTGAAACGTATACATGCATATAAATTAAAATTATAATATAATAATAATGTAATTCAGAAATATATTGTAATATAAAATATTTCACACATACATATATCACACACTAGACATAAACAGCATATAAAAAAATACACAGGGCCTACACATTTCAATTTAAGAAAAAAATTGTAAACAATGTTACTGTACTTTAATTTTTTTTTTTTTGTAATATTTTCTTCGGAAAACAAGATTTTTGTCAATCAAGTAGAAAAATGTCCGTATTTTGTTAAATAACGATTAAGAGTAACGAAATTTTACTGAACATGGGTGAGTAGTTCGCAAAAAACAAATTTTGATGTGCTGTTAATATTTATTGATGGATCTTGTTCCTTGTTATTACTGATTGTTCCTTGTTATTGTTGTTGATTGTTCCTTGTTGTTTTATTGATGGATTGCCAACTTGTTCCTAAAATTATTAAATATATCCCTGGAAAAACCAAAATCTTTTAAAAGATACTTCCACGAGTGAGTTGGCCTTTTGTTTACCATCATGATAGTTGAACAGTACCATCATAAAAATTTGGTTGTTGTTGAATGACTACATATATATTTTAAATTATATCATAATAATAATAATAATAATAATTATTATTATTATTATTATTATTATTATGTATTTATTGGTATATTTTAATTTTTAATATATATATATATATATATATATATATATATATATATATATAATAATAATAATAAAATATATATATATATATATATATATATATATATATTATTATTATTATTATTATTATCTGCGCATAGACCCTGTTGGATCACGCAAAGCACTCCGACTCATGTCCTGTTCCTTCTAATCCTCCACACCTCCCTCATCCTGTCCCCATGGATCCTCTTCCGCTCCTCCGTCCATTTTACCCTGCTCTCTTTGGGATTTCATTCTCTGGGACCTTCCAACCGAGCATCTTTCTCCTGTATGCGCGCCTGTCTTCAACATCTGTTGAGTCTATTCCTGCGTCATGTAGGCCTATTCTGACTTGTGCGATCCACGACGTTGTTGATTTGACACCTTGTATATACTTAAGGATTCTGTTGGCAAGTCTCGTTGTTGGGAGTCTACTGATGTGTCCATAGAACCGAAGCCTCCTTCTTCTGATATCTGCTGCCAGGTTCGATATCTTCTCTGTGGTCTTCCGGGAGTGCAACCTGTATCCATCTTCTGTTAATCTCGGGCCAAGGATCTTCCTCAAGATTTTGCGTTCTTCCTTCAAAATACCCTCCATGGTAGCTTTTGTGTGGAGTGCTAGCGTCTCGCTTGCATATAATACCTCCGGTTTTATGACTGTGTTGTAGTGTCTGATTTTTGTGTGCGTCGACATACATCTCTTATTGTAGATATCACGCGTTATACCGAGAGCCCTCTTCATTCTCAGTAGCCGAACCTTTTGCGCAGCCTTCTCGCCACCTGTGGGTTCAAGAATTTCTCCCAGATATTTGAAGTGCTTGACTCTGTTTATCTTACCATATTTTGTGTTTAGTTCTTGAATATTTAATTTTGTACAGAAGAATTCGGGTTTTTTAAACGAGATCTGTAGACCGACCCTCTCTGCACAATATATATATATATATATATATATATATATATATATATATATATATATATTTGTTTGTTTCTAGCCTTAATAAATCTTTAAATGAAATGCTGTATAATTTACGGTTTGTAGACGTTAAAAAATATTTGAACTTGACGTTCGATTTTTAAGAACCCTTTCATCTTGGACCAAAATAAATTGTTCAACCAATACAATTATGTTTTTAGTAAATAAAAAACTTTATATTATAAACTATCAGATTAAATACGTTTTAGATATTCTGTATTTATACATATACGTTTGTAACTAATTTGTATTTTAAGAGTATTTATATCGTTGATGCAATATAACTCGTCTCAAAACATACGATGTTGTATTTCATCAGAAATGTCTGGACTTAGTCGTAAATTTGCTTTTATCGTGACCTTTACATTTTTTATCGTTTGCTTTTATTATTCAAGCATTTATCAAGAAAGTAATAACTTACAGAAATATCGTTCAGGGAGAAAAAACTATTGAACACAGAAGTAAACAAATATTTACCGAACTTCATACCGATGTTATTTGTGTTAGCCTGATGATTAAGATTAATGTTTTCCTTTTTAAAATTAAGTAACAATTAAGGCATTTATTATAATGAAAATAAGAATAACAGACAAAGATAACAAGGTTTCTAACAATGAACCTAAATGATAAACAAAATCGGCAATTTGATTGTTATTATAATGTGTCAAAAATAGGCTGACATACAAATTTATTTTATAATTGATTAAAATTAGTAAAGTAATTTAAAAGCATTATTTTACTAATAAAATGAAGTAAACATAATATTTATGATCGAGAAATGTACATTGATCCTAATCACTTTATTATTATTCAGGCCTAGCGTCTACGCACAATCGTGTCTGTAAATGACAATGCGTTATTTTCAAAGTAATGAAAAATTCGTCTATTCATAACCGTTTCCGACGACTATAAAAGATTTGGACTCTCCAAAAAGTATTATACTTATTTAAAAAATAATACTAATAATAATTCATAACAATGAGAATCAGGGTACAAAATAAAGGAGAAAATATTAATAAACTCAGTTGTCTTAAGAGAAGTAGATACACTAAGTAGGCTAGGGAAAATATAATACTAAAAAACAGTCTACGTGTGATTTATTAAATTCTTAAATATTTTCTGTGATTATTTAACTGTAGTGAAATCTTCAATAATACTGCGGTATTTTGTTTGAAATAAAAGAAAAATTCTATCTTAACATTTTTGTAAACGCATTAGAAAACTTAATGACGTAAGTATTGGTACGGTCTATATTGAGCGAATCCGATGCACCCGAATAAATAACTCTAGGATTAACGTCAATAAATCAATTAATTAATACTTATTTATCTCGCCAATCGACTGTCAAGGCAATCAAGGACAGTCAAATTAATAATAAAAGATGAAAGGTGAGAACCAGTCGCTGCGCCGCCAACCCAGTGACCAGTGAACAGTCAACGCCGTGTTCTGTGAGGCAGGTCAGCGAAACAAGTTTTTATAGAAATATTTTTTCCCTTTTGTTTTTCCATAAATTATAACAAGACTTCTGGTTCTCTAACCTGCTTTGTTTTTTGTTTGTTTGGTTTCTGTATCATTTTCTGACTAAGCAAAATACCGTTGTTCTATTATGTAATAACAGTATAAAATTATCGTGAATATTGTTTAATTATTATTAAATTATGAATTTCTTTAACAGTATAATACTATTGTAATGTTGGTAAATATTGTTGGAAATACTAAATAAAAGGAATCAAAATTAGTGGGCCTAGTCTATTGAAGCTAAAAGTCCTTCAGACAGCTTGCCGAGATGGATTGAAATACGAAATGTGGACGAATGTGTAGCAACATAAGTCACCGTGATGTTTCACAATGGCATGAAGATTTTCACGTTTTATCGAATAAAACTGTTATATATTGTTAATTGTGAAGTTATTCTATCACACTAATCTGCTCCAACCGCTTATCATGTGGTAATTTGTCTCGGTTAGCCTTACTAGTATCACTTACATCGGTGTAAGTCTAGTTAATTAATAAACAAATAGATTACTATCACTATTAAAAGCTAAACTACAGGTTATGGGCGATCAAAGAAGAATGAGGAAAAAGACCCATAATTAAAAACACATATTTTCAAGGTAAATATTATTTCTTCGTTATTCAATTAAAAGGCACATAAATTATTTAGAGAGAGGTTGGAAAAAACAATAAGTAGTTAAGTTAATGTGTGGACCAAAAGGTGGCGTATAAAACTTAACGAGTATAAGTCAACCCGTAATAATTTTACTTATAAAAAAAAAATAAGTGTAAGAAATAAACAATAAACCATACAGAAAATAAGTTAAATATTTGGAAATGAATTTCGATTCAAAGCTGAACTGGAAGTGACACATTACAAGGGATACAAAGGAGTTTGAGATTAAGTTCAAGAATATGTACTGTCTATTTAGATATAATTCAGGATTAAGTGTAAGTAATAATTTACTCTTATACAATCTAGTTCTTAAGCCACAGTGGAGCTATGGACTGCTGATTTGGAGATGTGCCAAGAGAATTTATGTAAAAAATCCAGGTTATTCAAAACGAATTCTTCGGATAGTAGTAAATGCGCCGTAGTACATGCACAATAAAAATATTCAGAGACCTTAGCGTGAATACAACTGATAATGAAATCAGCCATGAAAAACGTCTCCAAACCCATAGCAATGCTAGTGTTCAGCTGATGCTAGCCCATAGGAATTCAGAACGAAGACTGCGTAGAATAAACCCTTTGACTTGGTGCAGTGATAGCATATCAAGCAGTATATCTTATTTTAATTAGAAAAAGATAATTATTAGAATAAGGCAGTAGCTTACAACCATTCAATAATTGTCATTTAACACACAGTAAAATATTTAAGTTATAACTACTTTGAGTTAACTTTAAAATATAAAGTTTGTACTTGAGTTGTAGTCCTCAATAAAATTTATTACTCCATTTAGTTTTGAATCTAAGATATTTTCTATTGTTTAAAAGCAGCAAATGAGGTTCAAAATAGACACAAACGCTATAAGCACGACATTTACACCATGTACACCATTAGCTCATGTATACCAGTAGCCAATGAGGTTCAAAATAGACACAAGATCTATAATCATCACATATTATAATTCATGAAAACCAGAAGGCAATGAGGTTCTATAATTTGTAATGTGAGAAGGTAAAAAGTAATATCATGAAATCGTAGATAAAAATAAACCATGTTATTTCTGTCTAACGTTTTAAAGGCTTCTTCTTCGATCTGAATAAAAACCAGCGATATGGACTCATCGCTGTAATGTTTTAAAGGTTATTTTAACTTTATGCACTCATTTTGACTTAGTAGCTGGTTTCGTAAAATTAGTCCTAATAGTTTTCTTAAAATCAGACTTCAAAGCTCTTAAAAAATTAAATTTACTAAACTTTTGAGAAACTCTTTTTATAGGCCAACACTAAAAAATCGAAATTTCTAATAAAATACTTCTCTATTCATAGTCTTCTTAAATAAATATTTTATCTTTGAAATTTAGTTCAAAAGAAAGTTAAAATAACAGAATGAAGGTCTTTTAGCGTTTTCTATTTTGTGTTTGGAAGTTAATGATTTTTAGTAGAACTGAACCAGAAATTAAATAATTATAAAATAAGAGAAGAAGGAAAAATACTATATCAATAAATAAAGTAGTATAAATAATTATTTAGATTCCATAAACTACAGTTACTAATTTCTACTAGTTTATTACACGTTTCATGGTTGTGATAACAGTTGGTTACAGAACCACATTAATTAAACTAGGAACTAAAGTTTATACTAAGCTCTAATTCAATGTATGTAAACAATGAGTAACCCTGAGTCTGGAATATTATTCAAACAAATGTTATGTATATAACATAACTTACGCATTCTACACAAGCTTAAACACAAATATTTCTGTTGCTCATATGTATAACAATTAATTATTCTTGTCATAATTTTAATAATTATTTATTTTATTGCAATTACATATTATTTCAAAAGAATTTGTATAGCCTAATATGACTGTAATTCGAAACTATTTAAAATATAAAATAAAAGATTGTTTAAGCTTTCACTACCGGTACAAATTAATTTATATTTTACGGTTACAATTTCATTATTTTCATAAAGTTTAAAAATATTTCTAAAAGTTTAGGTATGCGTAATTTATTTTTAGTTGGTTCAATCAAGATCAACTTCTGTCAGAGAATGAAGCATATTATCACAACCAATCAGGAATAAGGCAATGTTATTTGCATAAACCGACGTAGGCTTTATTGATGTCGAGGACTTCTACTGGGAAAGTCTTCAGGCGGTGCAGCCTACACCGGCCAGTCCTTTGCTGCACTGGTTACTGGTCCTTCTGTCCTCAGGTCATCCGCAATCTTATATAACATAAATTGAAAAACGTTTAAATCGATCTGCAATGAATCGATTATGAATGAATGAATGAATGAATAAGCATTATAGTTTCAAATGTGAGATCATTAAGAATTAACGTGGGGTAATATTTTTGATACTTAAAACTTTCGTGTCATGCATTCAGTGTCCGACTTTTAAGCCTTTATGAACAATAATGAGTAATTTTGTGTGTGTGTGTGTGTGTGTGTGTGTGTGTGTGTGTGTGTGTGTGTGTGTCCTGCAATCCTGTTATAACATTTTTTAATAGCTGATGTTATCATAACCATAGTTAAAATTTGCATAGTTTAGCATTTTTAACTTTCAAAATGTATTAAATGAATCCTAAACAACGCTACATTGATTATATTATTGGTAACTGAAGTTTTAAAGTGTTTATTTTAACGATAAATTCGATGATTAAATTAAATTCTTGGAAAAGAGCGAGACACCCATCAAAAAGTAATGTATATCAAGTTAGCGCCAAATTTTGAGTTTCATATCCTGGCCCTTACCGTGATAGCTCCAATAGCTTTCATTTCGCAACGGATATTGGTTAATAATAATAATAATAATAATTTAGTTGAAATAAATTTTGTATTGTACAACCGATAAGCGTTCGTAAAAAGGAACTTTCCCAGTCCGAGATACTTGTATACGTGTAATTAACACTTGGCTTACAGACACAACACATCGCCTTTCAAACAGGGCTTCTCTAAGACCGGATCCAGTATATAATTTCTTTCTTTTGTTCAAAAAAAAGAAGTTGAAATATTATTTATTTGTTTTTATTTATCGCATTTTTTACAAAACCGACATGTTTGGAGTTTTGTATAATTAGTTTTCAAACAATTCCAGAGATGAAATAATTGCGTACAATTGAAAAGTGAAATAATTAAGATGACGTTGAAATGCGAAGATTATATCTGATGGAAGAATGCAAACCTGTTGCGGCCAGGAACAGCTTGCTAGTCGCAGAACCACAAAGACGCAGCGTTTGTTTGATGTCTTATTAATACTGGTTACTGAAGATTCACTCTGCATCTGCCGCCACCGCTTGCATGAGGGTAGCTGTTATGCAGAATTCCTTTACACACTTTTATATTTCGACTAAAGTTAGGAAATTTTAAGTAGTAATTACGTGCTGGTTTTATCCAAGCCAGGTCTTAATTGGGCAGTTTTCGAGTACCACTGCATTTTTACTACCATCATAACAACTTCAAACTCGAGAAGTTATTTGATAACCTATAAACAAGTTCACCGGAGGTAACCAATAATTATATTATAATAGAGTAGAGGCTATAATGATCACTTAGAAAGAATATAAGAAATATTACCGAGTTTTAGTCTCACTCTGTTAATTTTAAAATGAATTAGTAATTAATGGTTATTGCAACCAGGTAATCCAAGACTATAACAAATCTTATTTTACTTAACTACTGTTTTACTTCTTCTTGCTCAATATCTTCATTAAACTGGAAAAACTAACAATAAATGACGATAGAAATATTGTTTATTTAATTAGACTTCTGCGAAATATTATGTTTTGAAATTTATACCGATAGGAAAAAAGCATTTTGTATTATTCTAAAATACGTAATATTATCGATATAAGCAACGTCAAGACTTCAAAAATTACCAGGCAGATTTTTTTTCTGGCCCTTACATTGTGCCAGCATTGAATATAAACGGACTTCTCTAGAAGTACAGCCGCCATTATAAAAAAGCGTGCTCCATATCAGAGGTTGAAGTCCAAGTAGTTTGACTGTCTGCCGCTAAGAACGCTGCAAGCAGCAAGGACAGGGAGTGAAGACGTTTGCGAAAATAGATGCACTCTGCCGCAAGATGTACCAGCAGAGAGCACATACAAAGTTCTCATAAGGGTTATCATTTTAGTACGTTTCTATTCAATGATGCCACTTAATGAGGACAGTGCTCAGAGTTAGGGTAAATCAACAGCAGTAACTGCGACTAGAACTAAAAACCTTCAGAGTCGCAGCAGACTGACCAGTGCCTTGGGCACACCGACCACCGAGCCCTCCCAGGCAGAAATTATTGCGATAAATGAATTAATAAATATATTCTATGAAATAATACTGTATACGGAATTGAAGATTGTAAAATCAACCATTACTTGTAATAAAACATTCATGTAAACAAATAATATATTATTTTCACAAATAAGTAGTTCCTCAGTTTCGTTAATTCGTGTCACGCTTAGCAGCGCGTTTTGTAAATGCGAACGAATCAGTTGTAGCGAAAGAGATCAGGAAAACAGGCAGAATAGCACGGATCTGAAAAGAAGTGGTACAAAGAAATCCCCTTCTTGTTATTAAATGCGGGTTAAAATGTTACACAGTAATGCAGAAAAGCAATTCAGTTTTCGTAATTTTAAGGCTAATATATTAAACATTAATACATAAGTTTATTAACTTTAGGCCTATATAAAATAGAGATCATTACATCTGTCAGGTCTTTGAAAAAAGTAACACTTGAAGTTTGCTTCGCTTTAAATTGTCCACTATAAAAGTCATTGGCTAGGAAACAAGCACATGTCATCTTCAGGTGAACACCTGTCCTTTGACTAAACAGTACGCTACGCGTTTTTTTCTTTTCTGAGATATTTTTTTGCTTCATTAATATCTAACCTTTTAAGCGGTAATTTTCCATTATAAATGTTTCTAATAAAAGTATTCACACTAACATTTACTTCATTTTGAATTCTATAAAAATTACATTCATTTTGTTTGGTCAATAATTTAAATGAGAATATGTTATGTTCTATCACTGTGAGATACATCAAAAATTTGAAGAGAAATATAACATACGTAAAATTTGCGCCATTTTGTATTGTAAAAACAAAATACAACTGACAGACTTACTGATCACTTTTCTCAAGAACCACGTGGCCTATGAACCAAAATTTAGCATTTTTCGACATTTCAAAAAATAAATATATACATTTATTAAATATACAACAAGCCAATGACATTTACTATAACCTATATTTATACACTTTAAACGTTGGTTACGATTATGAAATCATATTTTCTAAAATTGTGTGGTACGAAAATAAGATTTTGTTTTAAAATAGTAAAATGGATTAAAAGGAAAGTAAACATAAAAAATATTGCGTTTATCTGTTGTGGCTTACGCTTTTTAAACCTTTCAAAATGAGTTTTAAGTTTCATGATCGGTGCTCATTTCATGATCCCTCATCTAGATTTACCAGAATTATTTGCAGTTTTATAGCCATTTTTCCAATTAAAAAAGTCTAAACTCGTGATTAGTTAAATAACACTTAGTAAAAATCTTAAAGTAAACATATCACTTACATTAGCCTATTTAGGACTAGATTAATACTTAACAGTTATAAATATGCGTTCGTGTGTGTGTGTGTGTGCGCGCGCGCCCACTTTGGAAAAAATAAATCGGTTGCTACGTTAATACTTCTTGTTTTAGTTTTTTACACAAGCAAAATCTTTAATTTGAAATGTGTTTCGTTAATAAATGTTTTTACAGCATTAAATTTGAACTCGTTAAAAATTTATGGTTCATGAAGTAAGTTTTATACAAACTACAAAAAAGATCAGCTACAATAAACAAAACAGACCAAATGCTAGCTAAACTTTCTTCGAACAATAAAACTGACAGTGACAATCACAATAAAACCATTTGAATCAAGAGTGACTTGTCATTTAGTTGTTTTTTCTTCATATAAAAATTGTAAAATTACTAAATTAAAAGCTAACAACGATTAAAATACAAACTTCTTACAATAATATAAACTAAGCTATTATTTACTTTATAACTTACATATCACGACAATTACATAATTACTTATCATTTGCTCAATAATTTCCCCGCAGGCTGTCGCGAATGGTAAGGAAACAAGCAATAAGAATGTTACTAGAAACTACTGCATTCATTATTAGCTAAATGTTATAATTACACAAATGCAGCAATGGATGCATTCTTGGCGAGACTAGGTAATGGTGTGCAGCAGCTGAAACCCTACCAGAAGATCTCTCTCTCTCTCTCTCTCTCTCTCTCTCTCTCTCTCTCTCTCTCTCTCTCTCTCTCTCTCTCTCTCTCTCTCTCTCTCTCTGCTCTGTTCGTGCATAAAGGTCACAAACATATAATGACAGGACCATATCGAAACATGGTTTAGTCAAATACATTAAAACAACAATAAAATGATAAAACCAGCGAAATTTGTACAATGATTTTTTTACTTTTTTTTAAAGAGTTCTGTATTCTGAAACTTTTTCTAGCTTCAAGATTGAATAACAAAGAACAAGTTTTGTCTTCCATCAAATTGCCTTGGAATAATGAAAAGTGGCTGTTTTAACAAAATTAAGTGTTAAATTAATTTTAGGTTAAAAATGGGCAAGTAATAACAGATAGTAGCTAAAACATAGTTTACAAAACGTCTAAATTTTAAATTGTTAAAACTAAGAAAACAATATGTGTTTTTAGTATGTAATACAGTTTACTGCATTTATTATCCAGTACTATTATTTTATTATGCACTTAAAAAAAGTTGCATTTACATAAAAGTTAATTATCAAAGATAATAAAGATCAATAAAGAACTACAATAAGAATAAGTAAAACAAAGCAAAATAATAAAAATAGTATTTTTAGAGATTTCAATTCGAAAATAGACTTTTAAGTGACCCTAATTGGTAAGATCAAGTTTATTGTCTTACGCCATGGTACAACGTGAAACCAGCTTCTATTCCGACATTTAAATTTATTTTTTAGGGATAGTTCAAATTTAGCTTGCGTGTGTGTGTGTGTTCGTAATGTTGGAACAATTTGATTCAAAGTTGGCACAAAAACCGATTTTACTAAAATGTTAAAAGTCAGTCTAACAGCTTAAAATAGCGGCCATTCTACAAGTTAAATGTAATAGAATTTTTATCTTACACTTTATTTTGAAAATTATATTTCACCGCGATGATTATTATGAACTGTAATTTCACAATTTTAAAAAACTAGAGAGAGAGAGAGAGAGAGAGAGAGAGAGAGAGAGAGAGAGATCTTCTGGTAGGGTTTCAGCTGCTGCACACCAAAATTATATTTCACCGCGATGATTATTATGAACTGTAATTTCACAATTTTAACAAACTAGAGAGAGAGAGAGAGAGAGAGAGAGAGAGAGAGAGAGAGAGAGAGAGAGAGAGAGAGAGAGATCTTCTGGTAGGGTTTCAGCTGCTGCACACCATAATTATATTTCACCGCGATGATTATTATGAACTGTAATTTCACAATTTTAACAAACTAGAATTTTGAACACCGTTAAAATACCAAAAATAATCTAACGGTGTGACCAAGTCAGTTTTTGCAGCTTATATTGAATGTAACTTGAAAATTTTAAATTCTATTTTACACTGATTTCAACAGTGTTGCAACCAAAAAAAGACAAACAAATATGGTTTTATTGTTACTTTTTTGGAAATTAGCTTAGTCACGTCACAGAAACCAGCTCTTTATCTCGTATATTTTTTTCTACATTCACTCCCAGAATATCAATCAATTTCTATTTACTATATAACAAACACGATAACATACTTTAAAAGAAAAATACATAGTCAATATAAATATAACTACGAATTTAATGATTTACTTAGACAAACAGTTATTTTGGCACGAAAGACTAAAGATGCATTTCAAAAATGTGTTAGGCAATTATAAATATATTATAGCCATCAAAACAAATCTACAGATAGCACTTTTTAATAGCCTAAACTCCATGAAGAGATGCCGAGCGTTGGTTCCGGATCAAACGAAACCAACTCTACATATAAACTTCTCACAAAGTTAGTTGCAGTAGGCTAAGTTTTCTATTTTATGTGTCAATAATCAGGTAAACTGGCTTCATGTCGGTAATACAGTTTGCTTTATGCCACTTCTACCAATACTAAGAGAATCAAATTGCTTCCAATCTATAGCCTAAACAAACATTTTCTTGTTAGTTATGAATCAGTTATTAGTCAAATAAGTATTTAAATATTTAAATTTATGATTATATTTATTTTTCATAATATTTATTTATTTTATCATAATAATTGATACATTAGTAAATTGATACTGGTTTTTACTGCTTCGTATTCTCGACAACAATACGAGAATATTGTCAGTGATTCAGATATATTTGAACAACTGCAGCAGTGTTGTAACTGAACTATATTTGGTAAATTGCAAAACACTGAAGAAAACCATTGCTGTAGGTCGAAACGTCTGAATTAATTGTCGAAAAGTCGACCTAAACTAAGCACAGTGTAGTTATTAATATGATTTCGCCAAAGTAATTAGAACTAAATACATTTAGAAAAATATATATAAATAATTGTTCAAATATAAATATTTTTACACTTTTTCAAATTTGTAAATGGTAGATATTCATTAATAAATGTTAAAACTTTTAGGAGCTTGTAAGCTAGTTATTTTATTTTGACTTCTTGCGTTCTTAGCGAATTTCCATTGGCAAATGTGCCATCGTAGTAAGATCCAGACTCAGGAACATCTATCCTAACCTATAAGTCACCTTTTACTGGTAGACCTACGAGTGTTCTGGTTCAATTTGATTCAAATTGAGCGCAAAAATCGATTTTGTTAACTTCGACTAGATTTTAACCCAGCAAAATCTATTCAACGGCTTTGAAATTCTCTGATTTCATCATATTCAGCATTAAAATTTGCATAATATAGCTTTTGAAATTTTCAAACGTCCATTAAAACTGGGAAATTTAATTTGTCAGAGCTTATTGTTCATTTTCGTATTTTCTATGTTTAAAAGTTCAATGTTCTAATTAATGTCAATTTGATTTAAATTTGGGGGAAAATCGATATTTGTAATTGCCCAGAAAAACCCATCAAATAGTTTCAAAATGATCTTACAAAATACAAAACGTATCTTATACGTTTTTTTTGAAAATGTAATTTCATAGCCATAAACAGTCCATTAATAGTTTAAATTTTGAAAATGCATTGAAATTTTATAAAAATTAATTTAACGGGAGTTATAATTTATTTTCAAAGTTAAATGCAATTTAAGAGTTTATGCAGGATTTAATGCTGATTACGAGGTGAAGGCAGATTTTCAAAACGTAAGATAAAAAAAATTTGCTACCATCACTTCTACAGACAGCTATAGGCCAAGATTAAACGTTTATTTAAATATACTGCTTTTTAATTGCAATAAAACTGATAAAAATATATTCAATTTAGCAATTACTGTATGTGTTATTAAGATTAAATGAATTTTGCTTTACCGTCAATTTACTTATTTTTGTTAAGTTTAATGTTCATCGGTAAATTATAATTTTTGTTCTGACAGAACATATGTTTTAATAAAAATAGTGTTCCTTCAATGTCTGTTACAAATGAAAGACATTGATTTTTAATTTGCTAAGAAATAGTGAAGGTCTTTATCACTAGACTCTCCCGAGTGCCGCGGCAACCATTCCACCAAACTGACAACTTTTACTGCCGTAATAACAAAACATTTAATACACGAAGTCTTCAACGTACAGAACACATTCGGATATAATTAAACTGTTGAACTTATAGAAATCAATAACTAAAAAAAGTGGTTTAACTTCGAACTGTGCTGCAATAAACATGAAGCGAAACCAAAATTGTATGTAAATTTATGTTTCGAAAGTTGATTGCGATTTGAAAATAAACTTTTATGAATAATAAAAGCTGAAAAAAGTAAACCAAAAAACTTGAATTTTAAAACTACAGCAGTAAAATCAATATATTTCGGAGCTATAAAATAACTGGCGACTTTCAATAACCTTCTTTATTTTCATTAAAGAATCGAAAACTATAAATGACAGAATTTCTACTCTTCACGGGTGCAAATAATTAATCCATGAAAACAGTTTTATACTAAACTATTGGGCTAACATCGCTAGTTACGAAAAATAAGCACAAAGCTATGAAAAATAGACAAATATTACTGAAAATAATTTCGTAAATTTAAAATGGCCGAAGGTATAACGTAATACGACTTAAATCGCAAAATAACAATGCCGTAAAATAAATTAAATATGGTTTTCCTGTTATATTCCATTACTTAATATTTATTCTGTCTTGTTTATAATTTGTAAGACTAGCGTACTACGTTTTTAAAAACAGTTACAAGAAAACATTTCAGAGCAAAGAACGTGAATGTACTATATTTAACGATAATTATTTGTTTACGAAGAACTAGCCAATCGTTCAAACATATTTCTCAAAGTAACCGGGAATGTTCCAGAATTTTTTACCAACAACCTAACATTTATTTATAACAAGATGGATTGCTTTCCTCACAACTTATTTAAAGTAAAATTGAATTTCACCTAAACTAAGTTTGAAACAAAACCTAAATGACTTTAATCTCGATAAATAAATTAAAAAAATAACTTGTATACAACATTAGAAGAGGTGAAACAGTCTAACAGTAAACTGGAAAACATCAATAAAGTCAGAAACATTCACATTCTTTAAAAGAATAGTTTCAAGGTTTATGGTCAATAGCTTTATTTTTAATTACGCCTTTAGCATTGCGGTCGCTAGTTGCTCATGTTCACTCATATTAACTCATATCGACTCATTCTTCGCATTCAGTTTACACGACTGTACAAGTAACGGAAGAATTTCAATCAGTCCTGTAACTAGAGTTATGACACACTTAAACATTCCAAAGTTAGCTGATCGCTGCCGACAAGTGATTGTTTGTACCTTTCTCACTGCATTATGTCCCGCTATAAGTTTACTTCACAATTATTGTTAAATAAATCTTTTCAGAATGTACTGAAACTGCATCATTAATACAGTCTACACAACGGACTTGTTTTATTTACATTGTTAAATTGTGCATGGCTGAACTTAAAAAGTTGGTAGCAGCAATTATATACTCGTACATACAGTTTTTAAACGTTATTTCTTCGTCCTTCTTTACTATAGTTTAAAATTTATATTTATTTATTATTTATTATTTTTATTTTTGTTTCATTTTCTTGTTACATTAAGTTACAGTTCGTTACTTTTTATATAACGAAGTTACAGTTCGTTATTTTTTATATAACGAAGTTACAGTTCGTTATTGGTGTTATATAACACCAATTTTTTATATATATTGTGTTTAACGCCCAACTATTGTGCACACTTGGGCTAATGCAGAATATGGGATGATTTATAGCGTATGACAATGCCAAGCCCTGGCCGGGGATCGAACCCGGGTCCTCGGGGTGAAAGCCCAGTACGCTATCAACTAGGCCACCGAGGCGGCTATATATATATAAAGTTTGTTATATAAAAAATAACGAACTGTAATTTAATATAACAAGAAAATGAAACAAAAATAAGCTTACTAAAAATATACAGTAAGTATGAGAATTAATATTTGTCTTTTGAAAACAGAATGAATGAAATAAAAAAAATCAATTGAAACTTTAAACCTAGTATTTGTATAAACAAGTTAATACTGTGTTGAATTATTTCATTTGTTACCTCGGAAGGCCAAATTATATGAAAGTAAAATATGACAATTTAAACAGTATAATCTCTGTTATTATGAATATGGATTTTAAGGTAAAAGATTTTTGTACTTTATTGATAAATATCATTTTTATTTCACGTGTTGAAATACACTATTTCTTAAACAAATAAGGTTTATTTCGAGTGGGTTATGCTGTCATTCCTTACAGCAGCAAATTCTTGAAAGAAAAACTAGAGATTTATTTTTGAAAATGAGTTACTCTGAAACGCCTAGGTAACTTTGGTAGTGCAATAATCGACAGGCTACTACAGTACTTAATAATATCTAATTTCTAGCAGTAGTTTAGATACACAAACGTAAGAGATACACAAGTACACGTATATATATCGATAGTAATCGGAATTTCTATGCTGACAAGAAGAAGCATTCATTCTATGTATAAAACCAACACAAGCACGCGCGCTCGCGTACACACACACACGCACGCACGCACACAATAATAATAAAGGATACAATCACTGCAGTTAGCTACCTGCAAATAATTTATCCCCAAGTAATGAGCTTATCCAGACAAGCACGTCTACGCTGGGCACTACATAAATCCGGTCTCGATGTCTTCATTAGAAATGGGGATGTTATTAATGCCCGTACAGAATGCCGCCGGTTCAGAAGGCCTTCCACCTTTCACTCGTTTCGCTTCTGCGTTATTTATGCATTTTCTGGGAATAATGAAACTATATATTCTCACGGATTCCAAATTTGGTTCGGCTTGTTGCCGTGATACCTATTTACACAACGGTTCTAAGGTGACAAGAGCCTGAAGTAACGAACGTTACAGCTCAACAAGGGAAGACGAGCAGTCAGGTCAATTTGAAGGATTGGCAACGCAAACAAATTCGGTTATTATAAGATCATTTCGCACAAAAACAATTAACTCTTTAATAAGAAATTAATGTAAGCCTACCAATAAAATAAAAAACAAATATATTAACATATTTTATAACATATAAATAAATTATCATATTTTATAGAATAAATCGGAAAACCTAAGATTTATATTTATCGGTAGAGCTTAAGACACATTTTCATTAACTAAACAAAATAAACTTTTTCTACTTATTAGTCTTTAAAAATTTAGTTTAGGTATCGTCATATTACTAAAAAATTAATATTGTTAAGTAAATAATAACATAGTACGATATATATTATTGCTATTTGTTAAACTATTAGTCTATTTATATGTAATATCTTATTAAATGTTATGCTAAAAGCAATAAATCAACTAAATATTAATGTTTCAATGATTTTGTTGAGACGAAAGTAGTAAAATATTCTAATAATTATTATATTCTATATTCTGTTTTACTTGAGGTGGATGACATTTTAATCAGACAAGAAATAAAAATAAAGATAACTAATCGTTTTTTCATTAATGATAATAATTCATTTTCAAAACGTACAGTATTTTTGATATATCAAAATATTTTAAACTTTCAAAGAAAGGTACAAAAAGATTTTGAAAAATAATACAAAATATTACAAAAATGATAATAGTAGACCTATCAAAAAAAAAACGTTTAAACCAAGGCAATAAACAATACTAATAGGTTACGTTTAACATTTCACAGATATTTTTGTACCAGAATGCTATCCTTGCCGCAAACACAGATACTGAATTTCTTACAAGTTTGAATAGAAGTTGCTCAGCCAAGATATACAGATTAAGCTTTTTGCTATCAATTACAAAAATCATAAACAATAAAAGCATTGATTGGAAATTTGCTTAATTAGATCTAGGCTTGTTTCCTACCAACCATCTCGATTGCATTAAAGAAAGAACATTATAATGCTATTTATTACGCACGTTGTCACGACTTCACAATAATAATTAATGCTGAGAATCGCAATAAACGTTTTAATACTTCTTAAACCTCAGTAATAATACTAACCGAGTTTAAAATCTATAATTCTCTAGTTAAATTAAAGTGTTGTGTTTTATATTTGTATGTTCCGTAAAAATAATAATACTTTCGTGTATAAAATGTTTTCCTATTGCTTGCGTGATTCTAATAAATGTTGTTTTAAAAAAATAGTTCCTTTACGTCAACCAAGTGGGGCACGATTTTTGCTGTTAAATTAATCTTAAAATCATTGTTTCTAACTGGCACATTCTAGGAATCAAGAATAAATTGTGATTTTTGTTAAATATATCGCAAGAATATGTATTATATTTTACAAATAAAAATATTCACTTTTTATTGCAAAAAGAATAGCATGTTATTATTTAATAAACTATTGAACATTCATAAACAATATATTCTGCTTGTAATGAATCAGCAAACTTGGATTGCCTAAGCGAGTTTAAAGAAGCCGTGCGATTTTGATTGTCAGTTGCTTAAAAAAGGAAACACGACTCAAACCTGAAGATAAAATCTAATTAATCGATTCCTGGTAAGTTATCAGTAGCAAGCAGAGAGTAGCTGAGCAGCTCACGAGGCGGTGCCAATCACCTCTCACCGATAATGAGTCACACGTCGGAAGCTGTTCTTGTCTCGGATAAAATCATCTCACAAAGAAATTATCTACAATAACTTATAGTGTGCTGTTATTTATTTAAGAATGTGAAGAAACCACATAATAAATGGTACTTAGGCATATTTATAGAAAGTGTAGGCTACAACAAACGTCTGTGATTTGGTAATGTTAGCAGGACTCGTGTGCTTATCTGTCTAATAAAGCATATTTCAAAATCAGTATTTGTTGACCAATACTGCATGCTTTTTTGTTGCACTAGTAAAATATTTAATTTGATGTGCTATTATAGGCCTACATTTTTTGTGAATAAATATTCATTTTTATAACTTGAAGTTGTTTTTTTTAATTTATAAATACGTTATAAATTTTAAGATTGTTATACACAAAATGACATAAACTTTCTCAGATTTAATTATTTCTAACAAATATCTGGTTTATAACATATTTGTCAAATTATATGGTCTTTAAAATTTAATTAAAGGTCTATATAAAAATGTATTTATACTTAGTGTCACCTACCTTAGGCTATTTAGTTTTTTTAATGTTACCAAATTGATGATTATTATTTTATACATAAATTATAATTATTTATAATAATAATTGATTATTATTATTTTAATATTACCATTGTAATTACGCTTTTAGCAATGTAGTAGTTAGTTTCCTATATTCACTCATATTAACTCTAAGTTAACATGAACAATTTCGAACAAAATCTGATGAACAGACTTTAAGAAATAATTCAAATTTTCTGGTTTTTGAGTCGGTAGCTTCCGAACCGGTTTTTTAAGAACGTAATTTAATGTGTAAAGGTTGGTTTAATGTTTTATAAAATTTATTCATAAACTTTATAGTTTATAAAACCGAATAAAATACTTGGTAAGTTAACAACAACATTTTGATAATGGCTATCAATGAAACTGACTAAGATGAAAGTTTTAACAAAAGTGTAGTTGTCTTGTTTCAGTGTGTTACACTTTAATTAATTGTTTTTTATTTATTCGCTGTTTACAATTCTTCGGTAAAGTATTAAATGTACATATATCATACATAATAGTATTAGTCTATTATTATTAATAGTCTATAAAAGTATCTCGTTGGTAATGTATTATAACTTATGAAAAGTCAGTTTAAACCTCAATTTCATGATTTGAACTTTATGAGACCTTTTTTCTGAGAACTGTATGTTTTCTTAAAATAAAAAAGCTATTATTTGTCTTCAATACATAGTAAATAAATTATACATACTTTTGATTTTATATCACAAAAATATTGATTGTTTTAGGTTAAGAAATTATTTCCTAAAATTTCCTAATTCGAAAACTTTTTAACTATGTATTATAAATTTTATGGTGTTAACTTTTTTAAATGAAAGTAATTTTTGTGTTTATTTTATTGTTTTTTTTTTAAATTGTTTATTGTTAAATTATGCTTATTATGTTAAATTATGCAATTGAAAAATTGTTATCTATAAATTTTAGTTTCACTGAAATTTAAAGCCCTTTTCTTAAGTAATTAAAGTCAACATAATTTTGCTTACTCCACTGCAGAAATAGTTTGCATATAAATGCAACATATGAACCATTGTAAGCCTCGCAGGATGTAGGCCTAAGTTATTGTAGGTTAGTCGTCTTATGAATGGCAAGAGCTGATGTTCCGCCTTAAGGAGACGATAAATTTGAGTAGTTTACTGCCCCAGTGTTTAATTTGCGTAACTAAGACTCGTTAAAACAAAATAGAAGAGAAGTGAAAATGCTCACAGGCTAGCTGGGCGAGTTCAATTAGAGGCTAAATGAGCTGTAATTAGCCTCGACCAAGGGTAACACCTGTCTGATTGTATCTGCACAGCGCCTTATTGCTTCTACTGTAGCTGATAATCTTAGAAATTAATCCTCTTAAATGTGGGAGCTGAGTTCGTCGCTGTTTTTATTGCACTTTGCCAGTTTTAGTAAACTTCGGTATGCTCTGGAATATATCTCAGTAGTTGCTTTACTGAGAGTCTCGCTTTAATAATTATAACAATATAATCTTTATTTTATATTTCGGATTTTTTATTATTTTTTTAGGAATATATCTTTAAATCTCTTCTTATTTTTAAAATGTAATTTATAAAAAAGGGTAATGTCAAAAACAGGCCTACAATAACTTTTGTAAGTAGCCTATTAGTTATCTTGTACAAATCTGTACTAAATCAACTTCAGTAACAAACTAAGAATTATTAGAGTAAATACCTATGACCTCTTTCGGCACAAACCTGCTCATTGCGTTTGCAGTTGCAAATTGACCAACATTCCATAAACATTTCGTAAACAATAATAATGTCCTTAGACTTAATAAAATGTTGATTAATAAAAACAGTATTTATAAGAAGCTCATTTGATTCTCTTTTTTTAAATAGGTATTTTCAAAATTTAAATTTAAATTTAATTTAAATGTTCTTAAATTAAACTTCTCTTTGCGTAAGCGTCTAAGTTTTAATTTGATGTGTAAGTGATGATCAACAAGTAAAAACATCCATGTTGTGAGGGAAATTTTTCAAGAGAAAATGGCAACATTGCACAATATCCTCTTACATATGTTTTCTTACAGCTGAATAAACAAAACAACAATATATCGTTTTGTAAACAAGTTTTATTGATTTTGTTTTTCTAACCACAAAGCAATTATGGAAAACACTTTAAACCTAAGATTCGTAATAACGTATTTTTGTGGGTTGAACATATCTGCTATGGAAACCTTTAATGTATTGCTAAAAGCTTATCATGAGGAAGTAACGTTACGTGATAAGGTAGTGCATTTCGGTAGCACAAATCATTCATTGGAGGAACGAAAGATGTTAAAAATGAATATCTAACAGATCGACCATCAGGCTTTACAGATCTTCTAACCATGTACGGAAATATAGTACAGTCCTAGGACGTACAATGTACGTAGGGCCTATAATATCGTACGTATAATTATTTATTGCATAGCTGAAATTTTGAGTATCTTACACGGAAGTGTTCAGACTATTATTATGGAAGACTTGTTGATGAAACGAGTTGTTTGCCGTTGGGTTTCACGGTTTCTTATCGCCTGTCTGACCAAAGAAAATATTAGATTGTTGGTCTGTCAATGAAACACGAAGTTCACAAAGGGAACAACTCCAATTCACCAATTCACCAACTCCAAAGATAGCCAAAGTGGTAAGATAATGATAATCTTTGACTATCGAGGTACCAGAATGCAACTGGAACAGAGAAGTGTTCAATGGGAAGTATTATGTGCCTGTATTTCAGGAAGAAATGACCAAAGAAGCTTACCAAAGAAAGTCCGACAAGTAAGGCCGCATTTTTAGACAAAATGATATTTCAGTTGCTCTACATCTACCTTACAGCTCTGACCTTGCTCATATGACATCTGGCTTTTCCCTACAGTCAAGGAGCACAATACCTCCGTGGTATGAGCTTGGATTATTGTTGCAGTCTTTTTACTCTGCTAAAATAACTTACAAATGTTTATAACTATTTTCATGTGTTTTTATATTTATTTAATGTATTTTTCTGTTGTTGTTGTAAGGCTAATTTTTCCTTACAATAAATGTGTACAAATTATTATGTTTTGTGATATATATTATTCTTAACTAGTTTTTTTGTAAATATAATATGTGTGTGTGTATTTTGTTCGTTTTATTTATAAATATATCATTTACGTAATTATTTCTGGTACCTTTTGATCAATTTCGCGTCACTGTGATAATGGCCATAATGGTTTTTTGACGGGTGGGGGAAGAAAAAACTATAATCAAGAAAGGTAAAAGGGTTGCAACAAAATCAAGAGGTAATCAAAATCGTAGAATCAAACTACAAAACGATTTTAATTCAAGGCGTTGACTTATTTTATTCCAAATTTGACAAATCAGATGGAAAAGTGATGTTAAATTAAAATTTAACAAGTAAATAAATAAGTTGTTCAATTATTCAAGTGAGAAAAAATAGCAAACACAACAAAATTTGTGCATTTGAATTCAGTTTTTAAATAGCGTACTTATTTATGAAACTTTGCAATCATTCGGACTTTAATTTTTCCCTTAACGTCCTTATTTTAGAGTTCATTAAACGTGGGATCAACGTTAACAGCAGGGTAAAGCAAAGGGAGTAACTGCTGTTCGAACTAAAAACCTTGAGGCGCGCAGTTCAGAGACGCAACAGGCTGAACGGTGATTTAGACACATCGACCAACGATCGCCTACCTTTTTGAACAATTTTTCTATAAAGTTAGAGTCAAGTGGGACCAAAAAACCAACAGTCGTACGAATAGCCCTTATAAGATTTTTAACGACTTCTAAAAACGAAGACATATAGAATCGAGCTGACCTTACACCGGTCTAGAACAAAGCTCAGGACCAGTGCACATTTTATAATCCGGAGTCAGACTCTTGTAGTAATAGCTGTTTCGACTGTTCATTTTTGATAAACTATTTATCAAACCCCAATAATTGTCAACGTACATCTTAAAAGAAATTTAGAAACCTTATTCAGTTAACTGTGTAGTTTTTGAAATACATTTTGTATCTGAACTAAATAAACTGATTCTAAACTTTTACTGCAATTCCTTCGCTTCCACATTATCTAAAGTCTGCAGTTATAATCGTGTTTGACTTCGTCATGGTCTTATAAAACACCTGATATTTATAGGTTCAAGAGTATTTAGTTGAACTGATATTCAACTGATATTTAGTTGAATGAGTACAGTACTTATCAGTGTAAGTAATAAAGTATACATTTTATTCGAATTACCTTCGTTAAGTTTTACGATCGATGCCGTACGTTAATAATAAGCTAAGTTTACTTTTAATAACTTTGACATTTAGGGTCAGCAGCTGGGACATGCTATCCAACCATGCCTGCCTCGCTCTGTCAACGTGAAGGCTACCTTATAAATTATTGTAAAATTACTTGTACTTAGAAATACAAACCATCATCTGCTGACGCGGTGGTATTACATAAAGCCTTTATTAAACTTAGGCTTATTAAAAATGTTTTTTTATAAATTAAAATGATTGCTTTCGGAATTAAAGCGGAGAACACGAACCCTAATCGTCTACAAAAAGGTTACAAACAATGTTTTTTAAATAAGCAATATTTTTTTATCTTTGTAAACAGCTACCGAATATTTTTTAGGGAAATATAAACTGAAACGTTTAAATTTGAAGTCTGTCAGGGCTCGGTGGTAGACACAAGTCAGTCTGCTGCGTCTCAAAATTACGCACATCAAGATCATACGTTCGAAACTCAGTTACTGCTGTAAGCTTTGCTGATACAAATAAGCATACGTTTGCGCTGATTATGCGAGTCAGCGGCGTACCATCGTTATTCTTTATCTATTTTTAAAGTCAGTTTGAGAAACGGAAAACTATGCTACATAAATTTCTGTTTTTCCAATCGCAAAAAACATTTTATTAACCAAGAAACGAATTATGTGTGAATTTGTGTCATTGTATATGAAAGCAATTTAGAATAAAAATATATTTCAATAAATTAAACCCTTTTACCCTGTTTAATTACTTACGCAAACTAGTTAACACTTTAATTAACTAATCTGACAAGTTAGGACAAAGACTTGTTACCGTTGTCATGGTAACAAATGTATTGTAGACTACAACAACAGACTCGATCTCAAATAATATGATTGCCTCTATAAAACTATTTATAAAAGGTTTAAAATTACTTGCTGTTGTATACTTTGAAAGAAGAAAGATCTTTAGCAAATTTTAAACTTAAATTATTTCCAATCTAAATTTTACTCCTGAAAATTACGAATTCCATAAATAAGCCCGTTTATTATTTTCGAATTTACTTCAATTCTAAGAATTGTTTTGATTTACATTTAACGTGTTTACCCGAGTTTAAAAAGTATTCACTAATCCCTAATTGTGTGTAAGAATTTGGCATGTTTTGCCCATCCTTTACAATTGTTTGAATAATAATTGACAGAGACAGAGAGAGAGGAGAGGGGGAGAGAGAGACAGAGAGAGAGAGGGAGAGGGAAAGGGAGAGAGAGAGGAAGCAGAGTGAGAGGGAGAGAGAGGGGGAGATACTATAAACAACTATTACTTCCTCACTATACAAAGTATTATTGTCATGAAAAATTGATCTTCATATTTTGATAGATACAACTACAGTATTTTTTTTAGGCCTACTGAATCCAATACAAATTTGGTTTGAACGGTGCCCCTCTGGCCTAGCTTGGGTTTGTCTATACGCACAACACATACGTGAAGACTAAAAAGAATAACTAATTTGTATGTAAAATTATTCAGATCCTGTAAAATTTTCTAATATATTTTCTTTTCTTTTAATTTTGTTTTAAACATATGTTTTTTTAAATTAACAAAAATACGATTTTTTCCAAATAACAAATGCAGACTTCACAAACTCAAACAAATCATACAAAATATTCTAACCGAGTAGGCAGGTACAAGGAATATAAATTTCTTAAAATAATAGAATTTGTTTAAAGAATGTCAAATAAATATATATTTACTTAAATAAGTATATCAAATTTAAAACGCAGAAATTACGAGTTTCGGGAATAAGGTAAATTAGCAAAAAAAAGTAAACGGCTCGCGGATTTTATTTTATTTAAAAAAACCTTTTTCCCCAATTGTCAATTTTGTTTTATTGCACATTTTGGTGCATTGAATTGAGTTATGAATATTCAAGTACAGTCAAAATTTGAACAAATTATATGGTAAACTTCTGGACCAGCTGTTTTGTTCTACAACTATTTCCTGCAAAAGTCAGTTACCAAGTTATTTTTAACTTATGTAATTACCAATTTAATGCGAATATTCTGTCGTTTTCATTGTATTTTACCTAAATACGGTTTTATAGGTAATCAGTATAAAAATTAATTTTTATATTTATTGTATTTAGGCTGTAATTACGTTGTCAATTGCTGATCTTTCATTTTAAAGATTGCAAATGAGCTTGCAAATAAAGACTATCCGAAAAGAATTTTAGAGGCCATCGATGGTAAAATCTGTGTAAATTAAACATTGGGAATACGTGTTTTAATGTAATATCGATAAGTGTTAATATCAACAACTAATCATAGATTTCATCTCATTTTTTGTTGGAAAATGAGCTATTTGACCAGCCCTTTTTGGGTAATTTGCACCTATTATATTGCCCTGTTGATGTGTGAACTTTAGAACATGTTTTGATCAGTTGTTAAAAATTTATATACTGCTGTCAAAGTTCAGTTTAAATTTTCTATGTATTTACTTAATTTAAACTGCTAATTTATGTAAATAGCTTAATTTTGGAAGCTATCATCAAAATAAATGTCTGTGCCAAGAATGATTTTCGCGTAATAAATGATGTTCGTTTACGTGATGTTACTGAAAGACGGTATTTTATGATGTCAGCGAGACAGCTGCGTGCAGCGATTATGATTTTATATAGGTTAGTTATGGCTGCTTTGCTTCAACATAATATTCAGTAGGCCGAAGTTCAATAAAGGAAAGTTTTATAAAGCCAATTTATAGACTACAACGTATTGGCGTTCTCTCCAAAATGTTTGATTCCTCGACATGTTGCAGATTATAATGAAAACAAACATTTTAGTTTATTAATGGGTTCGAAATCCTAGTTAAAATTATACTACTTCCTTACTACGCAATAACTACGCTGCTTCCGTACACTAACGTTAATAATACTTATAACATTTCTAAATGTGTTTCACACTGTAGAGTATTCTACACCAAGTTCCTCACCGATACCTTTTTGATATCCAGGATCATATAAATAACGCAAATATAATTTCATCCTTTGTGAGTTCCTTCACTAGTGCTTAGAAATTTCTTCATTAGTTACTCCACATTCTCTTCTTCGAACCTGTATAAGCTCTTAAAATCTCCAGTAAGTGAAAAAGAACATGATTTATAATGTTTAACACTTTGCACACAAACTAAGTCTGCCATGACAACAGGGAAAATACAACATAACCATTTACTTCACAGGTTAATCTCCTACTGACCTTGATTCATCACTGTTAAAGATTTCCTTCTCATTTAGAGTATATGGTCGATCCTATTCATAACCATTTACTACTGACAAAGTAAATGGATCAATAAAAGGAGGATTTGCTCTTACTCTAAAGTATTTTTTTCTATTTTAAAGCGAAAAGCACATTGAGGCTATTATCGCTGCCCTAAATGTAAGTGTGAGTGTAAAGTGTTAAAGTCGTGAGTAGTGTTGTAAGTGTGTGTTACACTCGGGTACCGCAAGGGACGTTTAAATCCTCTCAATAGGTGCAGCTAGTCTGCACCCCCTGCGGAGTTTAAAGTAAAAAGTTTTGATTGATATTTTTACTTATATCAATTGAAGGTTATGCTTCAAATTTATAAGACTCAATCTGTAGGCCTATCAACAATTATAATTTTACTGTTGAACAATCATATTGATCTGTTATAGTATCAACAATTATAGACCGTAGTTCGGAATGTTAAAAAATATACAAATAAAAGGGGAAGGTACATTTAAAGCTAATAATTTTTATTGTTATAACATGCCTACAAAACAATTAATTATTACTTTTTAGATTTTTCAACTTTTTTTCTCATTTTTATAAAAAATTTGGGATGGAGAGAAAATATAAAAATTAAACAAAATTACAATTTATATTTTGTAAAAACGAGACGCACGCTAGAAATAATTAACTCTGAAATTATGTATAATTAAATCACTTTTGAATATTTCAGTTTTTTAAACGTTCATAAAGGACTAAAGACTTTTATGAAATTTTCATTATTTTCGGTTCAGCTGGAAAAACCATAAAAATACTTTCTGTTAAGCTGTTTTAAGTATTAAGTTTAATACAACCCAGTGCAAGTCAATACTTCTACGATTTCTTCACGTGGTACAGTTTAATGTTAAGTGCTTAGTAATAAAAGGACAGGATTGATTATTTTTAAGAAGCAGAGACTTTTTTATTCTGTTAGCAGTAGATCTACTGCACACACAAACTTTACAGTTGTAGAAAAAATAGATTTTCGTAATTTCAAACTAAATTATATATCTATTATTATAAATATGTGTATAATATTATAAGAATGACTACGCCTATACTTCCGTTTTTATATCCTATGGTTAAAATAAGATATGGTCGGTATTTGAATGTCTGCTCAAAATAAAACTAAAAAATAGTTCGAGTAAATTGATAAAAATGATAATAAACCATGACCATAACCATGGTTTATTTGAATTTTTCAAATTGTCCGAAACTGTAAATTTCTTCCATGTTGAATTTAGTACACCAAGGCCAGGATCTGCGTTATCTCGATAACTTCCCGTTAAGTTTCAGATAGGACTACTCTGCCGTTAAATGAAAGGAAGACGTTATACAAACTCCCGATAGCCCTTGTCGGGTGAACAAATTCGCTAATCTATTGATAAAATTATCTGCAAGTTGAAGCAGCCGATATAGAGTTGTCCGGCAAATAAAAATACCCGAATCTTTTACTTAGAGTATGCAGTGTGTATGGTAAATTGTTAGATATGCTCATTTTATTGGTACTTTGGATGAATGAACAATTCAATTATTTGCTCAGTCCAGAGGCTATAAAGTATTTAAATAAAGGATTTTGTCGATGATTTAGGTTAACAAAGAGAACTGCCAGGTTTCCTATACCTGCTCAAGCGTCTAGGTGGCAGTCGGCCATAAATTACAAATAGAATAACATAACTTAAAATTAAAAGCTATAGATATTATTAGCGAACTAAACACAATTACGATTTAAACAATACTGTAAGTTTATTAAACAATAATAAACTGTGTTGTTGTCCAAAACGTTACTTAACAAATCAAATGAATAATGAACAAACTACAGAATAAGTTATTTGAAGAATAAAATTAGTAGGCCTATTATGCTTTTTAAATTTGCAAAACTATTTAGTTCCATTTTTCAGTCACTAAGGAGGTTTTCAACATGTTCGATCAATCTCATTCGAGCAATTTTACTAAACTAAGTGAAAAATTGTAAATCCAACCTAAACGGTAGTTTTACATAGTTATCGGAAAGATTACAAATTTATAGAACCTATTTAATTAATTTAATTAATTAATTACTTAATTAAATTAAAGAATTTAATTAAGCCTATTTGTCGGTAGGTTAAATTACCCGCCTAAAACTACCCGGACTTTTGTCGGGATATTAAAGGGATTTAATAGAGTGTTAGGCCTTCTTGTAAATAACATATTACAAAAAATCTGACAAACCAATTTCGAGAAGTCTGTTTTTTATCAGTAACCTCAGAACAGCATTTCTGTTCTACACTCTTTATAAACTATTTACGAGGTGTGTTCAGAAAGTAACGAGAATTTTAATTTTTTGAACAAAATATTTATTTATTCTTCTACATTGATGTTGTCGCCTTCAAAATAGTCCCCATTGGAGATTATGCACTTGTGCCAGCGCTTCTTCCGATCCTGCCGCCTCGGTGGCCTAGTTGATGGCGTACTAGGCTTTCACCCCGAGGACCCGGGTTCGATTCCCGGCCAGGGCTTGGCATTTTCATAAGCTATAAATCATCCCATCGTCTGCATTAGCCCAAGAGTGCACAATAGTTGGACGTTAAACACAAAAAAAAACAAACAAACAAAAATCTTCCAATCCTCGAAACACTTCTCAAACTCGATCTTTGAGATAGCCTTTAGTTCTTTCAGCGATGCGCTTTTAATGTCATCTACGGCTGTAAAACGACGGCTCTTTAAGGTTCTCTTTACTTTTGAAAATAGGAAAAAGTCACACGGAGCCATGTCTGGCGAATAGAGGCTGGGGCATCGTTACAGTACTGTTTTGGGCTAAAAATTCACCAACAAGTAATGAAGTGTGAGCTGGTGCATTATTGTGGTGCAAAAGCCATGAATTGTTTTTCAACAGTTCCGAGCGTTTTTTTCGGATTGCTTCACGCAAACTGCGTTGAACTTGTAGGTAATACTCCTTATTGACCGTTTCACCTGTTGGCACGAATTCATGATGCACTATGCCATTAATATCGAAGAACACAGTGAGCATAACCTTCACATTCGACCGCACTTGTCGAACCTTTCTTTTTCGGTCTTGGCGAGCCAGAATGCCTCCACTGGGATGATTGAGCTTTAATTTTGACGTCATATTCTTAAACCCATGTTTCGTCACCTGTTATAATACGTTTCAATAATTCTGCATCGTCTTTGACTTCATTTAGTAACTTGAGCAACTTCCATTCGCCGCTGTTTTCGTTCAAAATTCAACAATTTTGGAACGAATTTTGCTGCCACGCGTTTCATACACAAAACATTGGAAACAATGTCATGACATGATCCAATCGATATGCCAACATCATCAGCGATCTCTCTAATTGTGATTTTGCGATTGTTCATAACCATTTCTTTCACTTTTCCACGTTTTCATCGGTTGTTGATGTCCAGGGCGTTCGTCATCTTCAACGTCTTCACGGCCTTCTTGGAAACACTTATACCACTCGTAAAGTCTTGCTTTATTCATAGTAGACTCACCATAGGCCTTTGTTAACATTTCACACACTTTTTTACACTTTATTCCATTTTTTACGCAAAATTTGATACAAATTCTTTGATCCATTTCTTTTAACAAACGAAAGTCGCCGAGCCCATAAAAACACGTCTAACCTTAGTGGCTGTCACAGACAAAGTCAACAATGAAAACAGCTGAAAGTTTTATCATACTTCAAAGGCATGTATACCAACATAATAAAAAAAATGTTTGACAATCGGACTCTCCAAACCCGCGAAATTTAAAAATTCTCGTTCTCGTTACTTTCTGAACACACCTCGTATTTTATTCAGCTGTTCATTCATTTTATTTATTTCAACGATCTTTACACCATAATTGCACTAAAAAAAATCTTAAATAGCTTTAAAACGTAAAAATTATAATGTATTTATAGCAACTTTTGTGTTCATACACAAAGTAAATGCAGCAACTTTTTATTGCTCAGCGATATATAACATGTCTATTTACTGGCTCTTGAAATAATCTGAAATCTAGAAAAAATAATAAAGAATGACAAAAATAAAGACATTCAAAAATATTTGGATATTTCAAACTGAATAAATATAATTTTACTTCGTATTTCTGGAATTTGAAAATATCGAATAAAATCCATAATAATAGATTGTCAAGTAAATATAATCTACTGTTGAATCTACAACAATATAAGTAAATTGAATCTACACTTTTAATATTCAATTGGTTGTTTGAAGATAGCCTATTGTTTTGCTTCCAGTTTAGAAATACTACAAGTATTATCTCAGACGTTGCAGTACCATTATAGGTTGTAGGAACCTATAGGCTTAATTAAGAACAAGTTTCTTAAAAAAAATAATAAATAAAATTGACAGATTTTCATTAACAAATAAAAAAATTGAAAAGAAAACTTTTAATTATTTATTTTTCTCGAGTATGCTGTAAGTGGGAATGCAAAGTTATATACGATCTTTGAAACTACATTCCCGTATAATATGAAATAATTTTTAAAAAATATAATATTTTTATCAAAATATTACTTACAGACTTTCATAAACTTTTATTAAGATCAAGACGCAAAACGTAATAAATTGAAAAACTTGAAACAATGCTGTATTTTGAACAGTCCCTCTGCAAGTGTACCTATTATACGTTCGTATAATTGATAGGCTATACAATTCACAAGAGTACTTCTCCTAGATAAAAGGCACGCATTACGTATAATTACACAAGTACAACACTTAGATAGCTCTATGAACACTTATTTTTAATTATCCCTAATAAACATGTCACAGCGAAAACTGTAAGAATTTATAATACTTGCGCAGTAGGCTAGACAACGTTTAGTAACACGGCAGCCATATAAATACATAATCACGTAAGTACAGTACTTAGACGTGTTAGTCAAGTTCTCATGTAGGCCTAGTAATAAAAATAAAGAACATGTGTTTCTTGTACAGCCTACATTTCTTGATTAAAAGGCTAATTAAAAGTATATTTGTTAATTTTATAGAAATTAACGTGAGAAATAATTGTGTTTTTCTCACAAAGGTGAGACTGAATGTCCTTGGCGGAGAAAAAATTATTTCAAATCGTTGTTCTTCAATTTAATTTTTCATTATACGAAGTATAAAAATAATATCGTGATGGTGAAAAAATCGATCACGAGATTCTGATGAAATTATCCAATAGTACGATTTTCAGTTTCCCTGAATGAAAAAAGTAAGGTTATCTTGAATGCTTGTCTATCTGTCTATGTCTGTTAATGCATCGGAGACTAAAATTAATTGACCAATTTTTATAAAATTTAGTATTTACCCCGAGAGATTAGATTAATCTAGCCTGTACTCGGGCATACTTTACTAGTTGAAGGCGTTATAATTACCACAGTACGGTAGGCATTTTTAAAAACAATAATTTAATAATTTTTAAGTACTACAAGGAAGCTTTTTTATTTCAATTATTTAGCGGATCGAAGAGGGCTGTAAGGGCTGCATCCCCTCTTTGGTATTGGAAATAATTTGAAGAAATATAAATTTATTTATTACCTAATTAAGTAAAGTAAAAATGCCAACTATTGGCATAATTTTACTCTTTATATTAAAACGAGGTTCTCTGAATCCTGCACGCATAGATATAGCGGGACAGGCTAAAGTTTAACTTATCCTTGAGAAAGTTGGAAAGGAATAAGTACGCGCACACGTTTGTTAGGAGCGGCTACGTGGACACTACGGACATGAGTGGGAACAGAGAGATAGTAGACAAAGTCGACCCTAATAAAAGTGTTGATGAATCCGCGAAGTTGGAAAAAAGAAAGTTAGACTTCGTTATCTGAAGTAAATTATCAATTAAAACCATAAACTTAGTAAAAAAATGTTTATAAAATATATTTTCACGTATTTCTTCTATAATTTTAATTAGTATTAATTTCTATATTTAACATTATCTATTCAATGTGATCAGTAAGTTAATTATACAAAATAAACTTATATGTAGGCCTACTACAATAAATAATATATTTTTTATATTTTATCTTAAAGATTTAATTTATTACCTTAAAATAGATTTAGTTGAAGTATATCAATAATGTATGTAGGTCCATATGTAATTATTGCATATGTTTAAGAAACTATTCAAAATTATATTTTATGTGTTATCGGGTTTATCCGTGGTAAACCTCCCCACCCTTTCAATTTGTTACTATTTATTTATTACGTACTATTTTTACGTCATGTAATATAAACTCATTGTTATTATTGCATATTTAGTTAATAGCGATGATTACTTGTGTTTATACACTATTTCTATTACTTGTATGAAAATTAGCTTATTCTCACATCCATAAAGCTGTGCACTTATTTGTAGGCTACTGTATTATAAATAAAGTTAGTTCTAAAAAAATATAAAATACTGCACATGTCCGATTGCTGATTACGTTTGCAATTTTAAATTAGTTCACGTGAGTCTACAAAATCGTCATGGGGGGAGTGTTAGTGCCTGCAAAATTACTTGATACCGCATCAATGGTTGGCAGTTTTGCAAGCCGGATCAGTGCTCATCTTATCTTTCGCGGACAATACGTCAGCTTTGCCCCTAATTTTTCACATTTTTCCCGATTTATTCTCAAACCGAAAATTCTTTTATTTCAAATGCTTTACAGTGACTTCGTACTCGATCAACCGTATTATGAGGCACTATTATTTGAACTATTATTATTATTACTGAACCTTATTATCAGAAACTAGGGGGAAAAACTAATTCATCTTTAAAAAAATATTAATAATTTAATGTTAGCAATCATTATTTTAAGTTACTTCTATAACATGGACTTTATGTTCACTCAACTGTCTACTCCACATAAATATGCATGAACACATAAAGACCTATTAGTTAATAAGTTGTTTGAAATTGTTTTTCAAAGTTTTGTAATATGGTAGCTGATTTTGAATTTACAGATAAAAGTGTATTCGTGCACCAAATGTCTGTAAGTAATGTCTGTAACCTGCCGATGAGTCAGCTCTCTAAATGCGTTTAAGATATTGTAAAACACCATTGCAAGCCTCTGAAAGTTTAACCTTAAAAAATAAATAAACAAAACATTAACATTACTAGAAACATTTAAATTGTAGTGTATATAATCATATGTATTACGAGGATTTTTTTTAATTTGTAACAGCTGACATTATAATGACTCTTCGTGTCCGTATTATTCATATGTGATATTATTAGAGCCTAGGCCTACATATTTTCCACAAACATGTTTTTTTAATGACAATTTGTTTTGATTGTATAACAGTGTTTTACAAATTTCGATAAAGTTGTTTATTAAAAAATGCAAATTATTTTTCTATGAGATATTATTATTGTTACACTGAAACAATTAATTAAACATTACATGAATTTTCAAAAATATAAAAAATGATTAGAGAAGAGTCATACCTAAAATTTACTTTTTTAATAATCAGTTGTAATAATTTATCTTTAACAATTTAAAACACGTATTAATCTTTATCATTTATTACAAAGTTTACGATAAATAATCGGTTATTTCTATTATTAATTTATTATTAATATACGTAATTATTTTCAACAGGTGTTTTTAATTTATTTATTTAATGTTTAGTGCAATATGACTAGAACAAGAGCAAAGAAAGTACCAAGCTACAATATTGTTTTACATGTAGGCCTAACAGGACTGTGTTTACAGTTCTTGAGGTAGGCTAATAAAGACATACCTCCTCAGCTGTGGTTTTGGCATGAGCGATAAGATTTGGTGTCGTAGTTCTTCTATCGTCCGACAGATGGCAGGGTTTGGTTAGTGCGGCGACATTAGCTGCTAAGAGTTGTTTGTAGTATAACTCTGCTGATTGGCTGAGTAACAATGGATTAACTCTGACTGCTTTCAGCACATTGTTGTTGTCATTATTGGTAACGTTGCCGCCTAGCGAGACTGATGAAGACGAATCGACACTATCTTCCAAAGTGGGACTGCCCAGGACTGTACTAGACATTAGGCTTCACGCACTCCTTCCACCAATTTATTTATAAAACGTAAATAATTACGCATCAAACATTTACGAAAAATAGAAACTGGTATTTGTTAATACTAATTAAACTGAAATGTTACTAAGGCAACCGTATAATTGAAATATCAGATTTTAGCAATTTTATAAATTTATTCTTACAACAAATAGTTTGCGAGTTTTTAAATTATTATGAACCACCATTTTGCGGTATTTCAATTTACTCCAATTTGCCCACGTTTTTTATATTGTCAGGTGTAAATAATTCAGTTTTCCATTTAAACTAGATAAAATAATGGCAAATAGCGATCACCGGAAACGATAACTTTAAAAACACACACTATTATGAGAAAACACAAAACTAAGTATTTTAATAATTAATTACGAATAAAGTGGGAAGGAGAAATAAAATAAGAGAGGATTTTAAAAGAAATAATAAACAGGTTTCCACTAACACTTCATTATACAATTATAATTAACATAATTAGCACTGCACTTCACTGTTTGCAATGAACGTACTGAACGAGATAAAAGTTCCCGCCAACAATGAGTTAATCACTTGCTCAAGGTCATACAGGGGTTGTGTCGAGGGAAGGAGCGGAGAGCCGAGTGTCCTCCTGCTGCCTTCACTGATAGTTGCCAGGATACTGGCAAAAAAAATACAGACTCACATGAGATGAACATACAGGAGACAAAAAGAAAGAAAAGAGCCGAGCGGTGGGGGGCAATATGGTGTATGAACGGGGAGGGGGTAATGTTTCCTTGCGCCCCAACCTCGCCAGATATTGAATTTATCGGAGGGGAGGGGAAAGGAGAAGAGATGTTATCAATTGCAATTCAATATTATAATAAATGTCAACTACGAAATGTTTACTCGCATTAAAACTAATTTCGGGATGACTTCATTGATTGTGCATTTTAAATTTTAAAACGTTCGTGATGACGTAAGAAGTCCGTTTTAAGATTTACAAAAAGAATGTTATTTTTAGTGCAGCAAAACTTTATAATGCTCGTTGTAGTGACTTTATTGTTAAATAGATACATTTTTTTTGAAACAAACGCATTTGTGCATTGCAACTTCGTCTTTTGTTCTGTCAATTTGTAAAATGTTACAATACTATTCATTTTCTAAAGAGAGTCTGTAGACAAAAACAAGGGCCCTTATAAATTTGCTTTTCTGTGTTTTGGTAAATCAACTCTACCCGTAAACGACATGACCGGTCACCATAACGTTTGGCAAAAAAGGGGTAGTTTAGCAGTATAATCTTGAGGATAAATATTTTTTTTTTTTTTTTTTTATCTCTTGAAGGGTAGCATTTGAAACTAGAAGTGATACTAATTCCTAATAATGTCTATATTTCATACAAAGTTTTTATGTAGAGCAACCAACCTCTTCGAAAATTAAAGTTTTTATTTCTACCCCCTCCAATTTAGATATGATAAATTAGAAAAAATAAATCTATAGTTCGAACCAAAACACAAATGGTTTTATTTATTTTTTGATATTTAACATTTGTGTAATTATGGACTTGAACAAAAAGGCTTTTGAAAAATATACAAATAAACCATTATTGGTTTTTTTAAGTCGTTTGACCTTTTCTGCGAGGATGAAAGAAACAAAATACGATTTAAAGTATTTTTTTAAGTTTGGGCGTCCAATACGTTCCCCTAAAAAAATACTTGCATCGTACGCTACAAGCAGTACAGTCCGCTTCGCGGCACGATAGACAATATGGAAGTCAGCTGATCCATTATTGTTAAAACAGTATGTATGAGTAGCTTACATTTGTAATAAGACTCCAACGGATCCTCAATACGTGCTTTAAAAACATGTACTTGAATATATATTGCACAACTGCAGGCGCAAACAATCTTCAATTTGTATGAAGTACTCTTAGTAACATTACATTAAATATAACCTAAATACAGTATAATTAAGTAAATATGTCGTCAACAGTCCTAAGCAATACTGTAATTAAATTTGTAGATTTTACAAAAGTAACTAAAGAAAAATGCCTCAGTGAAGTTATTACGGGGAAGTGATTAACATTAAGGTAAAGTATGTGTTGTTTTAACGGCATTAAATTTAATTGTGTACGTTAATATTAAGTTTCTAATAATTATTATTTAAATTATAAAAAATGCAAAAACTTGACTTTAACTTCAAAGTGAATGGCATATCTTATTACTTATGTAACCACTCGCAGAGAGTGTGTAAGAAGAAAGCGACCAGACTTGTGGAAAAGTCATGGATTCGTCATCAAGACAACGCTATGGCACATATACTGCATTCATTTTTGGCTAAGCATGGGATCCCTATGTTGGAACACCCACCCTACTCACCAAAACTTGCTCTATATGACTTCTTCTTCTGAAAGAAAGAAAGTCAGCGTTGAAAGGAATGAGACTGGGACAGCTGAAACAGCGAAAGTAAAAGCGACGGAGACCCTGAACAACGTGCTTTCAGAAAATGACTTGAAACTGCTTTGGCCAATGGAAAATTGAAATGGAGCTGTGCAGTGATCGTGAAGAGGAGTGTAGTTAAGCAGACAATGTTTAAGTTGTGAAGAAGTAAAAGCAAATAATGTGATACCATTAATCCGGTGCATGCGTGCGTGTGTGCGTGTGTGTGTGTATATGTATGTATGTGTATGTGTATGTGTATGTGTATGTGTGTGTGTGTGTGTGTGTGTGTGTGTGTGTGTGTGTGTGTGTGTGTGTGTGTGTGTGTGTGTGTGTGTGTGTGTGTGTGTGTGTGTGTGTGTGTGTGTGTGTGTGTGTGTGTGTGTGTGTGTGTGTGTGTGTGTGTGTGTGTGTGTGTGTGTGTGTGTGTGTGTGTGTGTGTGTGTGTGTGTGTGTGTGTGTGTGTGTGTGTGTGTGTGTGATCATCAAAACATTATCTGGAAGTCAGGATCGGTGCTCAATTTATGGTTCCGGAAATGAGTTTTATGATAAAGGCCGCTAAAATACTTAATTAACTAATGGAATTTTTTTAAAAATTGATTATTAAAGCGTAAAATTTAGCAAATGGAGAACAGCTTTGCATTCGTCAAAGATCAGCGTCACTCAATCAGTTTCATCGAGAAAACGTTTCAGATTTTATTTATTTTATATTTATTTATAAACTTCGTATACATTTTCTTACGCTTGACACATCATATTTAGGACTGGTTTGTTTTTTTTAATTATATATCAGAGAGAATTGTACGTGGAATAAAACTATGTAAACAAGCTATTTTTAAAAATTGCGTCTGTGTAACAAATCTTTAATTTTCTTAAAAAAACTTATTTTTCATTGTTCTGGTGATAATTAGAAAATAAACTGAGGTCCTTATCCAAATGTTTAAAACAAAATACAATTCACTGCATATTTTACAAATTTAATAAAGAAATATACCGAGTATATCCAAAATAATCTTCAAATTCTAATTCGTCCAAGTAGTTTTATTTCTGAACAAACAAGCAACTATTCAATTTTTGTCACAAATAATATAGCCTAATTTAGTTTGATAAATTGAATTCTGGTTAAAAATTTATTGGCAGTGCTAATGTAGCCCTTTAATGTCACTAAATGCCTGCAGGTCTACAAGAGCATTAGGGTGAGTAGCATTATCAGTTTATTTTACATTTTTTGTAAAACTAAGCTTTCGTCAGGGGTTTTGTACGGTGTGTAGCCAACTTGTACGGAAGTATGGCTTTATTTCAAATACCTTCAGAAGCAAACTTTTTTTTAAATTCAAGTCTGAATGTCTTGAAGGCCACACTAAAGTGTATTGTCTTTTATTAGTGCGATTTTTAAAGTTTTTTAATAGCAGCTCATTTCCTGGATCGTAAATGGGTAATGTTAAATCATTTTGCTTGAACCTGATTATCATTGCTGTTATTCTGTAACGTATTTCTGTACAGTTGTCCTGTTTTTATCAGTCCATTTGCACATATATTCAAAAAAGTAGTTTCCAATCGTTTCTAATAGCTTCCAATAATTTGATAAGCATAACAAAACCTTCCGGCTAATAATTAATTTTATTAAGCTATTAAACAGTAAGCTATAAGGCTATAATATACAAAACAGTTAATTAAGATATTAATTTGTTTTTGCACCAAGAAATTATTAAACATATAATGTGTAATGTGTATTATACGTTATATGTTTAATAATTATAAAAATGCAAAAACTTGACTTTAACTTCAAAGTGAATGGCATATCTTATTACTTATGTAACCACTCGCAGAGAGTGTGTAAGAAGAAAGCGACCAGACTTGTGGAAAAGTCATGGATTCGTCATCAAGACAACGCTATGGCACATATACTGCATTCATTTTTGGCTAAGCATGGGATCCCTATGTTGGAACACCCACCCTACTCACCAAAACTTGCTCTATATGACTTCTTCTTCTTCTGAAAGAAAGAAAGTCAGCGTTGAAAGGAATGAGACTGGGACAGCTGAAACAGCGAAAGTAAAAGCGACGGAGACCCTGAACAACGTGCTTTCAGAAAATGACTTGAAACTGCTTTGGCCAATGGAAAATTGAAATGGAGCTGTGCAGTGATCGTGAAGAGGAGTGTAGTTAAGCAGACAATGTTTAAGTTGTGAAGAAGTAAAAGCAAATAATGTGATACCATTAATCCGGTGCATGCGTGCGTGTGTGCGTGTGTGTGTGTATGTGTATGTGTATGTGTATGTGTATGTGTATGTGTATGTGTATGTGTATGTGTGTGTGTGTGTGTGTGTGTGTGTGTGTGTGTGTGTGTGTGTGTGTGTGTGTGTGTGTGTGTGTGTGTGTGTGTGTGTGTGTGTGTGTGTGTGTGTGTGTGTGTGTGTGTGTGTGTGTGTGTGTGTGTGTGTGTGTGTGTGTGTGTGTGTGTGTGTGTGTGTGTGTGTGTGTGTGTGTGTGTGTGTGTGTGTGTGTGTGTGTGTGTGTGTGTGTGTGTGTGATCATCAAAACATTATCTGGAAGTCAGGATCGGTGCTCAATTTATGGTTCCGGAAATGAGTTTTATGATAAAGGCCGCTAAAATACTTAATTAACTAATGGAATTTTTTAAAAATTGATTATTAAAGCGTAAAATTTAGCAAATGGAGAACAGCTTTGCATTCGTCAAAGATCAGCGTCACTCAATCAGTTTCATCGAGAAAACGTTTCAGATTTTATTTATTTTATATTTATTTATAAACTTCGTATACATTTTCTTACGCTTGACACATCATATTTAGGACTGGTTTGTTTTTTTAATTATATATCAGAGAGAATTGTACGTGGAATAAAACTATGTAAACAAGCTATTTTTAAAATTGCGTCTGTGTAACAAATCTTTAATTTTCTTAAAAAACTTATTTTTCATTGTTCTGGTGATAATTAGAAAATAAACTGAGGTCCTTATCCAAATGTTTAAAACAAAATACAATTCACTGCATATTTTACAAATTTAATAAAGAAATATACCGAGTATATCCAAAATAATCTTCAAATTCTAATTCGTCCAAGTAGTTTTATTTCTGAACAAACAAGCAACTATTCAATTTTTGTCACAAATAATATAGCCTAATTTAGTTTGATAAATTGAATTCTGGTTAAAAATTTATTGGCAGTGCTAATGTAGCCCTTTAATGTCACTAAATGCCTGCAGGTCTACAAGAGCATTAGGGTGAGTAGCACTGTCAGTTTTTGTAAAACTAAGCTTTCGTCAGGGGTTTTGTACGGTGTGTAGCGAACTTGTACGGAAGTATGGCTTTATTTCAAATACCTTCAGAAGCAAACTTTTTTTTAAATTCAAGTCTGAATATCTTGAAGGCCACACTAAAGTGTATTGTCTTTTATTAGTGCGATTTTTAAAGTTTTTTAATAGCAGCTCATTTCCTGGATCGTAAATGGGTGATGTTAAATCATTTTGCTTGAACCTGATTATCATTGCTGTTATTCTGTAACGTATTTCTGTACAGTTGTCCTGTTTTTATCAGTCCATTTGCACATATATTCAAAAAAGTGGTTTCCAATCGTTTCTAATAGCTTCCAATAATTTGATAAGCATAACAAAACCTTCCGGCTAATAATTAATTTTATTAAGCTATTAAACAGTAAGCTATAAGGCTATAATATACAAAACAGTTAATTAAGATATTAATTTGTTTTTGCACCAAGAAATTATTAAACATATAATGTGTAATGTGTATTATACGTTATATGTTTAATAATTTGTTGCCATAGTGAGAAGCTAATAGAAAATATTCTGCACGCAGCCGTCTTACTGACGTGATAGAAGCGAATTTCCAAAAATATTTGTCTTCGCAAATTTTCTCTCGCTTCGTCGACTGGAGACCTCTGCGTCGTCGTTGAACGGCGAAACGGGTCCTTTTTGAAATTCTTATTTGACCATCCTAATCAGCGTTAAAATCTCCTTATATTATCATTTTAAACTTTCAAATCACATTGAGAAAATAAGAAAACAAACCCTGACCAGTGTCATAATTTCAACGGATTTAGAAAATTCAAAATTGTATTTAAAATTGTGTTACTTCTAAAAGATCCGGTATCTTTAAGTTGTATTAAGTTTTGAATGTGTAATAAGTGTTGAAATGACCATTATTTTCACATTACTTGACACCATAGAGTGGCAAGTAGCCAAACATTAAGTTACTGAAAGGCTAGCGGGCTGTCTTAGCTATTTGAGTTCAACAATTGCATGCGGTCTAAATAATTACAAGTGATTATCTCTTAAAGTATAATAAGAACTACTGTATTAAAGCTGGTTATTTAGTGCAGAGTCGAAAGGTATATAATATAACATTCAGGCATATTCTGAAAATTATTCAGTGGAGCTTATTTCACTGATGGAAATACACATTAATCGGCTGTGCTACAAAATCCCATACTTTTAATTGAGTTTAGTAGTGATTTGTACAATCTACTTTATAAGGAACAAATATTACATTTGGAGACAATCGGGAAATGCGTTGAAACGCAATTGTATACTAAAACAGAAAGAACATGCAGTCTTCATAAAAAGAATTAAAGTCTATTGTGTCCAGCTAAAACAAAGAGAGCTCCTCTAGTTCAATCAAAACCGAAGTTTCAACGGTGTCTTTCAATCTTTTATTAGATTTTTGAACGAGTAGGCTATTCGTATTAGTAATTTCCATAACTTTGTTCTCCTAATAATGCGTGCCAGCAGGGGTAGTGGTGAATAACAACTTAAAAGAAAATATATAAAAATGAATGAAGTCTAATTATACCTTTTAATGTACGAAAAAGACACGTAACTATGGTGGTTATGGAATTAAATGTTTTCAGAAAACTTCCTGACAGTATTAAAAACTTGATAGTTTGTCTTGTTTTATATCTAAAAAACGTATTATTTTAATAAATTCTTGTCATTGTCTAAATTTAATTATGCGTAATAGATATCGTATATATTAGGCTATACTATTTTATTAAAATATTTCTTGACTTTCTTGACTGTTTCCTTAAAATATTTGTCAAAAGACATCCTGTATAAATTTTACCGTATTTTTTTCGTTTTGAAAGAGTAAAATATTATCCAATCAATACAATGAACGTTTTACACAATAGGTAATTCTCGATTTGAATTAGTCTTTTCACTGTAATTGGTGTAAACAAAATTTATAAATAAGTGTAAAGAGATTAAACAACAACCTTGTTCAGTTGGCAGGGCAGCTACACTCGTTCCGCGTAGTTCAGTTAATTATTAAATACTGACTTACCTTCTGTTTCTATTCGAACTACGGATTATAATACAGCAATAATTAAACAGATTAAAATGCATTTACTGGTTGTGTGTCAACACACAGGGCACGTACATGTAGCGAGTGGATGTGGTTAGGTTAGGTTAGACCACGCACACTGAAGGCTATTTTTAGAGTTGGACCTGACCTACATATTATCGTAGTCCCCCTCACTCGCGACGACTAGATTTCGTTTCCAGATTTTGACAAACAGGCCTACACTCATTTAATTTTTGTAACAAAATACAAGATTATATTTTACATTTGTATCCATCAACTATGTTTCATCTTTACTTAATTTTACTTTAAATCCCAAATTCGCACAATTTTCCAAATTAGTTAACTAATTCCTTATTATTTTTTTAAAGAATAGTAAGCCTACACACAAAAGAATCTTCAACTCTGAAATGACAATGTGATTGGAAAAGAAATCTAAAATAAAACCTAAAGCGTGAAAGACAAATGCAAAGGTTTTTCTGCAGTAATCTGTTCACAAAATATCTGTAATCAAAGCACAAGACCACGATAAAGTAGGTAAAAATATTAGGTTATTAAATAATAACTTAAATAAGTAACATACGTATTAACTGTAAATAAGTATTTAATTGTTTGGGGAATTTAAATAAGAAAACTACTAAATTAGTTGTATACTGATGTAGAAATTCGTAAATTTAGACTTAAAAGTACAAAATTATAAACTGTACAAAAATCATTATCAAAAATTAATTGCTAACGTTCGAATACACAAGGAACTGTACTACGCTACCTGTTTTATTCATCACAGGTATATGATGTAAAAATAGCCGCAGACTAAGGGGAGGGGGAGGGTCGACTAATATATGATTAGCTAATATATGATATGCTAATATATGATTAGCAATACCGTGTAAAATGCTCTGCAATCACGCCCCGTGCATCGTGCGACACAATAGTGGTTGCGGCTAATAATGCAAACATGAGAACCTTGTAGTGCTAATCTCTGAAATATGATAGAACCGGAGACAAAGATTTACATAATAAGGTTAAGAAAGGGAAGTACGGTGTTGTAAGGGTTGTTTTTGCTTTCATTTCCTGTTTCTCACATGCCTACTTTCATTTAACCACAGATAATGTTGTTATCCTGCTTATTTCATATTCACTTATTTTAAATGCGCACGCATTGATTTTTACTCCTATTTAAAAGTTTGAAGGTAACTAATTTATAAAAAATAACAGCAAAGAACAATATTTAGAAAATATAAATTTTGCATTGTAATGTATAAGTGAATGAATTAAATTAATATCCCTACAACGCACTATTTTTATTTTTAAAATAATTTCAGTACTAAATAAGAGCAATATTTTTTTTATTAAAAAATTAAAACCGATATTTTATTCAAATAACTTATCAATAAATCAATGAAGCACTTTATGTAGACTAAAAATAATTATATAAAAAGTAATACGTAATAAAGTATTAGAATGTTAACGTGATATAAAGAAGTCTGTACTGTGTAAAATTGTAAAAGTTTATATCAGTAAATAAAGAAAGTACACGCCTGTTACACTGTAACACAAAGTAATTAATCTTTTATTCAATAGAGACTGGACACGGGTAGTGACAAAAGGCCAAGTGAGAAACATTTTTAATAACAGCAATAGTACCCTAACTGAGACCCGGGTGGGGGAGGATATTTCCGCTAAACCCGGGAGGGGGGAGCGTCGCGAGGCGAGGGGAATATGCGGCGCCAGACAGACGCCGGAGAAAAGAGAAGAAAAAAGAAGTTGCAAAGTGAAAGAAACGAACAAGAAATACGTGGAGGAAAATGCCAAAATCTAAAGGAGGAAGCATCTAGCATTACGCTCTTGCCAAGTGTAACTTCGTGTGGCAAAGTTCCGGGTAGGCCTACAACCCAGCAGCTGTTTTTTGTTGAAACTTGGCGTTCAATTGTCTACGTTACATGCTGTATATAGGCCTACGGCGTGCTCTGCAATTTATTAAATGTTACTGTCTCGCTATACGGTAAAATTATGGTGATTGGTACAAAGACGGACTTTAGATTTTAATGGTTACATGTTTTCGTATCTGTGAAGTCAAAGATTTTCCTTTGATGACAGTCGTCCACCGCTCTCTTTGCCTGAATAGGCATGTAACATTGTTTCTGCGCGTAGTCGAAGAAGTAAACAAATTTATGATATTTTATAAAATATAAATATAGGTTAAGTGAAAATAAAAGTCGGTATAAACTATTTTGTTTAAATGCAGTTATCATACTTGATTTTTACTTTCACTTCACCTGTAAATATAACCTCAAACGTACAGGTTAGTAAACTCTCGTTATCGGCACTGGGTTTAAAAAAATTCTTGAAACGAAGATTTCTTTTAACTAAAATCTCGTGCACTGACATGAGTTTATATACCAAAATTTGAGCAAATCTCATAAACTGAGCCGATTTTTTCGTCCATAATTGATGATTTTGATTTTAAGCAACCATATGCTATTATTGGGTGCTTGAGTATTTTTTTAAGCAGAGTTATTATTTTTAATAATATACAATAACTGTCTCTTCATTATTAAATATTTACGTATACAAGTTGGAAGAAGAAATGAAGGTAAATTAATTAAGACGGTAAAAATATCAAAACTTTCTGACCACAAGGTAGTTCTTAAGTATACTTCATACTCAGTAAGATGACTTTTCTTAGTAAATATTTCCATAACTTTAAGTTTTGGATAAAAAAGTGTTTAGTTCAAATCAGCTTAAACATTTTTACTATTTTGTAAGATTTTCTCGTAGGTTTTCTAGCTTGGTATTCAAATTAGGTGTAAAGACGACTTACGCTGGCATTCGCCATTATTTGGGAGGGCTCTGACGTTGCAATATTAAACTTTTTTTCAATGAGTTTATGAAACAAAAACAGTTTAATGCACTGTATATAATGGAGTTTTAACCCTCGCTCATTAAATAATAAAATTCTACAGTTAATTAAAGCTCTATTTTTATTTCAAAAACTTCAGTTATGTTTGACTTTCACGTAGTTAGGCCTAAAGCCTCAAATTTCAAAATATTTGTTTAAAAAATCCAGATTTACAGCAGCTATATATAATAACGAACATAATACGTCACACAAATAATTAAATACAATCACTTATACTACAGATGCGCTACTGTCGGACAGGTACGATCATGAGAATATTAAGGTGCTTGCTAATTAAAATAGGTAGAGTCAAACACAATAATAAGGTGCAAAAACACAATCACATTGAAGCCACAATTTTAGAACTTAGTTAAAACTTAAACATACCAACAAGATACTTGGGTCACTATTCCCGCGAAATGCCGTTTAAATAATATTGATTAAGATATTGTTTTAAGGATATTGTCGTTTCTGAACTTTGTGTTACATATCACAACCAAAATTGTACAAAAGATTATACACGTTCGAAATAATTGCTGAAGCTGACTTTTCTCTGAAATAAAAAGTATTTTCCGTTGCTCTCTGTAGCTTATATGTTTATCGTCACATTAATTTGTAAACTACTTAAGTAACTCTCAAAATTTTAGAGGAGTTATGAATATTTTTTTATAAACAAAACGCATTCATAAGTTTTTTAAATTTATTAGACTCATATTTACCTAATTTAAAAAAATAAAAATAAAAAAATGAATGCATTAATTAATTACAGCAGAAATTTCAGTATATTTTATGATATACGTCAATCATAAATAAACAAATACAACAAATAAATTCATTAATTAATTAGTAATCAATGTATTTTACTATTTATTTTATTCATTTCTCCTGTAAATTTTGGCCAACTTTATACTGTCATGTAATAAAAGTAAATGGTCAAACAAATCAGACGTACAAAGTTTACAGTGTGTATAAAACCAGACATTGTCACAACACTGTAAAGAATGCAGTTGTATGATACGTCGTTTTATTTTGTAAAATTTATTTGGGTCAAGTTCCCTGACAGCTAGCCCGGCTCCAGACTTTGGAGTGATGCATCGTATGGACTTCATGACACATCGATACCGGCGAAATGTGACCCACTTCCCGCTTCCCTCCCCAGCTCCCACTGGCTCCCTCAAAGTTGCCACTTTGATTACCTCAAGTCGCGACTCCTTCTCCCTCTCCCTATCTCTCTCTCTTTCCTTCTCTTTTTTCTCTCGTGTACATACAGTCAAATCTTATAAGTTTTCTTTAAAATGATCAATAAAATGCACTAGTTGACGTTCGAGTTGTTTACAAATGAAAAGTAATTTATTACTAAGCGGAGAGACTTAGCTGGCCTACTTGCACAACCTAGTGGTAAACAGCAACAAGTAAGTTAAGTATCTACAGCGAGCTAAATTGCAGATGTAATATCAGTTTAGCTTTGAACAAAACCGAATCTGTAAGTACGTGGATACAATTTAATAATGTTGCATAAATATTCAAAGAAGAAATCTATTCACCGTTTGTTAAGAAAAATATTTACTTTATTTTAAATTGTTATATTACTAGAACAAAATATTAAAAAATTCAGTTTATGATACGGCGTGATTAAATTTCGCTTTATGATATGACGTAATCAAAATTCAGTTTGCGATATTGCGTGATCAAAAATTTAGTTCACGATATAGCGTGGTCAAAATTCAGTTTAAGATACGGCGTGATCAAAAAGTCAGTTTACGATATGGCGTAATCAAAATTCAGTTTACGATATGGCGTAATCAAAATTCAGTTTACGACATGGCGTGATCAAAATTCAGTTTACGATATGGCGTAATGAAAATTCAGTTTACGATATAGCGTGATTAAAATTCAGTTTATGGACGATTACTTGGATGGAGATGCGAAACGAGTTCTGATTTTTAAATAGACCCAATCAGATTTGTCGTTTGTCTGTCTGTCCTTCTGTCAACTTACAGTCCTCCAAAAGTGGTTAATGCCACTATGCCACAAAACAACAATTAAGGGGAACAGCTTAACAGCCAATGATATTGCCTCTTTAAAAAAATGGGTAACAGAGTGAAGTTTTAAATCGTAAAACATTAAAGTTTTACTCGGCATGGAGTAAAAATTTGTTAAATTGTTCAAAATTCAAAACGAAAGTAGTTAATTTAAGTGAATACAAAGAATTATTCGTTAAAATGATGGTTTGCCAAACCTTTAAGAAAATAAGGGTTGATAAATTAAAGATAAATCTATACTTTATCATACTTTCATGTTTAAAACCTTTGTAATTATTGCCAAGAAACAATGACCAGTTAGTTGCTGAAACTTTAAAGTTTTAAAAGAAAAGCTTAAGCTAAAATTAAACATTATGTGTTTTATAAGCTATAGGCCTCAGTTTACCTCTACATTTTAAAATTAATGCTATTTTGTCGTTTTCAATTTACTAAATAAACATTACATAGATGTTGGCATGTTTAACTCTTAAAACAATGAATTCGGGAATTACGAAAGATCAAAATTTTATCATCCTTCTTAATGTTTGAAATCTTCTTAATTATTGCCAAGAAACAATGAGCCAAGAAACTTTCAATAGTCTTCGTTTTGTATATGTTTACATCGTTTTACAAGATATAAGTTAACTTTTACAATGTAAATTATGGGCACTTTTGCAGTTCTCCCCTTAAGTTATTACAGTTTTTTAAAACTATTTTTTTTAAATAACCAATCTGTTTTAATTTCGTCCGTTGGAGTTTAAATTTTCTGTTTAAAATAATTAATCAAATGCTGTTTAATTTGAAGCCTTGAAATGATTATTGAAGCTCAATATTATATTTGAGTTGTTTTTTATAGGAAGTTATGACAAGCTGTAAAACTTGAAACGGAATCGTTCAATTGACCGTGTGTGTGTGTGAACAATGCACTGCATGTGCATGTTTGTACGATCGATATTAACACTCGTAAACATTGTAAGAAATGTAGTGTGTTGACCTTGAAGAGATTTCAGCAATGGCTTTGTGCTCATCAAACATTCTTCTTCACCTATCCTTCTATACTCACATTTTCTCTTAATTTTTCAAATTTTTTATTTGGTTTAATTACAGTTTTTAATATCGTCTGTAAAATTATTTGTACATGCGAATATTATTTTTTGTGTTATTTTTAGTTTTTGTTTTTAATTCATTACGGCACCAAAAGCTGACATTTTGGTCTGTCAATGTATTTTAATGTAATTTCCGTTTCTTTATTCAGTTTCTTCAGTAAAGCCAGTCATTTGCATGACTCACGTCCTAAATTAGTCAGGTTAAATACATTAAATTGAATATTAAATTAATTACAGTGGTACCTCGATATACGAGTGCCCTAATATACGAGTGTTTTGAGATACGAGCCGCCGAGCGAGCGATATTTTGCTTTGAGATGAGAGCAAAATTTGAGATACGAGGAATCGAACACTACACCGCTGCACATGACCCTAACATGCGGGGCGCATGTTGGGGTCGTGTGCAGCGCCTAACAGTTTTTCCCACCTCAGACTAGATCTCAGTCTGTGTGCGCATGTTCTGGAAGGACCACTTTAACATCGTGATATGCCTAAGAATTATTGATCAGGCCTGGCTGGGTGTTACAACGAGGACCTTAACCTCTGCATGGAAGAAGCTATGACCTGAGGCTGTAGCTGAAAGGGTCTTCGAAGGATTGGAACCCGAAGTGTCTGCGGTAGAGGAGATTGTTTCTCTAGGAAAATCCATGGGTCTGTAGGTGGATGAGAGAGATGTGAACGAACTCGTTGAGGAACAGTCTCAGGAGCTGACAACCGAGGAGTTTGTGAGCTACATGCGCAGCAGCATACGGTGGTTCAACGAAAAATTAGTTTTGAAGAGGAACCAGAGATGGAGGAGGTTATCTCTACAAGAGATATAAAGGAGATCTTGGGAATGTGGAAGAAAGTTGTAGAGTTCGTGGATAAAAATCAACCCAAAAAAGTTGCAACTGGTCGTGCATCGGAGTTATTCAACGAAACTTGCCTAACTCATTTCCGCAATATCCTGAAAGAGAGGAAGAAACAAACCTCCTTGGACAGTTTTTTTAAACGATCTGCAGGTGAAAATGAGCAAAGCGTGACGAAAAAAGCGAAGACCAGTGACGAAAATTAAGCGCTTCCGTAAGCACTTCACTTTTTCTTTTATTATGTTTTTATAGAATATGTATTTGTTATTTATAAATAAATGTTTCTTCTTGTTAATACATTTTTCTTATTCTAAAACACTTAACAAAAACAACTATGGCGGTGTTGTGGGAGCTAGAACGGATTAATGTAATGGCATTTCAATTAATTTCAATGGGGAAAATTGCTTTGAGATACGAGCAATTTGACATACGAGCAAGGTTACGGAACGAATTAAACTCATATGTCGAGGTACTACTGTATATTACATTATTTCAAATGATATATACATAATATTTAAAGGCTACAACTTTATATAAATTTTGATTATACGTAATTGTTAACACATCCTATATTAACACTCAACCAATTAATTAATTAATTAATTAACTTGTATTTCAACTTAAATACAAGTTGAAATTACTACATTCAATGGAGCATACAGTAAATTATTTTAAATAATTCACAATAAAATAGTGACATTGTTCTCTTAAATTCCAATTATAGTCATAGCTTTGCTTATGTTGTGTATTTTTACCTTTTATTTCGTTTTACAATGTAAATAAAAGTATTTAAATTACATTTTTATTATATTTTTTTAAGATACTGTTATTTATTTGTTTTAATTACGCTAAAGTTCTACGCGTATTCAAGTTTCGTCTAAAGTTCACATTACTGTATAATAATACCAGCAGCCCATATAATTAAGTTCTAGAAATGCGATGTGAACAAGTGCGCTAGCGTAATAAAACAGTGACACCAAGTCGGAACAGAAACACATCAAAGTAATCCCCCCCTGCTTCTCCGTTTAGCACTGATGGAACGCTGCCAACAATCAAGTAACCTTTGCAATACTGTTTGAATGAAATTATAATTTAATCACTTCTACTTTCAAAAGCGGCCTGCATAATAAAAGTAATTAAATGCAATAAACATACGATTGCTTGCAGTTAAACCAAACATAATTGTTACAAACGTTGAACGTTTAGGCCTACATGTCCAGTAAAAGTGTTTCAGACAATTGAGTTATGTTAGAACAAGCAGGACATTTAAATTTATAATGCGGTCGACTTCTGTATACGGCTTGCCCCGAAAAGTTGTGGTTAATTTCATTCACAGATGTTTTGTACTTTCACACAGCCAAAGAGGTTAATTTATGGGCGAAGTTCCAGTAAAATGGGAGCTATCAAGGTACGATCCTAGACCCGGCACGATGTAATAAGCAACGATTATGACTTAGAACTCGTTTTGAGGGGTCCGTTAAAAACTGTTTATATACAATATCGTGAATATTTACTGTCGTAATCAACGATAAAATATGAATAAAACAGCGTTTTAAATTTGAATGAAATATGAAAATGAATTCGACTGCTATTAAGGTAGTTTACGTATTTTTAATGAAATTTAAAAATTAAAATTTCTAATTCATGCGGTTTTTCAACACTTTAGAATAGATTTTCAAAAAGTGTATATTAAAATGAATATCATTGTATAATCATTTTGAATGGTTAATATTTTCAAACTAATGGATTTCTTGTTGGTTAGTGAATTTGTTTGTGCTAAATTTTAATAAATTCAATTTGAGTATTAAACTCACTTTTTATTTTCTAAATGACTGTTTAAAAAAACTAAATTAATATTTACAATTAATTGAATTAAAGATGTTAACAAATTTTTACTTTGCCTTAATCATCAATATTTCGGAAACGAAGCAAAAGATATCAATGAATATAATTTATTTAGTGTGAATGCTGCAACAGAACGTATAGACTATCCGTCATAAAGTGCTGAAACTACACATCAAACATTCGTAAACATACTAAGACTATGGGGCAACAGATTTGTTCAAGCGGGCCTTTAATTAAATGCTTTGCACATTTAAAAAAATCGGTTGCTTCGGTTTTAATACGAAATGTTTTAGTTTTTCGAAACTGAATAGGCCTTTCTTTTTGTGATTATAAATGCTTTTACTTCCATGAGACTGTAATGCTTTGACGTTTTATGTCCATCAAAGATCCGATTTTGGAGAACAAAAAACTGTTTCTTAGCTTTGGTTATAATAGTTTTTGGTTATGTTTAATAAATTACTTGGGTATTCCGGCAATACTCCTTACTGACAATTGAAAAACAGAACACTTTAAAAAGTTATTAAAAAGTAATTATTTTTTATTTAAGTCGTTGTTAGACTTTAGTTACTCTAGACTCTAGAGTCATTTTCCTCTGTTTAGTTTATTAAAGTCTGTCTAACTAAAAATGTCTGTTTAAACTAAAAAATGCCTCCCTATTAATAAAAGATGGCAGTTATAATAATGAAAACTATTGACTAACATGGACTAGAGAAAAACTAATAGTTGTAACTAAACATGCGGTGCAAACTGTCCGCTGTCGTACCAACTGAGCCATGTCAGGTTGTTTCTGGTTTTATCAATTTTATGTTTTTTATTTTCACAAATTCAATGTTGTTTTAATATTATGACTTCTTACAAGATGACGAGACAAATATTAATTAATTAAGCTATAATTAAATGTTTATTTGCATTAAAATTCAGTATAAAACATTCATAAATAAATGTAATAAATTAATTTTGCTATTGATTTGTTGGAAGTTTATATAATATTTTTCATTAAAACAAACATTATTTTAGAATTGTTTTTTCTATAATATCGACATTTTATAAAAAAATCTAGTTGAGTTTAAACAAACGAAAAATACACAAAATAAACACGAACATTAATTTCAACACTCATCGCTGCAAGTATTAAATCTCATTTGATACTATAAAAGTAGAGTTTTATGCGACACTGAATTCGGTTAAAACAAAACCCTTCCAATGATAATTTTTGTTAAACTTAGGGTGTACAATGTTGGGGTAGAGAGAGGGACGTTCGGGAAAACCGCGTGGAAAAATAATCGACGTTGCACGAGATGGAAGAGCGAAAGAAAAATACATTTCCCAAAGTAAACATAGCGTCGGGCCACCTTTGTTTTTCTTCTTTGCCGTGCGGGGAAAATGGAAGAAAAACAGAGCTCATGATAAGCCCGCGGTCGTTGAGCAAATCTATAATCATGTTGCTTTAATTGGAAGCGGGGGGGGGCGACGCTTAGAAAGGTGAGACCGAAGTCGGGGAGGGGTGTAACATTTATAATACTCTATTAGAAAAACATTAAACAGCTGGTGGAGCTACTCTTTTTTAATTAACAACTTTCTTGCCCCAGCTAACGATTGTTGTAAAATTTGCAAGCCCTGTCTCTTATCACAATAAATTATTTATTTATAAAAATGTTTATTTACTCTTGATGTTTTGTTTCATCGACACAAATTTACGTTTAATGATTTCATTAGGCTATATTATTATGCAATGAAGCATTATTTTAATGTTTTTAAACCAAATTTATTTCATTGTATGTTTGATTGCTACGCACTTTTGTCCAAACACAAAGACTGATTGTATAAATCCCGAACGACAAATTGTAAGATTTTTCCCTATTCACTTCCGTTTCAAGATGGCGGTCTTTGATTTACTATAAAGAGCGTACGCAGTTTTAGTCAAACGCATTGACGATTTGATACTAAGGTATCTTGTATAAGCTCCAAATGACCTACGTGGTAGATTTTACCCCATTTAATTCTGTTTGAAAACGGCGGCTTCTGATTTCACGATGACGAGAGTATGCAATTTTAATCAAACGTATTGGTCGATTGTTTTAAAATGTATCACAAAGGTACCTCGAGTGAGACTTTTTCTCATTCACTTCCGTTTCAAAATAGCAGCCTCTGATTTATAATAACTAGTGTACGCAGTTTTATCCAAACGCCTTAACCTTTAACATTTTGTTTGAAGATATCTTGTTTAAGGTCCAAATGACGTATGTGTAACATTTTCCTAATTACTTCCGTTTCAAGATGGCGGCCACTAATTTAACGAATAAGTGTGTGCGCAATTTTAATGAAACCATTTGCCGATCTTTTTTGAAATTTAGTATGAAGGTACCTTTAACAAAGTCCGAAAGACGTGTTGGTAACAGTTTTTCTTGTTCACTTCTGCTACAAAATGGCGGCTCTGATTCAACGTCGATAGTGTAGTTGCTAGTTATTTCCTATAATACTGATTGAACGGCAAAACCTATCATAATTTTGACAGCTTCGTGGAGAAAGATCATACAATTTAGAATTAATTTTATCCAAAAACTTTTTTTGTAAATATTACATAGGCCGGTTAAATTGGCAGCAGAGGCTACGAGCGCTGTCGTGGAACGCTCTGTGTATTAATTAAGGATATACTGAAATGTCTACTGTCCTTTGAACTACTGATTTTAATTTATTTTGATCAATATAGCCTATGGAGTAATTTGCCTTACTGTACTTCGTTATAGAATATATTGCCGATATAAATACCTTGTTATAGCCCCATATTTTCTTATTAATATTCGATAGTTGCTATAGTTTGTCTTGAGAAAATTATTTTAGCAGCACTTTTCTGATCAACGGCAGAGTAATTATTTGCGTGACAATACAACGATTGAGCACCAAATCGCTTCCCTACCCAACAAAATTAACTTCGTACGTAGTATAAGAAACCAGTTAGGATAATTCTCGGTCCACGTTCTGTTGATCAATTTATGTGTTCCGAAAAACGTTTTGTGCAATAATTCTGACAGCATTGCTTTTATTATTTTTCCCCCAGACTAAAATCAAATACTTGACTCTTTTCAAATTAAATTATTATTTTCAATTTGCTAGATATCCTGTATTTCAGACGAATTAGGCCTAGTTAGTTTTAGAATGTAGTATTAAAAAGTTGGACAAATATAAGAACATTGTATTTTAAAAAGTTTTTTTAAATTATTTTATATTAAATTGTTATAAGTAGGCCTGTAATGTCTTTAAATATAGGTATTAGATATTTTAAAATTCAAAATATTAACATAATTTTGTTTTAATTAATTATAATTTGCTCTGTTCTAGGAAAACAAATTAAGGATGATTTGTGATACAAGTATGCTATTAAAATTATTGCCGTACAAATTACGTACAAAAAATAGGTAAAAGTGGAAAACTGCAAAATGATTTTAAGTTCTGTTTCAATTGTCAGTTTCAATTTGAAACTGTTTGCATTATACAACTTGTATTTAAAGCTATAAAGTGGGCTCTTAGGTCTAAGACCAAAATGGTTTACTAATAATTAATATTATTACTTAAGCGTTTTGTTTTTGTTTTTAGATACGAGTTGTATCTGTCTCAAAACAATTTTAACGTGAGAGGAAGAACAAGGCTGCACCAGCTGCTTCAGAACAAACTGTAGAGATTAGTAAATATTTAAGCTGTATATTTAACATAATAATAATTACGTAAACAATTTTAAAAATATAAAAAACAAATTTTCTATTTTAAGAAATATTTATGTTAAAATAAAATTGCTGTTATGTAAATTGTCAGTTAAATTTTATTTTTAGAAATTCTTCGATGAATAGACTGAAGAAATACTGAAGAAATTAGTTAATGCAAAGCTGACAATAACTTCACTGCCTGCCAGTAATTGCTTTGAAAATAATATACTACGAAAAAATGTAAATTAAAAAATTTACATGTACTACTTACGAATAACAGTACAATAAACATTACCCGAAGGGCGTTCCTGAAACCCGTTTAGTAGCTGGACATGTTGGTACCAACTGATAAAACAGGTTTAAGTAAGTCATCTTATTAACTTGAACTTATTTTCGTATCTGATAAATGTGACAGCACTATTAGAAGTGTATTAACAAGGACATAAAATAGTAAATCAAAGATTGATTGATATATACCGAGAACAGCTGTAGAGTGCAGAGATGAGAAGAATGTGCATGGTGGCTTTAGGCAGAGAACGTGGGTCGGAGTTATGGAGGGAGTACCGGCGAAAGATGAGGGTATCACCAGGTGTATCACGCGCTATAATTTGTAAAGACTTTCCAAAAAAAAGTTGGCGTTAGTAGATATTTTAGTATTTCCCGCAGTTAACAAGCATCGCTGCTAGATTGGTTTTGTCGTTGTGTCAGATTACGGCACCATTTCGGCTACTTTCCCTAACTTTGGGATCTTTTTACTTCCTTTTTGATTCCTCAGTGCCAACACAAACATCTACGTTTTGCTAGAAACATGTAACAAACACCGATGCCATTAACACTGATAATGGTTGGTTGGAGTATTTCAATCAGCGGCGAGATTATATAGGCTACTGCATAATTACTTGCTTATTAGCAACTTCTGCTTGTTTTTCACAAACATTTTCAGGGGAAGTACTTCGTCAATTTGATGTTCATTTAAAATGTAATACAAATACTAAACGTCAATTTTGATAGCAATGTTCGAGTTACTTTAGTTTTTACATAAAGTGTTACGTTCATATAGTTTTTACGGAATTGTTTGTTTGAATATTTGACACATTATATTATAATAACTGTGTATATTGTCCTCATGCTTACGTAAAATTTTCTAATAATAATCATATTTCATACATTATTATCCTAAGCATTCCTTGGGGTAGCTTACAGTCGTCATTGCACCAGAGAACTTTCCGCCTTAAATGTTTCCATTTTCAGGCTTTATAATAAAAACCGACTTAAAAGCGATAAAAGGTTTGTAAACAAAATTTTAGGGACAGCATAAAGTGTCCCCTTGAGCAGCACAAGGCATAGGAGACAAATATTTGTGTGTACCAAAACGGCTGATTGCTAATGAAACATTATTAAAGTAATATTTAAGTTATTACTGTATCCAAGAATTAAATAATTACTGATCGAAACAGTTTTGAAAGTAGAATCGTTGAAAAGACATTCTAGGCCAGTTCTAATACGTAAATGTTATTAAATAAAAGACTCTGCTTTAAGTAAACCGTAAATACTGTAGCATAATTTATACATGTAGTGTAAAATCTGGTTATAGTATGATTCAGTAAGGTACAATGTTAGAATTCAGTCATTAATTTTATAATTTTTAGTTTTAAATACGAAAGTAGAATAAAGTAAGGTCTATTGTATGAAATAGAAAGACAGACAGACAGACAAACAGAGAGAAACAGAGAGAGGCAGAGAGAGGCAGAGGGAGATAGAGGAGATGGAGAGGGGAAAGAGAGGGAGAGAGGAGAGGAAGAGAGGGAGGAAGAGGTAGAGAGGGAAAGAGGAAGGAAGAGGGAGAGAGAGAGGGGATTGAGAGGGAGAAGGGAGAGAGAGAGATTATATTAATCGCCTTTTATGTATTTGAGGCGGAGTTAAGATCATTACCTCCTTTCTTCCACTTAGCCTTACAACTTATAACAAAAATATACATTAAATAGTAAAAACAAATTGAGTAATAAAAATAAAATAAAATTTACAAATTTAACGTTATGAATATTAACGTTTAAAACTAAGCAATTGCATTCGTTAAATAATCAATCGAAAGAAAACAAAACAAAGTAATAATAATAATAATAATATTTAAAATAAAACAAAAAGTTCTGAATATTAAATAAAACAAATTAAAAGAGAGAGAGAGAGAAGAGAGAGAGAGAGAGAGAGAGAGAGAGAGAGAGAGAGAGAGAGAGAGAGATCCTTTTTTAGGTCCCAGAAACAAAAAAGTGGGTTGATGTGTTGTGCACATCACTGGGCACAAAACTAATTTAACAATCTTGATAAAATTCAGCACGCTGGTTTGATGTGGTCATATCTAGTGACAATTTTTTTAACATATAAAAATATTTTCCGAATGTAAAAAAGTGTATGTATATATCGTACTTTTGTACCATTTATTATTATTAGCATCGAACAGTCGTTCATCTTATTAAAAAAGCATCCTGTTCAATTTGTGGTTTTATTTATAGGATGTACCCTGCAGCTACTGAACACCAATAGCTATTGTTCTGCTTGGAATATTTTTTCATGTTTTTTTTGCCAGCTAGATAACTGAAAACAGATGAATGAAGGCAGTAAACTGGGTTTGAACCTGCGAACTTACTGGCGAATTCACGCCGTTCAGTCGCTTATTTCAGATAATGTAAAGCCAAGTGGAAAAGTTACAAGTACAAGTAGCCTTACGATAACGTAATTAATTGTTGATTCAACTGCCGTATTTGTATTGTGATAAACTGGATTATCTGACAAAACTTGATTAGGCAACGATTTGAACTGAAAAGTAAACAATCATTAAACCGCTTGAACTTGTAAGTAAAGTTTGGTGAAATCTATAATTCTGTTTTAATATTTTTTTACAGTTTAAATTAAAATTTTTAAAGATTATGAAAGGTGTAATATTGCATAAATTATTTATTGTAAAATTACAATGAGCAATATTATTTGTTTTGAAATGCAAATTCAAGATAGGCCTACGTAATTATTTTTAAAAAATTCTGTTTTATGAACTACTAAAAGGCAATACTGTATATTGTGTTCTGTATATAAATACGTAACTATAATTTGTTATGACATTTAAGAAACGAACTATCATTTTAATTGATAATGCAATAACAAACATATGATTAAAACAATCAAATTTTAGTTTAATTTGTAAAATAATAAAATCTAATCTTGTATTTGAGAAGAAGGCCAGAAACAGATGGAACTTTACAATCAACGTTACCTTCTTCAGTGAAACGTAATTAATGTATTGATACAATTTACGTTTTACTTTAGTTTTGCTATTTTTATTTATCATAAGGGCTCGGTGGTCGATGTGGTTAAGGCATCGGTTAGTCTTCAGCGTCTCTGAATTTAACACAAGGTTGTAGGTTCGAGACGCAGTTACTACCGTTGTTTTACCCTCCCATCGCCCTCATTAATCTACCTGATGTAAATTATAAACGTTAAGTAAAAAAAATTGATTTATCGTAATGACTACACCGTTAAAAGTTAAGGACGTGTAGACACTTTTTGTAAGGACTATCACAGTGGCTGGATTAGTTGAGAAGCAGTAAAACTTGAGACCACCTCCCGCAACTTGCAACATACAACAAGCGTTAAGCGACAAGCGATGGCTGTATAGATAACGCCAGTAGCTACTTCAGAAATTTGTTCCACGTCTGTCGACCGCGGCTACTTACGTATACTTTCAATGCAAGCGGCATGTACAACATCATTGCTTTTAATTTGCTGGCAAACGTTTTGAAAGAATTCGATATTCGTTGGTGGCGACGTTTATTCAAAGCTACCAAAGATACCGAGTAAACAACTTTTACAAGTAGAATATTTTACGTTGTGGGCTTAATATAGAGTCGATTTCTCTACAAACAATTATGGAATGTTAAATGCAAATTGTCAGACTTGTCGTTGTTATAAACTATGTACAACGTAATGAAAACCAATGCTAAACCTAAACTTAAACAAACGTGATAGATTAAATTTTGCTCATTGGCAAATTTAAGGTTTTTTCTGCTAGAATTTCGTTTCTCTACCACGAAAATACTTTTCGAAAATCTCAAATATTTTTACATTAAAAGCCTATCGGTAAAAAATAATAAATCCAGTTGGTTATTTATTGTTTAAAAATGTGTAATTAAATAATATTACATTAAAACTTTATTTGAATTACAGAAACCAGATTTGTTCCGGAAATATAGAAGTAAATGTTAACACGCCTAACATGTTGGTCCATTGCTAGTAAAATAAATAGACACGATTAGTTAACCTGTGTATAGTACGGGTCTGTTGTATAGTTCCAATAAATATGCCTAGATTTAAACGTAAAATTACGTCTGTTTTGTGATATATTGCATACTGTTGCTTGCATTTTGAAGGTCTTCAAACATACTACTCTGAGATCTGTGTGTATTTTCAGGAAATTTTAGAAAGATTTAGCTTCATGGTAAGTGCCATCTCAGTGGCTGGTATCAATAAAACATTATCAGTATAAAAGATAATTTTGTTAGCGAATACACTTGAAATCACCGGATTAATAATTCGTCTTTTATTCAACTACGTACTTTTTATATAAAACTGAAATTTTGATTTTTGCCTTAATTTTTATTAAACAATATAGCCTATTGGGTCGGTAAATGTATACTTTACGTTTATGATCTGATATCAGTATTTCAATTTTTTTACAGTTTGAATTCATATAAAAGTAAAGGGTCTCGAAACAGGCTTCCCTAATTGACAATAAAATTTATAATAATTTATAAGAATTGTCTGGCAGAGATTGACATTGAGCTTGTTCAAGGATTTTCCTGACAAAGAGAAGTAGAACACGTCGAGGGGCGGCCATTGTCCACCGTCACGCATGGCTGTAGATTGTCGCTCCCTCCAATCAAAAAGTTACTAAATAATGGAAATACCTCAAAATCTCTTCAGCCTTGTCTAAACTAAGATACGGCTCTCTGACATAACTTGGCTGTTCAACCTGCATCTCATCTGGTCTAAAAGTAGGAGTCACGATTAGTGTCACTGATTTTATTGCTTGGCCGCTAAAAAATGCTTCGACGAATGAATGAAATTGCTAGGAAATGTATTGGAGTTACTATCAGATAGAAGTCAGAATCATTCAACTTTCTGAACATAGGCCTATTATTCTTTAAAATAAAACGTAAAATGTAACCACGACACGAAGGAGACTCGTTGACGTGATGAATAAGAAAACTCAACATTAAATAACACCCTGTATATGAACATATGTATATTTGAAAATCGAATTTGGCACACAATTGGTTTTTGTTAAGTGCTTAAACAAATTAAAGAAATCGATTCATCCATTTAAAATGTGCAGCCATTAAAAATTTTATGAATATCAAAAGCTTTTATAATACTGATTTTTACATTCGTTTTTAAATCCACATACATTAGTTTTTAAGTTTTTTTTTAAATAAACCTCTACGCTAAAATAATACAAACACATTTATAACGATCACTCCAAACATATTCTATAAGTCAAGAAAAATGTTAATTTTATAGTCTTGGTGTTTTCCATGACTGCTGCTCTTATAATTTTTCAGTCTATATTACACACTAAGAAATAATTTTAAATTTGTTAATTCATTTTTCAATTTTACCAAAATACATTTTATTTTCTCTTCCTTTAACAAATTTCAAGTGTAAAGTCTTGGAACTATGAACTATACAACCATCACGATATCTAGATCTAAAACTTAATTTTAAAAAAATTAAAAAGGTAATAGCTTGAACAAGTAATTTTTTTAAACCAATCTGTGTACCTTTTCAAAATATTAAAATAGTCACAAGTTTTTACCTACTTTCTTGAAAATTTGATTTATATTTATTTCGTATTTCTACTCATGTAGGCTACTGAAATATTCGATTAGATGTTGTTATTTACGAAAAATCATTTTTATTGCGTCAGCGAAACATTTACGGATCGCAATTACGGTTTTTCAAAATTTTGAATCTACTTCACCTTAAAATGTCCGATATATTTATTCTGATCAGATTTTATACACACTTTTGAAACCTTCCAGATAAACTTCCTGCAGCTTTAATATGACTAAGACAAAATTATTTACCATAAATTAACCAATATCTATAAGACAAATCCTTAAAACACATATTCGTTTCATCGATTTAGTTTGAACATAACAGGCCTTTAACTGTGTTAAATTGTAGCCTAATTAATTTTTTTTCGAGTCAATTAAGTAATTTGATTTATAATCAAAATAAATCCAAATATAATAACTGCTTGATTTTATCCAAATATAAAATCAATTATACTTAGTATTGATTTATAACTGAATTATTGAGTTTTAATAAGCAAAACTTGCCCGACATCAAAGGCTTCACAATGTAGTGCAAACGTCAAAATGTAGGTCGCAGCACAGTAATTACAGTGCTGCTCTCCAGAATACGACTAAATGTTCTACGAGCAAATTTATCTGCTGCTGCTGTTTGCTATAGACTATTATTTTGCCCAGCTATTTAAATTTTTATTTAAATATTTTAAAATATGTAAATATCTGCTTTAAAACAAAATAGATTTAGCATTTGCTGACATTTACAAATATATCAGACTTGAAATGTAAAATAAGCCGTAAGGATTTAAAAAAAACTGATTTTTTTTCGGTAGTAAGACATTAACGTAGTGAGGAATTAAAAAGAGGAAAGTAAAAAGCCTATTTGTAAGACAGATATGACTTATACTGCTATAAGCGGTTATGAATTCGCAGAAAGACTTGTAACTTTACAGACACAAGTGGTCTGTATATTAGGAGATCAATATTAAATTATGATTTTAATGTTATACTAAATTGAACATTTACATGCTTGTAGAGGTCAACCTAATTTGAAAACTACTAAGGATTATGCTAACAAAAGCTTTGCAAGTTTAACAGATGTTACTCATCCTGACATTCTGTGGATCAGATTCAAATGGTATTCGCCTTGTATTGCTAATACATTAGGCTTTAGCCTGGTATCTTTTGTGATTTTGTAATCTATTTAATTGTATTTTAATATCTGTTTGGGTTGTTTCACTAATTTACAAAAATTGTTGTCGTAATTTAGTACCAGTTTGCTTATAATTATTAACAACTGTAATCATTGTTTGACTGAAGCAATGAATAAATGTATGTGTTTAAGTTTATAATTATTTTTATGTTCTGCATAGTGTAACAAATATGTTCGTATGAAAATACAAATAAAGCAAAACATAATGTTTCTTGATTGATGGATTTGCCACTGACGCGTAATTGAATTTAAAATACAGTACAATATTGCCACTGCTCTCTTGAAAGAAGAGACGGAAGAGAGTTAGTGTAACGTTGTAAGATTAAATTTTAGGTGTTTAGTTAAAATGTGAAAGCTATCCAAACCAAAGTTGCACCGCATGCAACAATGGCCACATTAGGCCACGCTTGTTCATGTCGATATATATTAAACTTTTAATCTTCTACTTTACACTTCTGTATGAATTTACCTTGTAACAAGGGGGCTCGTACATATGTTTTAAAGTAAATGATTTATAAATGATGTATACAAATCACTTACAGCCTATGTAACATTTAATCCAAAAATGTACAGAACACATGTTTAAAGGACTTATTTTAGAGTTATAATGTATTTTATATATTTTTCTGTACAATGTAAATATAAATATATAACCTACATTGGTTCTAAAAACCTACCAATATATTTAGTTTTTATGAATTGAAGGTTATGTTACGTTTATCAAAACTGGTATTAAATTAAATTTTATCGTAAAGAATAGGCTAACAACCGACTGAAAGACACTCGAGGCACAAACTATCTAGCTTTAAGTGTTTCTTTTACCTGTCACTTGTTCGAGATATTTTCAACAAAGTGCACGTGACAGATTGATGATTGTTGAAGTTGGTAGCGATGTTTCCAAGTTTCACTTTTAAGATAACAAAGCATGTAAGATGTACTTTAACCGTGTTTTGCTCTTTGTTATCGACATTTTGGCGATACTGATTAATTTCGTCGAGTCAATGGTGAATTCAAGTCGAGGTCACAGCTGCTAATATATTGTTACATATTTTTAATGTTATTCCTAATAACCTAACCTAACTTTTCTGAAAATTTTGTTAGATTTTTTCTACTTTTATTCCTACTAACCTAACTTTTGCTAAAATTTTGTTATGTTATTTCCATTTACCTAATTTTTGTTAAAATTTTGCATTTCTTGTTGGCTGCACTGTTTTTCGCCAATTATTGTGTTACCGCTGCAATAAAAGCAGTCAAATTTTTTTAAAAAGCTGTAAATGTTCTGGTATGCCTTAATAAATACGCAGTATATTTGGTTTTTAAGTAAATATATTTTGTCGTAAAAAAATTTAAAAAACAGTATGACTATATTTTCTTAAACGGTTAGTTTCAGTAAATTTATTAGTTATAGGCTACTACGGAAAATGTGTTCTATAAACGTTTAAACAATGTATTTGTATCTAGTATTTGTTTAAATTTAGACAACTGGTTAAGATAAAGTTGCCTATTTACAATTAGGGCTACAATAAAAGCAACAAAATCAACATGGCATAGTTTGTTATAAAAGAATTTGACATAGGCAAGGTACTATATATGGAGGCCTACATACAAGTTGTAAATTAAATGTTGTATTTTAAATAAATCCGTCGTAAAGCGAACATGTTTATTGTGTTTGTGTTTCTTTAGTTACGTAATATTTGCAAAAATATATTATTCTATTTTTTGGAACAATTTTACAATCATTGTACTAATGCGTGATCGAAAATTTGCAAATACGTAGCAAAAAGCAGAATAAAAATATGTACGTACTTTCGAAAATATATATTTGTAAAGTTGAAAATCTATTTATTTCTTGTTTATTTATTTCTATTGTTGTCAGTTTTACCGATATTGAAAAAATGACCTGCGTTTAACAAAAACAATGTTTAAATTAAAATGCCTTAAATGGATACTTAACTATTGAACATAGAGTTTCCCCTTGAACTGATTTTAATTAAATGTCAAGTTGCATGATAATAAAACATGCTATTCAAAACACTAATAACATTGTATGCAACAGTTGAAGCAATTATTATATGTTTCACTGAAAATAGCATTGTTGTTACTGTGATAAAATATTAATGTTTGTCTAAAAATACGTAACTTCAAAAGAGTATTTTTAAATATTTTTAGTTCAATCCACAGTGCAAATTACAACCTTACAAATTACACTGTTGTTTGTAATTTCAAAAAATAAAATAAAAGCATAACAAAATAATTTGTATAACCAAATTTGATAAAAAGTTTTTCTACTATTCACACAAATATTTTAAATTAATGAGAATTATCTTTACGCTTTGAAGTAAACAATTCTTATTACTTCCAAAACATCAAAATTATGTTAAAAGATTTTTCAGATTAAACGTAAACTATTTATCAACTCCGTCAAACTTTCAAAAAAAAAATTATAAATAACTTGGACACTGCTATTATTTAATAACAGACGTTAAATTTGTTTGCATATAAGTTCTGTAATACCATTATCCAAACAAAACTTTAAACTAGGATCAATAAATTTCATGAATACTATTTCCATAAAACATAATTAAGTATTCATAAATTGTAGACAATAGTATGCATAAATATTTATGTACAGTTAAAGAAATCCTATAACGAAATAAAGACCATACTTCACCATATTTCAGCAGGCACAGGTACGGACAACAAAATCCATCAGGTATCCTGGATAATGGACGTCAGGCGGTCCAAAATATTGCACAAAGCTAAACATAGACACTCGCGTTTTAAAGTCTTCATGGTTATGATTCAGTCAAATTTAATAATTATTCGAAGATTTGAGCAGAAATGAGGAGGCGACAACCGGCTTCAACGCAATCCGAAGAGAGAAAGAAGAAGATAACAGATATCACTCATCACTAAGCTCTCTGTCAATAGATAATTTGTATTTAAAACTAATTAGATTTTAAGCCGATATAAGCGTCACAAAAAATATCTACTTTGACCAGCACGCCATGAAACCTTTAGTTACGAAATCATTTATGCTGCTCTGCTACAGGTAACCCAAAGGGCAGAAACATGTAAAATAATACAGTCATTTACAGTTTACAATAGACTACATACATAGAAAACTAATTGTTTTTGTAACAATTTTGTCATTATCTATTTATATTCATAATACACACACACACACACACACACACACACACACACACACACACACACACACACACACACACACACACACACACACACACACACACACACACACACACACACACACACACACACACACACACACACACACACACACACACACACACACACACACACACACACACACACACACACACACACACACACACACACACACACACACACACACACACAAGGATAAAATGTGGATAGAATAGCAACATAAATTAATACCGTAAGCCTCTTCCATTCAGAATGTGCAGGAGAAATTTTTATATAAATAGTTAAACAACTGTAAATAGTTAATTTTTGAAAGGATGAAAAATCAAATAACTGTAAAGTAATTATTTCCAAAAGATGGTTAAATTTCTTTGCAAAATATTTAAAAAATCGTTATTTTTTCGTATTCCAATAAACAGAATGTAAAACTTATGTAGACTTATTGTAGGATTTGGAAAAACGAAACAATATTTTTTTAACCTTTTAAAAATATTTACAATTATCCTAAAAAAGAAAAGAGAGCATATGTTTAGTACAATTTTGAAGAGGTACTTAATTTTTGCTTGATTTTTTTATAAAGTAGCTCGTTTATAACTCGTGAAATAATTACCTAATTTTTTTTTTCAAAAATGTTGGTATTTTTTGGCGATCAATAAATAACAATCTGATACTTGTGAGGATATTTGTGTAGGTTTCCGGGTACTATTTGTTTAGTTGTATAACCTGCATACACATTTGTAAAGACAACGAAATGCTTACACCTTATTAATGTGAATACATGCGTACATCATTGCTCGTGATTATCCTCCCTCGGTAATTATGACAGTTTTTTTCTTATTTTAAATTCTCAATGTTCTTCATTTAAAAAACTTGTAAATGTTACAAAGATCTGATGCGTTCATTGTTTAAGAGTATTTAAATATGTCGACATCTTCTTGTGCAAATATTTAAATGTTAACAATAAGTAATCTATATTTGTTAGTATGCTACTTATTTATAATCGTGCGTTCTTGACAACGTACACAAAAAAGTAAAAATTGCGATAGCCGGATTTGTAAAAAAACACCAACTAGTTTTAACTTCGTGACCAATCACACTAATAAACACATGGTAGTGTTTATGTTTATTTCACTGAATTAATAACTAATGATACTCCAGTATGTACTGTGTTATTATATTGTTTGTTATTCTTTCGTTCATGTTTTGCAGAAATGCTAAATCGATTATTTTTTTCAAAACATTTTCACTCAATTATTTTTCTGTTCTTACAGTATTCTGCTTTTGCTCTATTGATAGACCTAAATCAACAAAAATAATCACAATTTGACCTTTAGACGATCCTTCTTCGAGTCAGGGTTTCTTCTTTGTTTAAATATTTTTTATCGAAATGATTTAGATGCGTTGAAGCAGATCTGTTATCTATTTCCACGCAGTTACAATTCACTAATAATAATGTTGTGGTATTCCATTACGGCTAGATAACAGGTTTCATAATTTAGGAAAGTATCTGTGATAGTAACACTAAGACCGAATATGAAACCTTGTGTTGATTTGATAACATATTATCTATGTTCTAGTCAAACAAACACGAATAGTTGAAACAGTTTTTAAATGTTGTAAAAAAAATCAAGGCAAGTGGAATGAAAGGCAATAATTTATGTAATGTTTGAATAGACTAGGCCCTACACTCGTGAAAACTGTAACACACTAAACAAAAACAAATACAACTTTCTACAAGAAAGAAACTGTTGCAACAAGACGATGTTTTAAACTTTGTCTCCGTCATTGCAGTCCTCATTCCCTCATTCATTAACGTCGTCTTGTTTGTTGACGTTTAACAAGTTTCTTTTTAATGAAACTTGCCTTTTGTGTATAAATTGCATTAATATAAGATGGATATTTTCTAATTATTATTACTTTTCTTTCTTTTTCTTAAACTCTCTGTATTTGAATAGGTAGAGAAAAAGGGAGAGAAGGATAGAAAGAGGGAGAAGGAGAGAGAAAGAGAGTTGGATGGATTCAAAAATTCGATATGGAGATTTTAGTTAGTATACTATATTCATTTTGAATTCTCTTGGTATAGGTTGGCTGTTTTGGGAAAAATTTTATAAAGATATTCTATTTTCTTTACCCCCTATTTTATTTTAATTAATTTTTTTAATGAACAGCAGACAAAATTGATGTTTATTTGAATAAAAAATTGAAAACATCAAAACAAAAGAAAAAAGTTGAAATAATTTTAAAGATTCTTATTAATTTTTCTATTTATTTATTTCAGTAAAAATTTAATAAGCTTAAACGATTTTTAAAAATTTTCCGGTATGATCACATAATATTCAATTCATTATTTATAATATATTTATTTTTTATTTTACATTAGTTATCATTTTTCAATTTTTATTTTCAACTGTACAAAGAAAATAATTATGATTTATTTTTGATTGTTAAGATGTTTTATTAAGGGCAGTGTCAGTAAAATGAATGCAAGTAATCTTTTTACAGTTCGGAATTAATTTTTCCAAGAAATATTTTTACTTAAAAAAACATCAACATTTCACGTTGTGTACACATTTCACTTTTGTTACAAATGAAATAAAAAAATATTTTAGATGATTTATTATTTTAAAATTACCTCCTTTTCTTTTCCCTTGAAAATTATATATCTTACTGCACAGCTGAATATTTTTAATTCCCTATTTTATGAACTAATAAATTTGGTACGAGCATATCAGTTAATAACAACAATAATAACACCAGTTAACAAATAAATATTTAAACTTAAAATAAACTTACGGTTATTAAAAACAATTTTAGTAGCCGTAATACTACAATTATTTATAAATATAAGTTGCAAAATAATGCAAATATTTAGTGAAAGTATTAAAAGTAAGTTAGTAAGTATAAAACTTAATTATAATTAAATAATGGGTTGAAAACGTAAATAAATTTAAATAATTTCGCTTAAATTATAAAAATAATTGTATTTTTAGCAAAATAATATTCTAAGGTAAACAATGTTCAGAGATAAAAGTACGAATATTTGGATGAAATATTAAAAAATAAGGATTTTAGGAGTATTTTTTAAAATAAAATCTACGAAAAACATTAATTAAATTTTATTAATTAAATAATTAAAGTCGTGATGAAGAGTGACTGGTCGTTACCATTTGCATTTGTTGATCAAGTGTGGCAGATTTTGGCGCGAGGAGTAAAGAGAAGACATTCACTCACCTACAAACACAAGGTTCCCAGGTGGCAATGACAAGAGTCAGAACCACGTGACTTCTCGTCTACGCATGACGTCACTCTCACACACGTCCCGCGCACGCACGCACTCACCTCAAGGAAAAACTACGGAAACTCAAGATATTTTTTTTTCTACAACTGAAACTCTATTCGAGGTTAGTTCGTAGGTCGCCCACTAGATGTCACTACAAGGTAGAGAGCTGGACGTTGAAAAATTAGATCGATAAAAAAATTCCTGCGCTGTTTTTTATAAGCTGATGTTTCATTTCCCCTCCTCTCCCTACTCTTGGTTTGTTGACACGTCCCCTCTCCCCTCACTCCCGACTTCCCTCCGCAAAGTCCTGTGGGATTATTGTTATAGGCTGCCATTCAGTTTTACAATAATTTCAGCCAATATGCTTGGACCACGTTGTTTTTAAAAATGAGAATTGCTTTTAAAAAAATTAACAAAATAAATATTTTTTTATTAATTGTTAAATTTCCCCCTAATTGCTATATTTCAATATCCATATTCTATCAAGAATACAGTTTTCTCTCAACTTTTAATTTCCCAAAGAATGCTTTTAAATAGTGAATAGTTATTAAATAATTAAAATTATCCACGTATTTTATTCATAAAATATTAATTGTTCATTTATTTCAGTCTAAAATATTATAAAAGAAAAAACAATGAGTATTTACACTAAAGTAAATAGGCTTTAGGCTTTTTATACATGGATTCAGTGTTGAATAATGTTTTACCTGAACTCAGAAGCCTGAAAACTAGAATGTATTTTCTGCATTGTATTTTACCTGTGAAAAACAAAACAAAACAAAATTATTAGTAAACATCCAAAATAATTTCAAATACCGTAATTAGTAATTCCTAAATATTGTAAAAATGAATTGAAAAATGTTAGCAAATAAACTGTGCACAAATCTTGTAAATTTTATAAAGAAATCGGTCAACTGAAATAGTCGTTAACAATGTGAATAAATTGACATTGCAAAGGTATCTTAGAAAGTCTTTTTTTTTTGTTTACTCAGAAAATCTAAAAATAGATACATATTCATCAAATGTTTAAAACCATATTGACATAATTTATATGTAATTTGCATAGACTTTAGTGAAAAATTTAGGCATTTTGTTTACGATTGTTGGACATTTGTTTCCTCATAGCAACACTGACAATATATAAACGTTCTCATGTTAAGAAATGTGGGGAAATTTTTCGCTAATCGGTAATGCACATGACATTTATAACTTAAACGTAATGTCATGACAAAATTTATTTATTTTTTGTTATGTAAACCTAACCGTTTAGGTACTCGGGTAAATACTAGGGTACTTATTATTAAATACTAGGACACACACATACACACACACACACACACACACACACACACACACACACACACACACACACACACACACACACACACACACACACACACACACACACACACACACACACACACACACACACACACACACACACACACACACACACACACACACACACACACACACACACACACACACACACACACACACACACACACACACACACACACACACACACACACACACACACACACACACACACACACACACACACACACACACACACACACACACACACACTGCTGCAGGTAAGAGAGACCGATTTTCAAAACATTTGACATGTAGGTTTAACAAAAAATACAATTTTTTAATCAAGTATGTTTTTTTAGTATGGAATGTCGAATTTTACAAGAGTTTTAAATATATCTCATAAAGGCTACTTCTACAAAATAATGCTAAGTTAAAATTAATAGTACAATGTTGAAAAATGTATAACATTATCTTCTTCTGCTGTATTAAAATTAAATTTTTAATTTTAGTTGTTCACAGTTTAGTCGTAATGTTTATGAACCTCCAAGAAAAAGCTCAATTGTCCCTAAATAATGAATTAATTACACAGTATTTATTGTAAGAATTGTTGTCATGTATTTTGCACCTTTGTAAATAAAATGAGTTTATACATTTTTTGCCTTGTAACCTCAGTACTAAGCTACACAACACTACATAACATAAAGGTAAAAAAATCCTCCTCCTTATTTACTTTTTTATTTTTGAAATAAAAATATAAGCTTTTAACTTCAATATTTTATTTTATTTGAATTCGAACTATTGACAAATTGACAAGTTACATAGATTAAAGTAGTGTCGTATTAATATTGACATGCTTGAGAAAACATAAAAAAGAAACTTAAAAAAGAAGCCAAAAATACGGTGCTTAAGGACAAGTTGAAAAGGCTTGTCATATATATTTTTATGATAAATTACAATAATAATGGACAGTGATTAATAATACACATTACGTTTGCAGCTACAATTTTGCAGCATCAAGTAATAATGGAATTGTACAAATAAATAGACAATCAGGTAAAAGTCGATTTAACTTAGAAATAATTAAAATTAATGTCAAAAATATCAGCTACTTAGCCCAAATAATATGGTTGCTATTTGTTGAAAAAATTACGTAATAACTGTGTGACACCGTTAATGACACTGTTTAGTTGCATAATTAAAAATTTCCCCCCTTTTTTGCAAGTGTTGATGGTAAGTTCAAATTTTTTTAAACATTAACAATCTTTCTACTTGAGTGTTTATGTAATAAAATAAAATGAAACCATATATAAAACAAATTAAAAACTACAAAATATTTTGAATATTTAATGTAATTATTGTGAATTTCAGTATTTTCTCTTTAATTTAAGGCCAATACACGGTCGGTATTTAGGCTATTACAGTTTTTTTGTAATTGTAATTATCTGCTAAATAATATAGGTTACAAACGAGTTAATTAAAGCACAAATGTTTTATTAAAGTTTGAAACATTGTTATAACTTTACATACAACAAAGGATACTTTATTACCCCGGTGATAAAACAATCAAAGTAATAATCCGTAATTTGGAGTAATGTGATTGCACATAGAACTAAATCCAAGCTAAATGATTGGTCTTTCATGTCGTAAAGCCAGCGTCTGTTTCTTGCCTGACCTACCCCAAGACTCCTGGCGTCTTTAGGTCAAGGAACCCACCCCAAACTCCACCCCACACATGATCTCTCTCTCTCTCTCTCCCTCTTTCTTCAATTTCATTGCTTTCGAGCTGTAGGATTATTGATGTAGTTTACTTTGTACAATGTTTTAAGTTCCTTTAGTCTTGATTTTATTGCTTTCATTGCTTGATAAACATGTTTCATAGACTATTTGTATACCTAGTGAATCACCAGAGATCATTGTTAAATAATAAATAGGCCATTTAGTTTTAACAGAGTTGGAATTACAACCGCGATCTTAGAATGAAACACTGCATTCCAAATGTTAATGTGGTATTTTAGTACAGATTTCAAATTCAGTTTTAAACTTGAATACAACTCATGAAACTGTTTATAAAAAATCTTCCAATATTGGTAGATATTTTATCCATCCATTCTCAAAATATTGGTAGTTACCTTATAGCTTTTAATAACCAGTAAGTTTATTAGGTTAAAGTCTCCTAACTTTTTTTTTTTTTTTTTTTTTAACGTCTGACTATTGTTCACAGTATCGCTTCTGAATCAATGCTGATTATTGTTGGTTAGTCAATCAATACATACCTTCGTATATTTGACAAAATTCTTGGTTGCTATCTTGGAAACAACTTATTTTAGTCAACGTGAATGCGTTTTTACAAAATTATGTCCACGGATCTTTACGCTTAACACATTGCAATTTTCAAAAATTGTTATTAATGCTAAAAATTAAGGTATTTTAAAAAAATTAGTAACAAGTAAATAAGCTTATTGATGTTTATCTTCAGAAAAAAATATTTTTTCAAATCAGTTCACAAAACTGTGTTGAGTGTAAAATTATAACCTGAAATTTATTAGAGGCTCTACTATATTTCAATTTGAAAAAATCGGTTAATCCCAAAATGGCGACCGGAAATATAAAATTTGTCAAAAATGAGTACGTAAATACAACCAAACAACCAAACCCAGGTGATTTTAAACGATATCTGAAGAAATGTAGACAAATGCATAAGTTTGGAAGGGTACATTAAAAACTGACCATGTAAGACCTTGTAATATTGTAACTTATGTAATTTATAACGTTTGATATTTGGAGGTGAACAGCAAACAAAATTTAAAGTTATAATTTAAAAAATAAACTAAGAATTCCTTCTTTTATTTTCTCTCTAAATAATAAAAACTTACACTTTACCTCTTAGTGGATTGATCTATAAAATGTTAGATTAAAATTTATGGTTTTTGGTTAAAAAAACAATATAAAAATACTAAAAAAACTGCTTTAACCATTTTATAAATCGTAACTCAAAATCATGTAATCTAATTGTATAAGTTATTTATAAGGAAATTTTATTTTGAAAGCTAACACACACACACACACACACACACACACACACACACACACACACACACACACACACACACACACAGAGAGAGAGAGAGAGAGAGAGAGGGAAGAGAAAGAGAAAGAGAGAGAAATATAGAGAGGAAATCGCACAGACAAAAGAAATTATATTCACACTTTTGTCAAAAATTAATATTCATGTGATCATAGTTTCTTCTATTTTTAAATTTGTTTCATACTTTTATAAATGTTAATGTAAAGAAGCAATTTTGAAAAAAATGTCTTAAGGTTTGTGAACTATAATTTTCTATTGTAGGTCTACACTTTTCGTTTACTTATCTTAAAACTAGTTTCCAAAACAAGAATTTCCAAAGACGTACACCACCACTGCTAGTTATTTTTCAGTCGAAAGCATCAGCTAAACAATTTTAATAATAATTATTAATTTTCCTTAAAAAAACTATTTTCAGTTTCAACAATTGTCGGTTACTCTGGAACGTGACACGATTTAAATTTTTCATTTTCTCTGCTATAATTGTCCACATAGGACGGCTAATTAGTAATTAAAGGGCTGCTCGCTTAATTAACATTGTTAACAAGTAACACTGCACAAGTCGTGGGATTAGTTATCTCGAACTCTAAGCTAAGAGATTATTGGCTACCGGTAGCATTCAACTCGCTAATTCGTTTCGTAAAAAACAACTATTTTTGAAACCTTTATTGTCTTTTAGTTTTATAAGCTCTTAATATTGGTATAAAAGGATGTTTGTCCAAGATACTGGTGTCATATATCTATTAAGCTCGTAAGGTTTGTCGCTTAATCATTGGAAACAAAGTAAAAAAGACGTTTCATTATTCGTTGAATTTTCATTTTGTTGGCGCAATTAAAATCAGCTGGTTAAAATGTTTACTGATGGTTTTATTTACACTACGTAACGACTTCAGTGACACGCAATTTTTTTACTGGTGCATGGTAAATGACATAATTTTCCAGGTAATATTTTTTTAATAAAAAGAAACAAAAAGATAGTGCCAAGTTTATAAATGTGTCCAAAACATCGCCAATCCGTCTCCTGACATCACCGAAGAAAAATTAAGAGTAGTGTTGCGAAATTTCCATGATTCCAAAACCATGTTTTTGTAGTTTTTACGTTAAAACGATATTTTTGTTATTTTGAAAGGAATTATTTCTTTATGACCCTTGTGTAATGAATGTGCAAGTAAAACCACGTCTTACATTGGTTCTTTTTATTTCAGACAGTTTATTCCAGACACAGATTATTGCTTATTTTACATAATTTCATTGTTATTAGCTGATTTCCACTGGAAAATGAACTATTAGAGCGGCCACCATGGTGAGACCCAGACCTGTAACCTTAAAATGAACGCCTATTCTGACATATATAGTCAACACGTTTTGATGTGTCGTTATAATTTGTATGTTTATACTGTTTAGTCAGAAAATTAATTATGATTCGTGAAAAATAATTTAGAAGTATAAAAAATTGTAGTTATATTCCAGGTTCTTCAATGAAAATGTTAAAAACATTAATATTTTTTTGTTTTAAAAATATAGATTAATAATTACTTATTAGACTGTATTTCTTATTTGTTTATTACCCTTATCGCTAAAGCGTGTCTACATAATTATCATGGTGTTTTCACGATTGTAATATAAGCTAATTGACTGAATCATTGCACATTACACTTTGTACAGTAGGACAGACTAATGCCATAGGAAGACAAGTTCAAGTACGGTCTTCATGAATATAGATGTCGTTAGTGTATGTAGCCTCCAGTATGTACAATGCATGGCTAGGTGCGGTTTGGTGATTACACAAGACAATGAAATGAGCATCAATCAAAGAATCGTTTGCATAGCAATCTTAATATCTTCAGGTTTAGGCTCAGTAAGAAACACGCAGTAGAATATATGAGTAGAAAATTAATAGAAGAATATGATATTCGGGGCACTTTAGTAAACCTAAACAAAATTGAGTACATTTGAGGGCAGAGCAGGAATCTTCTACTGGAACACAACACGCAAATCAAAGGGTGTGCGATTTACAAGTATCTGAGAGTGACAATTACTAGTGAGGGACTATTAGACACAGCGACAAAAGAACGTAACATCTTGGGAAGGAGATAAAAGAATCCATCAATATTGGATCAACAGATGTCAAAAATAAATAAACATATAATATACAATACAATTATAAAAAAATATCTCACATGAAAGCGACGTATGGCCACAGAAATAAAAAATAGAAGAATGTCTCTAAGCTACAGGAATGGACTATTGGTGAAGAGCCGCAGGGAGGTTAAAACGGGAAAAGATAAAAAAAATAAACTCCTTGAAATCATGGATGGAGCACAACATTGTAGACGACATTGAGACGAAACAACCTCGATGGTTTGGCCGTCCAAAGGATAGGCGAAAATCGACTTCCCAAACAGATTCTAGAATGGAAACCATATGGTCGTAGAAAAAGAGGAAGACCAAGACTTAGTTGAAGAGAAGAAATTGATGAGGTAGTGAGAGAAAGAGGATGGACTAAGATATATGGACGATAGAGAAAAGTGGAAGCTAGGAATCACCGTAGAGAGAACTTTGTAAACTGAAAAGAAGACACATTGTAACTAGCAATACAAATATTACAAATTTGACAAACAAATATGTTGCAAAAAATACACAAAACTACTCACATTATTATTTTAAAAAAATAATCTGGAGCAACTGATAAAAAGCAGAAAGTCGAATTACTTTCTCTAAATGTTTCTATTGGAATTTCCTCAGATTTTGACCTTTTTTATAGTCAATACATTGCAGCAGATTAAAAAGGTGAAAATTACGATTCGATAATAAATGGAGGAAACAATCGCGATTTACGTTCTTCAATTTACAAAATTTCTTTTACTTCAAATTGGTACACTCGCTTGGAACATAAATCAACAACACACAACAAAATTGATGCAAGATTGAACTAACAAATTTCCAGATTTATTGTCAATAGCTTCTTTTTTTAAATAGATAATGTTTTGTTCAAAGCAACATGGATACTATTAAGGAGTAATTGCATGAAAATAAAGTTTAAATAATTCCTTACAATATTTATACATAACTCAAATTTGTACCGTAAATTGTAGCAAGATTATATTTAAATAAATTATTTTAATGAGTCACTACAACATTTGTTTGGTAAAAACTAAAAATAAATTAAGAAAATGTGTTTGGGTTTTTGTTAAAACATAAACATGATAAGAACTTTAGCTGCAAAAAACTAAATTAGATCTAATATATTATGCAGAACAAAAACAGGTCTGCAAATACAGACCTATGTGTTATCTACAAGATAGTAAAGAAGAGTGTATGTAATACATTTCGGTTCTTATGCTGAACTGTTTCATCTCTTTGAAGAAAAAAATTATATCCTACTTTAACAATAATATAAACGATACCTTTTCACGGGAAATAAAAGTTTATGTTTAATATGTTTTAGTAAAATACATTTCAACATGATGAGAATTAGTAGTAACACTAAATTAATCAGTTAATTGAAAGGAAAACATACAAAATAAATCTCGGACTGCATACCCAAATATTAGATACCATAGTACATGACAATTTTGTAATGGGTACCCCAACACTAGAGATACTGGATCACAGTGCAGAAAGTGGTCTCTGCACTGGATACCCATGTACTGGATAGACTTCCATTGGATAACCTTGCGCTGAATACCCTGGCACTGGATACGCTTTTAATGGATATACCTTTGCACGGGATACCCTTTCTACTAAATACCCCAGCACTGGCATCCTTGTTCAAGATACCCATGTACAGAATACACTTTACTAGATAATCTTGCACTGAATAACCTGGCACTGGTGTATAGGATATTCTTGTACAGATATCCATGCATTGGATACCATAGTAAAATGTTCCCTAGCAATGGATTCTTGCACTGAATGCCCTTGGGATTAAACTGTCTTCTTGACTGATCCTTGACCTATTCTTTGTTGTTCCCATCAAAGATAGTAGGACAAGTTTAGGATAATATAAACTATCCTTGCTAATAAACTTTTAGAAATAATTGGGCATAAGTAAATAGTAGGCTAAGGCAAGCGGCATAACCCGTTATAGCCTACATATTAGTCCACATCGGTCCTACCGGGGAAAAACGAAAAATCGAGAATGGTGAAAATGTATAACTCAAGATTTCTCAAATTAATGAACAAAATTGAAATAATGAGCAAGTTATGGTTAAAGAAAGGAAAAGGGAATGAACATTTACTATCATAATTCATTGTTCATTTATGATTTGAACAAATGAATTTTCTACAGTGATTTGTACAGTGAATTTTCTAGAATGGGTTCTTTTTAAACTGTCGCCCTAATACATATAATATGTGTTCATGACAGCTATATGTTGATACGTTTCAATTTTTTCAGGCATTCATAAATCTGCAAAGTGTATAAAATTTGTACTTTAAATATTACCCCTAATTTGTATTTTAAATTCATAAAGTTTGAATAGAAAGCTTTGTGAGATAAACCAAACAGAACACATTTTTTAATATATTTAGATAGATACAGGTAAAATATGGGAAATCAATAATTCTAAATATAATGAAAAAATTATAAGATCAAAGGAGGGAAAGAAATATAAATAGCATAATAAATCATGCCTATGAAAAATTAGTTTATATTACTGATTCTTTTAAAATTTGACATCAGGTATCCAAACTAAAATATAAGTGTCAAATTTCATTTAGAATTAAAAGACTACCGAAAATCTGCAATAGTATAAATCTAAGAAGCTAAATTTCTAAAAAAAAGTCATGTATGAAGATTTACTATTTAAATAAATTTACCAAATTCGAAATAAAAGAAGTTGAAAGTTTGCAAGTAAAATGAGAAAAAACATACAAGCGTGTTGGTGAATAGGGTTTTATCTTGCTTTCCCTTATTTTTACAAGGTATTTCTGTAACTTTCAGAATATTTTTTAACTAATCAGAGCTTACAAGGTCAAAATTGAAGAACCCAAGAACAAAACACTAAGAACCGGGTAGGGAGATGTCAAGAGATCCCAGATGGCCAAGTGCTTTGCCCCAGGTTTGATGGTGAACTGTTAAATTTAGTTACTACTCGAGTTATTTTATTTCATGCTTTGTTGTTGTAGCCGAGTTTTGACTCTCCAAGGTGATTTTAACCGTATGTCATCTTTACTTGAGAAATGTAATTATTTTATACTTACTATGATTTATAACTCAAATAAATACGAAATTTTGAAATAAAATATTAATTATTTTACATGAGGAGAACCATTTACATTATTACATGCAGAGTGAAACTCCACCAGGTTAGGTTAGGCAGAATTGGTGTTCTCATTTAAACGTTCATACGAGAAAGTTTAAATTTGTTGTGGTATAGCCTAACACAAACTTACGCCCTTTGTTGAAACGCTTTTGAGAAATTAAGCCCTTGCCTCGATTTTCCGTACTTAAATGAAACCTAAAAGTTTGTTTTGATCTTTGAACGTAAATTTTACCAAAACTGATTCATCAGTTCTTTTAGAAATCTATTTTCTTTTTTCAATGGTAGGTGTACTAAACTTTCAGTTCATTGTTGAACAATGAGATAGTATCACTTCTAGTAATAAGCAAAACGTGGCTGTATGCATAAATGTCAACGTAATCGCTTCAGACGGTAGCCAAATCAGTATTGCCAGAACACTTTTTTACTAGAGCTTCTCAAAACTAACATTTTTACTGATAAATACATTATCAAACTTAACTTTCTCCCTTTATACTAACGTGTATTAAGAACTTGAAATATAGATAAATAATTATACTGTCATGTTTCTCCAAACATATTGTTATTATTAATTATGCAGTAATACAGCAATAGTATTATACAGCCAAAGAAGTTATAAGCCAGAGTTACTGAGGATTATCTCCAACAGACTAAAACAACAAACAAAGGTCAGTAGGGCCAATAACCTACTATTGGCATGAACCTCAAAGTTTTATTGCTATTTGCAACTATAGTATCGTATTGCAGTGCTCACAAACAAAATGAAACAGTAAACGTTACAAGCGAAGGTCAAAATGTCACTTAGATATACGTTGTCGTTACCTTGACCCGGAGCTGGGCAGATAGGGTGTGCGTGCTTCGAGTCAGCCTAACCTAGGATACACAGATCTGACTGGTTTCCCTAATCAAGCATTACGCAAGATTTACTATGATGTAGTAGCCAGATTGGATGATTTAATATCTGTTTAATGGAAATGAATTGTTATTTATTGGATGACCAATGCTTTTTTTACATGAAAAATGTTTTGTATATAATTAGAGTATTGAATGAAGATAAAATTCATTATTTCGTCTTTCTCTATTCATTATAATTTGTCGTGTCTGCTCTTGAGTTTTTCTATGATCTGAAGCAATTTTGTTTAAAATATCGAAATTTCTAAGTTTGAAAAAATATAATTTTGTTTTAGTACTTATTTAACAAAATTACTTTTTTAGTAAGAGAAGTTTTAAAAAAACAATTTGCCTTATCTTGGCTGATATATATTTATTTAGAATAAGACAGACAATAAATTTTAATTATTCTTCAATAGAAATCAATTTTAATATTGGTGTAATTTATAGATTTAAAAAAATTGAATGATTACTACAGGTATAAGAAATATATTTTTTATGCTAAGGCTCTTTTTTGTGAATTTTTCTTCTATCATGACGGTTTTATAAGCACTAAAAATCAAACGTAGGGAAGTAAAAACACATTAACTATAGGCCTCTATATTATTTTAAATAAATTTGCAAAACCATTATTTAGTTTTTTCTCGATTAATTAATTAAAACTCTAAGAAGTTATTTGGCTTGAAAACCGTTAACAAAAGCAGAAAAAATAGTCAATCAGTTAAATCATAATATTTCTCCCAAATCATGTCCATATTAAAAATTAATAGTATGTTTGTGACCAGATTTGAAATAAATAAGTTCAAGAGTGAAGCAAACGAAACAACCAGAAGTCTGTTGAAGTATATTTTAGTTCTTTTCCAATTTACTTCTAAGCCGTAAATTTCTTTTATTGTGTTGCAAATCATTACAACCGTTTTGGATAAAATTCTATTTTTTTGTTAATTCTTAGGAATGTTTGACAAAAAATGGTTTTAAAACTAAATAACTTTTAAGCAAAACTTTATATTCATGTCAAAATTAATGAAACTAGTTGGTTAATTCTCTAACGATGTGCGCTAACAGAGGCACAAAAAAGCTATGTCTGTAGATGCAGATACGAAAAACTGTTTCCAACTCAGATGACCTGAAAATTAATATTATAATCTATGAATCAAAATCTCAAGATCGATTTTTGTCACGATCAGATTTCATTCTAAAATTTTCAAAAAAAAATCTCACATATAGGCTAGCATTACAAAACATTAAGTATGATTAACCTTTCTAAACGCTATGGACGTTTGATAATAAGGGGTGGAACAAGTTCAGCTATACAACACCCAATGTTGGTTCAAAATGTTTAAACTACATTAATAACAACAACCGTTTTTCTTTTTCATCGTGGTAGGAATCTTTACACAACGCTGATTGGTCAGTTGCAGTAACTTGCAGTACACATGTACACACTACTGGATGGATACCATGATTAACTGATCGAGCGAAGTTACGTCTCTGTTTCAATTCGAGCGTTCTGTTTTTGGTTTGTTTTTTAAGCAATTTTGCCTAAACGCATTGACCGATTGTTTTGAAGTTTGGTACAAAGGTACCTTGTACAAAGCCCAAATGAAGTGTGTAAGATTTTGTCCCATTCACTTCCGTTTTAAGTGAATGGCCCCTGATTTAACGATGGCGATTTACAATTTTGGTCAAATTCATTGGCCAACTGATTTGAAATTTGGTACGAAGGTACATTCTACAAAGCCCGAACAACTTATTATAAGATTTTGTCCCATTCACTTCCGTTTCAAGAAGGCGGCCCCTGATTTAACGATGGCGATTTATAATACAAAGCCCGAACAACTTATTATAAGATTTTGTCCCATTCACTTCCGTTTCAAGAAGGCGGCCCCTGATTTAACGATGGCGATTTATAATTTTGGTCAAATTCATTGGCCAACTGATTTGAAATTTGGTACGAAGGTACATTCTACAAAGCCCGAACAACTTATTATAAGATTTCGTCCCATTCACTTCCGTTTTAAGAAGGCGGCCCCTGATTTAACGATGGCGATTTATAATTTTGGTCAAATTCATTGGCCAACTGATTTGAAATTTGGTACGAAGGTACATTCTACAAAGCCCGAACAACTTATTATAAGATTTTGTCCCATTCACTTCCGTTTCAAGAAGGCGGCCCCTGATTTAACGATGGCGATTTATAATTTTGGTCAAATTCATTGGCCAACTGATTTGAAATTTGGTACGAAGGTACATTCTACAAAGCCCGAACAACTTATTATAAGATTTTGTCCCATTCACTTCCGTTTCAAGAAGGCGGCCCCTGATTTAACGTGGCGATTTATAATTTTGGTCAAATTCATTGGCCAACTGATTTGAAATTTGGTACGAAGGTACATTCTACAAAGCCCGAACAACTTATTATAAGATTTTGTCCCATTCACTTCCGTTTCAAGAAGGCGGCCCCTGATTTAACGACGAAGGTGTAGTTGCTAGCTATTTTCTGTAATACTGGTTGAACGTCAAGTTTACCACAATTTTGACCGCCTCGTGGAGGAAGAGCCTACAGTTTCCAGTAAAGTTTTCCGTAAGTATTTCGGTTACAAGTTAAATTGGCTCTGTGTATGTACTGCAAGGTTTACTATTAGCATGATATTGCTAATATCAGTGATTCAATGAGTCGATGACAGTGAGCTTACAACTTTCACAGTGTGAATACATTGAGGAAGTTAAAGTCCATAGATGTACTTAAAAATCGCTGTTCGATACAATTATTTACAAAATTAGAGTCGATTTATTAACGGTCGCTACCGTATAAAAAATTCTTTAAAAAATCTGTTTAAAATTTGTTAAAAATAAAATTCACTTATTGATCAAAACAAAACATCCTACATTAATGTCTTCCAAAATTATGAATTGAGAGGTGCTGGAGAAGAACGTAAAATCATGATTCTGTCCGGTTCAGTCTAACACGCAGAGAACCAAGGGCCGACCCCTTTCGCGCCCAAAGTATTTTCAGACAATTAGGTATAGCATTCATGTGTTTCTTGCCATGAAAAAACACCTAAAATCGATTATGAAGGCAATCAGTGACAAATTATTTGTCAAAAACTTATTTTAATCATCGTGTCTTTATTTGTATGCTGTTTTCTTCAATTATAAACAATAAATTATTGTTTATTTTTATATTTGATACACTATATGATGTTTTAAACCTTAATATGTAATCAAAAATCATTTGAGTAAAAATATTACTGTATTACAAATTATTTGAGAGAGAAAAAACAGAATCGTTTTCAAAGCAAATCTTTTCAATTTTTATCTCCAATAATTCCCCCAATAACAGGATAAAAATAGTTTTTGAAGATGGAGGTTCTCCGAAACGCGTCAACGAAAGTAGAATTGACGGAGCTAGGGAGGCAGATTATTATACTGAACATAGATCCGAAAATTCTACGAGTATTTCTGGAGAGTTAACCAAAAATAGCTTGTTAACCATTTTATCATAATTTGGATAGGATAAAATTTGTTTTTTTGATATATTTTTTCATATATTTTCGCACCATATATTCTTGCATTAAACGAAACGTATGTGTTTTAACTTTTCAAAATCCACAACAATCAGGTCCTTCTAGTTGAAGTAACAATAAGGAGCCTGAAAAACATCTTCTGAGAGCTAATATTTCAACTGAGTCATATTTAATTAAATGACAAGTTATACAAATGTTGCTAAAATGTTTGTTTCAGTGATATTTGTTTTAAGTTCTATTCGATTTTTTGTTTGTTTGTCTCATTTATAGTATTCTAAACGCGTTATGCTGTCAGATGTCAACAGCCGAGACAACTAGTTCATTCAAAATTCCTTTCATTAGAATTGGTAGAGATATTTTTAATTATTTGTTGCCCTATTATATATATTATGTAATTTTTGTCTTACATAATTTTTGCTTAACTGAAGTGTTAATTATGATTAGTTATTGTAAAAAAATTAATGTTACTTACACAGTATGCTTACAATTTGTTTGATTTGTATTTTAGATGCGCGTAAAGAAGTTAATGTTTTCTGAATTGTATTTTTAATTTTTTTAATGCAAATAAAGTAAACAGTGTACTTTCCTTAAGCCTTTTAATAAGAACACCAAGTATTTTAAGTTAACAACGTTTTTATTAAAAAACAGTTATAATCAGATGTAGGCTAGTGTAAACGCTAAACAAACAGATACAAATCATAAATAAGTCCTACCTTAGCAGCTATTGAAGAAAATACGTCAAACATGGCAGCGAATAGTAAGCAAACAATTCATGGAAGTAAACGAACTAATTGAACACAACAACAACTTACGTGCGCACACGGTTCCACAATTCGCAGAGTATGATATTAGATAAGTACACCTTTTTTTTATGTGCAAACATATAGTAAATAATGCTTAAAGAAAAATATAAAAGTAAACAGAAAAGATAATGTCATTGATTGTTTGACGTCATGTTCAGGGTAAATACAAGAGTCTTGGCTTTGTAATAAATCTTAACAATCTTGGTTGTACATCCTTCAAGAGGGGCTAATTAAAAAAACATTGTGTTTGTTTAAACAAGCAGACAACCGAACTTACATTTTTAGTAGGCGTTTAGGTTATTTAACATTTTTATACAGCTAGATATTTTTTTTTCAAAAAAGGAGTGTACGTAAAATTAAAGTTTTTGAATATCTAGTTTACACGTTACAAATTAATACAAAAGCTTTACACAAACTTTCACACATTCAATAATTAAAATAAAATTAAGTTTGGACGTATAATAATGCCACCTAAATTATCAAAATCGATTCAAAAGATTTTGCTCAAAATTTTTGTCAGACGTAAAGATTCATAGGCAAATCAGATTACAAAGTCGAAAGAAAAGTAATTTATTGTTAAAGAATAAATCGAAAATAGGCTTTTATATTTATGCAACTACAAAACTTCAGATTTCATTATTTAAAAATAGAAGAAATAACTTTAAGTTAGCCTATAGAAATAAATGGTGCACAGACATTGCACAAATCTTCCCACATTCAATTAAAGTATTTAACACAAGTTTAAGTGAAGCACAACGTAAGGCCCAAATAAAAAAATGTATAGTCTATGTAGCTAATTTAAAAAAAAAGGCTTGGAAAAAACAAATGACTGTAGATCAACTCTGTTTTTGTCTTTTATTCTTGAAACATAAATTTATTGTATTTCAAATTTAAAGGAATATGCCTTTAATTATAAATCTTCATAAGTGACCAAATCTGAAGGATAAATATAAGACACATTTTTCCTTTTCAGTAGGTGTCTATTCACATTTCGTAAAGATTTTGAAATCCCAATTATGCTTTTTACCCAAGTATAAATTTTTGCAAATTCTAAAAACATCTTGAAATCATATTTTGAGAAAAGCGGAATATTTTCAATTTGTTTTACCGAATAAGGAAATAAGGGTTTAAAAAACAAATTACCCTATTTAGAAAAATTACAAAATGATTTTGAGATGTGGGTAACTACTCAGAAGTTACATGTTAAGTTTTACCAAAATCGAACAATTCGTTTATCCCAGAATTATACAAACGAACACACAAAAAAAACTCAGGACACCTGAGACCAATCAAAATCTTAAAATCTATTTTTTCAAAAGTTATTATATTTTTTGTATATTTTATATAAAGGCCTCGTGAGAAAATAAATGATAGGAATGTGGTTAAACAAACATTTTTTGACAAAACGATTTGAAAATTCATAAAATTATTTTATGATCCTACTTTAATTTATTTGAAGACTTTTAAACAAATGTATTAAAGTTTTGTTTCTCAATTTAACTGATAATGTAGTATAAAATTATAAATATGTTTAAAGGAAATATATTGGATGGTAATAGATCACATTGTGTATTTTTTAATATAAAAAAAAGTTAATGCAATACATTAGACTACTGTTATCATTGACTACGATATTACAAGCTAATATTATATCATAATTATTATAATAAATTAACGATAATAATAATAAATGATTAATTAATATTAGTTATTACTTTAAACAATGTTATTATATTAGAAACCAACGTAAAATTGTTTTATTGTTTCAGGTACGAAGTATAAACCTTAATTTGGTACAAAATATTCGTCTGTTAATAAAAATTAATATTGTAACCTATTACATTCAATGATATCGGGTAATAACGCCCCACTAATCAGTTTATTTCAAATAAGACGTTGTATAGCGTACCATTGTTTCCGTCTAATCCATTCTCAAGCCTGAGCAGCTCAGGTGACGCAAACCTGAACTTGAACTACACAGTGGCGCATTCTGGCGGCTGTCGCTGGCACTATTTGACCGCCCCACCACTAGCACTTTGGCGGGACCCTTTACAAATAGTGTCTAATCAATAATATTTTATGAGTTATAACTTTTAATTTTATAGCCATTGCCAATCTTACAAAACAAAATTTCTTGAATTCTAAAATTAAATTTCTCCACGTTAAAACAACATATAAGTTTTTTGTACAATATAGATTTGTAGAGAACACAATGAATTCCTTAAATCCAATTTGCGGGTTAATTTTAATAGAATTGAGCAATTTGTAAATTTGTATTAATAAATTGTGTATGAAATTATATCTTTCTCAAAATATATTTTGAAAACGTTAAAGGCAAACTTACTTAATAAATGTAGGTAATGTAATTACGAAATATAACATTTTACAAGGCATATATTTGTTTACATACTTTTTGTTATTTATGCTATTAATTGATTTTAGTCAGTTATTAAATCTTAAAAAATGCTTTCTTTTCCAAAATCATTTCATCAAATTTTCCTCAGGATTTATAAAGACAAATAATTCAATTCTTTTTTTGAAGTTAAGATACCTACTTTTTGAGAGAAAATCGAAAAAATTTACTGGTTCCAGAGTTTATTTTTATTTTTATTGCATGTACTCCCAAGTCGTAATTTTTTAAATTCTTACACTGACCTTAGTTATAAATCTTGATAAAATTAACACATTTTGAATAAATTCCGATAAACTTATTTTGAAATATTTGTTCGTTTTTTTGTGAAGGTGGGCATCCGACCCGGATCGTCTGAGGAAATAACAACTCACATAAGCCCTATGTGTTGTTTGGGTAGCCTATTAAAATTTCTAAGGGTATTTGACAAAGTAAACCCCTTAAGAATAAACTTTTTTAAATTAAAAAGTGATCCCGTGCGAACTACAACTCTTGTCAAATTTCAGTCAAATCGCCCAATTTTTTAGTCTCCAACAAATTATGCACAAAAAGACAAACATTTGCATAGACTGGCTAATCCATCCTCAAAATCAATGTCACAATAATTATACTTCTTGATATAAGTAATTTAAACAATATTATAATACAGAAATAAACAAGGAACTGCTTGCATTATTTTCTTGTACGACTAGGCTATTTCTTATAGTCAAGTAGGCCTACATTAAGAAATAATATAAAATAAAAAATATGTTACTGTCTTCTCATAATTTTGTTTTCTAATTTTTTTAAAAACCTTTTCTTCATATTCGATATCGAAGGTGGGTATTTTGAATACGCTAAGCGAAATTAAAGAAAATATTTTTGTTTGATTTAAAAAACTATGAAAAATTGTAAATGAAAAGTTTTCGGCTTTAAAAATTATTTATACAGGCCTATATGTAATATTTAATCATGTAAAAAAGATTTCACAAACATTTATCCTCTCAATTTTGTAATATTGTTTCCATAAATATAATCTATTCTGCTTTACGTTTGAATCACTTATTTAAAAATTAAATTTACTTTGTATATTTCAAGTTTGGACATTAATATACAGTAGCATTATTATTATTATTACTTTTGTTGTTATTATTATTACAAAATGGAAATGAAAGATGTTTGAACCAATTAAAACATTTTAATCCTTATATGGTGGCAATTAAAACACTTTAGCAAATAAATATTCATGAGCCTTACTGATTGATACTCATATTACGCTGTCAATGTTACCACTTTCTTGTTCCTGTTTTGTTATATAATTATTTGTTAAAGGTGAATAGAATTTTTTAAGTAAAACACATAAACTTTCTCACATAACTCATACACTTGATGGTTACCCACGTCTATTAAATTAAGAATTGAAATTACAGAACGTTGCCATATTTCAAAGCTATTTATGCGTCTGTCGTTGCTGATGTTAAACGAGTAAAAAAAGTAAAAAAAGCCATTTTTTAAATTAAAGTAAAGCTTAGTTAATTTAGCCATTTTCCTTAAGTTTACAGTTTTTAATGAATAAATTGAAAACGTTATATTAAGAAATAGAGACCTAAAATGTCTGAAGTAAGTTCATTTAGTTTATTTAGCCGAAGATCTTACATAAGAACAAAAATCTGCTCAAAGTAAGAATTACGAGTATTAATAAAATTTACTTTTTACAGTTTTTTTAATTTTTGCCTATACGTCTTAGGCCTATGTGTTGACGTGATTTCTCAATAATAATTAGCTCTTTTTTATATATTTTCTTTAAATTGTATTCGTTAAAAATAAGCTTATAATATCAAACCGAGGCAATATAGAGCCTACTTTCTGTTTGTGATGAGTACATGATTCAAATAGCTTGACTTGCAAACATCAAGTGTCAAAGAAATATGCATTCGCGTCGGTTATGTTTTTCACATTGTTGATCAAAACTGATTTCGTTATTTTACTTACAAATAACATTACAGTAGGCCTACTTTTTAACACATCGTTAGATGTTTTTCATTGACAAATAAGTATTAATAAACTGACTGAATAGAGATCAGTGGTGTTAAAAAAGATTATGATAGAGCGTTTTTTTTATATGTACCTGTTAGAAATAAATTCCTTATTCATTATTGATTCATTCTTTAAACCAATAATGTCCTCCGGAGCGATATACTGTCAGGCAGTCTCACGGTAAGTCAAGGGCCTACAAACTATAAAAACCTCCAAATTGCTTTTATATATTCTTGCACTTGTTCGAACCACAAAACGTTTTTTTGTTATTATTAAAATTTAGTGCTAAATGTAAGATTACTTTATTTACCTGTAATCTTTAAATAACATTTTAAGTTAAAATATCATGTGCTAACCGATATACGCTTTATTTCTAATTTAACTTAGGCGACGATGTTTCAAAATATTTCATCTACTTTTATTATAAATTTAATGATTAGGTTTGGGAGAACTTGAAGCGGGCCTTCAAGAAGGCTCGTATTCGTATTCATGATAGTCAGGCAGCATTTTATTGCTTGTGCTTTTATGTACTTGTGGGTCCTACCTAAATTTCAGCCCAAGCTGGTCTGGGAGTGTCGGGAGAACCTCTGGGTAACCGGGTTACTCTTCACTGAATTCCGGGGCATAAGGGGGTAATGAGGAGACAGACCGTCTGGCTGGATTGGGATCTGCATCTGATTTTATCGGACCTGAGCCGACTTTAGGGATTTCTCTATCTTGGGCAAGGTCAGCTATTAATAAGTGGATCAATAAGCAACACCAGGCAAGATGGGATAACCTTCATGGACATTCCCATAGTAAGCGCCTTTTAAGCAAGGCCCCGCAGGGGAGTGCAGACTTGCTGCACCTGTTGAGAGGATTTAGACGTCCCTCACGGTACCCGAGTTTAACATATACTCACACTTACAACACTACACTTACGACTTTAATACTTTATAATCACACTTAAATTTAGAGAAGCGTTAATAGCCTCAATGTGCTTTTCGCCTTAAAATAATTTTTTTTTAAATTAAGCAAGGGTCCATATGGAGGGCTTAAACGGGCAGACGTCTTGGGCAGAGCACAACTCAGGAAAATCATGAGGCTCATATCAGAGCATTGTGGTATGAGGGTGAACATGAACAGGATAGGTATGCACCATGGAAAACCGTGTGTAGGTTGTGAGGCTATCGGTTTTTGATTTTCAGGACCTTAGGGATCTTCAGCAGATTGAGCTAGTCAATTGGTTGTTGAGACTTACTAAGAGCATCAATCTGCTAAACTAGTATTGTCAAACTATTGTAGTTAGTTGCACAATAATTGACCGCAGTGCCTGGGGTTGTATTACCATTCTTCTAGTTTAAAACTAACCCAATTACAATGTTTTGTCCTTTATTTATTTTTCATTCACCATTATTATGAACACAGTTTAATTAGTTAACCAACTGATTATTTAATTAAAGATAACTATAACCAGTAATACACAATGTACACAATAATCAATATTTTACATCTATTATTCATAACAGATGATTAAATTTACAGATAAATGAAAAAACTTTCCAGATATATTACATGTCAATGTAATTATATAAATGCTATATTTACTTTACACTGTTACATATGTACACCTAAGTAGCTCACAGCATGTAGTGAGTTCAGAACTGCAATAGGCCTACAGTATTTGGATACATACATTTTTTAAACAATGTAGTGACTGCAAAACGGCTAGTTATTGTAACCCAGGTAGCTATTACAAATTGAAATTAGTTATTACAATAGTTACTGTATGTAATGATGTTGATACTAAATTTTGTGTTTCGATTGTTTGACGATTGCACAATATATCTTCGCTAATAAAATAAGTAAGTCAAGGTTTAGTTGAGTCAAGGGTATTTAAGATACAGCTTCGACTGTTTATTGTAACTTCAAACTAGATTATTTACAGAAATAATTTTGTTAAAGTTAACAAAGTAAACTGCACAACAGGCCATTTTAAAATAACTTATTCAGTCCATCTAATAAAACGGATTTAATTTATAGGCGGAAAAGGCCAAACTTGGTTGTTGCTATTACAAATTTTTAAGCCAATTCTGGACCCGGATCTAGCTTTTTATACTCGTAACTGTTCTTATTGCAAGTTACATTAATTAGCAAATTAAATAGCTTTACTTAATTAAAGAAATTAAATAACTTTAATTAATATTGCATCATTACGTTTTGGGTTTTAAAACGTTTCATGCTGTAATTTAAAAAATACTTGAAATATAGAGAAACCGTTTCACAATAAATAGCTAATAGCCCAAAAAATATCACAGTTTCGAAATTCTGAAAAAGAATCATATAAGTTGTTAACTTGAGAATGTATAATTTAAAAAAATCGCTGTCTCATTGAAGTGATGGAAGCTTATTTCTAAAAACAAAAACAACACAACAGTATTTCTTTAATCCAAAACTGTTTTTAAAATGCAATTTCACCATCATATTCAGCGTTAAAATCGGTATAAACTTGCATTTTAAATTTGAAATGAAATTTAATATTCTTAAATACCAGTACATGCATAATTCTGAATGAAATGGTGGAATTGAGTTTTTAAAAAAGTAAGAAAAAAGTTGTGAGTTTTTAAAGATTTTGAATTGCCATCAATTTTAGATACACAAGTATGAAAATTTAACTAATTTTTACAAAATCTTCCAGAGGTCAAGATCAACTCTCGCTTACATTCCTGTATTTCAATGCTTTCAAGCAATTAGCTCATTTTTCAAACAAAATTCCTTAAAATACTTCAGAAATAGAAACAGAAAATTCATATCTCGATGATAAATTAATCTAAACAAGTTTTTTAGAAGTTTCATTATTCGAATTTAGAGGAGGGCACATCATATGTTTTTGTACACTAGATATAATAAAATTACACTAGATTTTTAATAAAATGCACTACTAAAACAAACGAAAATTTTTCTACCAAAAAATATTTATGCCCTAATTATAAAAATTTTGTTTACAAAACGATGTATTTTTAAAGATTTATTTGTATTGTTTGTATTTTTTTAACATGAAGGCGTTCTTAGGCCAAAAAGTATGCGGTCAAAAATATGTTTTAAAATGTATGCCTTGTTTTGATTAGTGTAAACTCTTGTTTACACAAGGCATACATTTTAAAACATATTTTTGACCTCATACTTTTTGACTTAAGAACGCCTTCATGTTAAAAAGTACAAATAATAAAAATACATCGTTTTGTAAACAAAATTTTTATAATTAGATCATAAATATTTTTTGCTAGAACAATTTTCGTTTGTTTTAGTAGTGCATTTTATTAAAAATCTAGTGTAATTTTATCACTAATTCTTTTTAACACACATTTTAGAGCGTTCAACAATAGGTTGAGCAAAATTTTACAATTCTGTCGTTTGTGTTGAGTTACAGACCAAGAGACAAACACTAGTGCAAATACATAAGAAGCCTTAGTGAATGATCTTCATTAGTGAGTAATATAATTATGTATCACTTTTTACTTCGTTAATAAAGGATCTATTATTATTTAATAAATATAACCTCAAAAGAAAGTAAGTGAAGTAACAGTTGATACCTTAAATCAGCTGTTAGGCGAAGTAATAATTTAAGCAATAATAATATCACTTAAAACAACCACAACTCCGTGGTATTTATTACAGTTTTCGTTTTGTGTTGAATGAAACTTATGCAAAAAAAAAAAAAAAACTGAAAAGCTCAAAAACTGAATAAAATACTTTACTCGAAACTTAAAAACGAAAACCCTTACTTTTAATGAAATGAATGAAATGTAACTTACCCGCTTCTAAACTTACAATTACTTGAGCCATTAGAAAACATCAGTCGCAGTGTTAACTTGAATAGCTTATTGCCAATTGGAAGAAAAATAAAATGCACTAGGGACCGTCTTAACAAAATATTAAACAAATCACATTTTCTCGAGGTTCCATCCCCTGCAAGGGCTGCGCTTATTGTCACAGTGGTTGTGACGTCATGATTAATCGACAACCCCCTCTCCCCTCTTTGTTTTACCCTTGATGATAATCTCCTGTTCCATCACTCCTCTCACTCTGGCAGAAGAGGGAGGATTTGTACAAAGCCTATTTAGAAGCTATTCGCCAACAACTTAAGCGTTTTATCGTTAGTTATATCAAGAGGAAATGTACCTTTTGGAAGTAAAACCACTTCTTAGGGGATGGGAAATTGGATTTAGGGTTGTTAATTATTATAGAACTGAACTAGGGAAAGGTAGAAGGCTCGATGACCTTAATATATAATATATAAAACACACACACACACACACACACACACACACACACACACACACACACACACACACACACACACACACACACACACACACACACACACACACACATATATATATATATATATATATATATATATATATATATATATATATATATATATATATATACACAGTAAATATATATATATTTACTGATGTTATCGATGAAATTTGTTATACTATTTTACAAATCCTTTTTGAACAGAAAAATTAAAAAATAATTAATTTTGCTCTCTGCAGCGGATAGATGTACGTAAAAGCTAATAAGTGTGGGATAACATCTGGTTTTATTGGTTTTAATCGCCTTGTTCTTCATTTTAAGAGCGAACGGCAACAAAACAATGAATGGCAGTGTAAATATAAAAACTAATTTTAATTATATTACTGTTCAAAACTTTGAAAATATTATTCTGAAATAATTACTGTTTATGATCTACGAATGTTTACTGTTTACGAAATAATATGTTAGTATTTCTATTTGTAGAAAAGTAAACTGAAATATGCAAAATATTTTACAAAACCTGAAAAATGTACTCAATTAAAGCATTCTTGTATAATAGCGTTTCCTTTTTTAAACATATCCTAATTATAAGTAAGTATCACAATTATAAGCCTATCCTACATAATATGTATTGTTATTTTGTGTATCTTGGTTACTTTCAACAGCCAAAATGGTACTCTTTTGAAAAGACTAAAAAACTATTAATTTTCTATAAATTACTGTAAAACTGCCCTTCAGTGTGTCTTACAAATTGTATAAACTGTCTGAGGGTATGAATTAAACTTCAATTATTTAAAGGTTTATGAAGCAGTGTAGCGAAAGAAATTATCGAAAAAAACGTTGAAAAAACTTGCACCAGGTGGAAAAATACCAGCTGTTTCCAGCTCTTGTATTTATCAGAAACTAAATTTTACATTTTATATTTTAATTATTCAAAATAAACGGCACAAAGTGGGGGAAGCTGTTCTTGTTTTTAGTGGCCTCATCGTGCTCGTGGGATGACTAAGATCTATCAGACGTTTTCCACTTATTGACCAAGACAATTAAAATACTCGAGCGGCGTTGTGTTCCAGGTGTATGAGGGTTCAAGTCCAATGCAAGACTAATGCATAAACTTGCCGTGAAATTAAAGCCAAGACTCGAGATCAGGGCGGAAGTCGGACTATCGAGGTCCTGGGATCGTGTCTCCGCAGCTCATAAGTGCAGCATCTTAATACAAGAACAAAAGAAATTTCAGATAAAATTTGTAAAAGTGGAAAAAAGCTTTGAGCGTTTCGGTCTTTGAGTCGGTGTATAAATATGTGTCTTTTGAACACACAAACATAATTTTGTATACAAAGTTATTTAGCATTAATTCTACTATATAACAAGAGCCTAACCGGTAAATATATTTTAATTTATGAAACTTAAAAGTTTTGTAAAATGTAGAGACCAAAAATTGGAAATATATAAGAACTGAAAAAGAGGCAACTAAAACAAAAACGGAATCTAAGTGTAATATGTTTATCGTGTTTGAAATGGATACTCTTTCAATTTTCATTAAAATTACAGTTTCTAAAGTTTGTGAAAAGTGTTTAACAACATGCAACTTCCCTCTATAACATCTAGGCCTAATATTTTGTTAATTTGTACAGAATTCAGAAAAATTACAAAGTTAGTTTTAAAACTATTTTAAAGTGTTTTAATAACTATTTTTTTCAAAAGAAACCTAGTTTGTGTTTAATGGAATTACTTAATTTTTTTTTAATTCAACACTTGGAAGCATTGAGAATTTATTTATGTTCAGTGATTATATTCAGTTTAACACGACAATTTGAAATTACAGTCTTTCGTTATCTCAGTATGCATGTCCAATATTTCATTAAGGGAATATATGATGTGAACAAAGCTAATTCAGATAAATAAATATTAGTCTGTTTTATATATATATATATATATATATATATATATATATATATATGTGTGTGTGTGTGTGTGTGTGTGTGTGTGTGTGTGTGTGTGTGTGTGTGTGTGTGTGTGCGCGCGCGCGTGTGTGTAAAAGTATTGGGGCGACTAGAGATCATCTATTCTTTTCAGCATTCAAGTTTAAATTCTTTATAAATCTCAAAATTCTCACGACAATATTATCAGTGGCGCACCAACGGGAAGACCAAGGAGCCATGCTCCCCTTAACCTCTCTTAGAAAGCAAAAAAAAAAAAACACAAATAAATTAAATGTCAAACAAATATTCCATAATTATTTTATTATTATTATTATTATGAAGTAAAGCGACAACACTATTACTTACTCGTAATTTGATTACTTACAAATACGTCCATCCTCTGGTGGAAGCTCTATTGTATTAGGCTAAAACTTTACATTCTGCTTTGTACAATCGCACCTTGACTTACGTTGCCCCCGTACTTACGTACCTACAATGTTGTGTTTTTGAAATAGGCTTTTTAATTTTATACTTAAGTAGTTTTTCTGATGTCGAGAAGACGGTAGAAAAGCAGGAGTTCTGTTTCCACCACCCAACAAACAAGTTTGTAAGGATCGCACTTCCGTCTAGTCTAATTGTTTCCGGTCAAATAAATCAAGAGCAATATGCCAGTTTGCGCTATTTGACTTGTTGTTAGTCTGTGCTTCGTCTTCCTACTGTCAATTTCAGTTGGTGTGCTTGGTTCCTTTGTTTCTATTAAAGGAATGTACTATCTACAAAACTTATTCTTCTTACAAAGAATAAATACGAAAATAATCTAAACGTGTTTATCAAATAGGCCTACACCAAATTATAGTTACGTCTTCCAGAGGTATTAATAAAAGAGATGATTTGAAAGTAAGTCGATTCTCAGTTTAAACATTTTTTTTTTTACTCATCCTACCCGGAACTGCAAATATTATAAGGAGTATTTTAAATCCTCGCCCCCTGGGTGAAATCATAAGCGCGCCACTGGCAAGTAGGCAAAGAGTTTTCTGTTATAATTATACTTTAAGGCAATGACTCGTCAAAGCAAAATTACACTTAACCAATAATAGTACTATGTCAAAAATGTAAACGTTCAAAAGATAATTAGTCAGAAATTATATATATATATATATATATATATATATATATATATATACATTATTGATATGAGACGCTGATGAAATAAAGCTTAGGAGTATCAAAATATCAAAGTTCATTCAAGGATTATTGAAACAATAATTCTTAGAAGCAATATTACGTCAAAGTAATAAAATTTAAAAAACAATAATACGTCAAAGGAATAAAACGTCCGAGTACTAAACCATCAAAGCATTTATTGAAACAATAATCCTTAGAAGCAATATTAGGTCAAAGTAATAACACTTAAAAAACAATAATACATCAAAGGAATAAAACGTAAAAAACAATAATACGTCAAAGGAATAAAATGTCCGAGTACTAAACTATCAAAGCATTTATTGAAACACTAATACTTAGAAGCAATATTACGTCAAAGTAATAAAACTTAAAAACAGTAATACGTCAAAGGAATAAAACTTAAAAAACAATAATACGTCAAAGGAATAAAACGTTCGAGTATTAAACCATCAAAGCATTTATTGAAACAATAATATTTAGAAGCAATATTACGTCAAAATAATAAAACTTAAAAAACAATAATACGTCAAAGGAATAAAACATTCGAGTACTAAGCCATCAAAGCATTTATTGAAACAATAATACTTAGAAGCACTATTACGTCAAAATAATAAAACTTGAAAACAATAATACGTCAAAGGAATAAAACTTAAAACAAAATAATACGTCATAGGAATAAAACTTCGGATTATTAAACCATCAAAGCATTTATTGAAACAATAATCCTTAGAAGCAATATTACATTAAAGTAATAAAACTTAAAAACCAATAACACGTCAAAGGAATAAAACTTAAAAAAAATAATACGTCATAGGAATAAAACTTCGGGTAATTAAACCATCAAAGCATTTATTGAAACAATAATACTTAGAAGCAATATTACGTCAAAGTAATAAAACTTAATAAACAATAATACGTCAAAGGAATAAAGCTTAAAAACAATAATACGTCAAAGGAATAAAACGTCCGAGTACTAAACCATCAAAGCATTTATTGAAACAATAATCCTTAGAAGCAATATTACGTCAAAGTAATAAAACTTAATAAACAATAATACGTCAAAGGAATAAAGCTTAAAAACAATAATACGTCAAAGGAATAAAACGTCCGAGTACTAAACCATCAAAGCATTTATTGAAACAATAATCCTTAGAAGCAATATTACGTCAAAGTAATAAAACTTAATAAACAATAATACGTCAAAGGAATAAAGCTTAAAAACAATAATACGTCAAAGGAATAAAACGTCCGAGTACTAAACCATCAAAGCATTTATTGAAACAATAATACTTAGAAGCAATATTACGTCAAAGTAATAAAACTTAATAAACAATAATACGTCAAAGGAATAAAGCTTAAAAACAATAATACGTAAAGGAATAAAACGTCCGAGTACTAAACCATCAAAGCATTTATTGAAACAATAATCCTTAGAAGCAATATTACGTCAAAGTAATAAAACTTAATAAACAATAATACGTCAAAGGAATAAAGCTTAAAAACAATAATACGTCAAAGGAATAAAACGTCCGAGTACTAAACCATCAAAGCATTTATTGAAACAATAATACTTAGAAGCAATATTACATCAAAGTAATAAAACTTAATAAACAATAATACGTCAAAGGAATAAAGCTTAAAAACAATAATACGTCAAAGGTATAAAACGTCCGAGTACTAAACCTTCAAAGCATTTATTGAAACAGTAATCCTTAGAAACAATATTACATCAAAATAATAAAACTTAATAAACAATAATACGTCAAAGGAATAAAGCTTAAAAACAATAATACGTCAAAGGAATAAAACGTACTAGTACTAAACCATCAAAGCATTTATTGAAACAATAATCCTTAGAAGCAATATTACATCAAAGTAATAAAACTTTAAAAACAATAATACGTCAAACGAATAAATCATAAAAAACAATAATACGTAAAAGGGATAACACGTCCGAGTATTAAAACATCAAAGTATTTATTGAAACAATAATAAGTAGAAGTAATATTAGTTTAAATAATAAACATAAAAAACTATTAATACGTCGAAATAATAAATCGTCGTATAAATAATACTGAGAAATAATACAGTATTCTTTCAATGAAAAATAACGTCTAAGCAATAAAATATCGAAACAATGAAATATCAAGCAAATACAGACGTCCAAGCAACAAATATACGAAGCAATAAAATGTTTTAAAGTAATAGCCTAGTAGTTTCAAATTGAAAATATATCAGTAGGCCTATTAGAGAACGTTGAAACACTAATACATGTACTTTGCAATACAAGTATCGAGGAAAACTGAGGAAACTAAATTCAACTCTGAATTCTTTGCAGTAAAGAATTCACTTTGCAGAATCTGCAGTATTTAAATTCTACAATACTCTTGTAGTTTGCGAAAAACTCTCCTCAGAAACATTTTCGAAAGCGGTCTTCGGTATAATTATCTTGATGGTAAAATTTAAGTACCAACTTTTTTTATTTGATTAACCTTCTTCCTAATGAATAACTAAGCCACTTTCATTTATTATAACCTTATAGTGTACTTTTACTTTTAACTGGAATGTGGTGAACAACAAAATGTAAATAAATGTTTCACTGAACGTCCAACACCCTGACGCAACAGTCCATGAAGGTTTCCTAGACAGGCAGCGAGTGCAGTTAGTGCTTCCGTTTCCCGTCACAGTAATTCCAGCCAATCTGTGTGATTTGCAGAAAACGGCAACCCTTCACACAAAATCATGAAAAGTAGCCCTGCTAAATCTATCCAATTTTGATTTGATTCAATTCCGAAAACTGTCTTTGAAATTACAGTGGAAAGAAAGTATACGTATTATAATACGTAATTATTACTTTTGTGTAAATAATTACACTTCATCAGGAGAAAAGAGAAAATGGTGTAAAAACTCATATAGGCCTAACCTTTTTATTTGTTATTGTGATGAAGTGTAATTATTATACACGAAATATGAAGAGTTTTTTTATTTCACTTTATTTTTTGCTGGTCCGGATGGACATTAGTTTCTAAGGGAATATATCCAATGGGATATATCCCTTCAAAGTGTAAACATGTGTTAAATGTAAATTACTAGATGGGTATTTCTACTCAGTTGTAAATAAAATTAAATAAAAAAAAAAAAATTCGTCCTAGATGCATGTCGTAGTTCCGAGCGAGCTTGGTTGTATTGTACATACTCCTGTTCCCCTTATTTCCAAAATATCTAACTTTACAGTTGGCAGTGAAGCAGTTCTTGAGATATGTTCAATTTTATATATTTTTGGAGTCGAGAGAATACTTGAAAGTTTTAAGCCGTCAGTCTAAACTCGACCCATAGTTTGGGAACCGCTGGGCTATTATGTAATACAGCAAAAACAAATCAATCGCGTTCTTTCTATAAAGTCAAAAAATTTTATTACAGTTAAATGAAACTGAAGGAGGTTATGTACAATTTTTAATACTAGTTTTAAGAATTGGCTTATTGTCTGTAAGCTTCTACATTATATTTGTATAGACTTACCAAACCAAATGCTTTAATAATTTAATAAACTTTAGAAAAAATCCTTTATATTTTTGTAAAAAAAACACCTTTGAATATGCAGCTGTCAGGATTTATTTTCGTGCTTAACGATATTTTAAATTTTAAAATAGAGCTTGTTGGTCGATGTGCGGCTAAGACACTGACAGTCTTTTTGTACCTCAAAGTCGTGAGTTCTAGGTGCAGTTATTGTCGTAAGTTTTACACTTTGCATTAACACCGATCCCTTACTGGACATTAAGGCACACTGGTGAATATTATGCAATCAGACTTGAAACAGTGTATGATTAGAAAGTTATGAATCTTTTGCTGAGTGGCGAATTTGTCACAAGATACATATTAAAAAAATAATTCTTGTAATAAGTTTGATTTTCATTTATCAAAATTTTTGTACGTGATATTAGTTTTTGTAAATTCTTTTCTATTTACATCAGCAATAATTCTAATATTTTAAATACTTCCTCGTTTGTTGATAGAATGCAATATGCAATTTAAATTGCAAACAATTACTATAGAATTCATAAAAATTAAAACAAAAAATATACTAATGAATTTACTAAAATGTTAATACATTTTACCTGCCATTTACCTCATTTTGAAAGTGTTTTAACAAAACGACTTAAGGATATGTTTGTACAGTAGTCTAGTAGCTATTATAGAGCTACAGCTTAACATTCTTGTGTCAGGATATGTCAGCTTACAAACTCAACTGATACGTTCATGAGATTCTTATTATTTGAATGATGAAGTTTCTAGTTAAAAGTTCGAAAAATGTTTTTTCCGTTTTGGAAATCTTAGAATTTAACAAATTTTAAAACTAAATGCACCAACAAAAACGTGGTCTTAAGTTTTAATACTGCATTACAACAGAATCACGAGAGTCAATAAAATAATACTATAAAATTGAGAAGCTGTATAAAAATAATGTTTGATGATGTAGGTTATTTTAACAGAAAATTAAACCCAGTAATCCAGTAGGTTATGGAGTAGGCCTACAATAATTTGAAGAGAAGTGAAGCATTAGACACTGCTAGATTTAGGTTTAGTCTTAGCTGAGGCTCATTACAACAGTTTGATTCATTTGTCACCGGGAAGGGAAGAGGAGCGACGCAATAGATTAGCTCTTGCTACAAAAACGGACAAATGAGTTTCTCTATCTCGGATATCTCCGCGGAGTGACCTCAGCACTCTTGACACAAACATAATCTCTCAGCACTCTCTTCCTACTCTATCCTACTGCTTCAACTCAATTAATCAATTTATTTGGGCCTACACTTCTTAATAGTAAACAACAACTTAAACTGATACAAGATGTTAGCTTAATTAATACGATTATATAATTAGTAATGTGCATGGAATTGTATTTAGTAATGTTTTAATTACAAATATAAAAACTCTTTGACGAGAAAATTACATTTCTTTTGCGGATTGAAAGTTTTTAGCAAATAATTTAATGACCGGAAGTAATGACCACAGGATATTCGTTACTATAATGATAACAAAAGAAAAATCATAATAACTGTATCTTTGTATCACTAAGCCCAGACACATTGTGTATAATACGTCGGTATTAGTGACAGACAAAGATAGTGAATGTCGTTTGCAGCTTTTATGAACTGTAACTATTTCCCAAACTTTCGAGCAAGTGTTTGCCCAAATGGTAAAGGGGAAATAAAAAAGACATTTTGCAAAGTCTTGTTACAAAACAAAGACAATTTTGTTAAGTAAAATAAAGAACAAAAAAAACTCCTAAACAATATTTTTTTTTTTTTTTTTTTTGTGTGTTTAACGTCCGACTATTGTGCACACTTGGGCTAATGCAGACGATGGGATGATTTATAGCGTATGAAAATGCCAATAATTTATAGGCCGGGAATCGAACCTAGTACGCTATCAACTAGGCCACCGAGGCGGCTTCCTAAACTATAACATAGGAACTAATTTAAAGTAAAGAAATTACAGGAAGCTATTTAAGTTAATTTACCCTTATACACATTTTGGTAATATATCTTACCTTCAGATATAACGTATCTCCCTACAACTACGCAATAATGTAAAGTTGGAAGCTATGTTACTGAAACGGGCAAAGGAACTTCACTTGGTTCACATAATTTTTTACATAAAACTAGTACGTTTTATTTTGTAGTTTAAGAATTGCGCGTAGTATATAAAAAAGAAATAACGCTGATTTAAATAAATATTTTGTCAAACGAAATAAATTGTGATTAGAGCGGAAATTTACAATTAATATGGAAAATATAATAAAACTACGTAGATTATTTAAAATTGACAAGAGTAAAAACGTTTACAAGATTGTTTTTTTAAATTATTAGCTTCTTAAAAATTATAAACTATTTTATGTTTTAGCATGCAAGTAATTGATGATTTAATAAGCATGGTGTATGACTTTTGTAAACATACCTGTTCTTTTTATAGATTATTATGGAAATATATGCTAGTTTAACAAGTTTGGTGTATTGGCATCACATGCTTAAGACCAAGTATTCCTTTAATTGTCCTCAGTTCAAAAAAATTGAGGTTGTTTTATTTTTTAAACTTTTCGAATGATACAGATCAGTAAAACTGAAAACCTAACTTACCAAATTACTGCTTACGTTACTGGATAAGTCATGTTAAACAGACCTGTAACAGAAAAATAAATTTAGTAAATCATTTATAAATTATAGATTTCAAATTATGTCGTTTAGTAAGAAATGTAACGCTTAGGTTAGAACCAACACGATTGATAAAACACGCTTCCGTAAAATAAGCAGCTTACTTTATCGAGATGTCCGTTAAAAAAATTATTTTAGCGCAAAAATAAGCACATCAGACAAATATTAATAAGAATTTCAAATTTTCGTGATAATAAATTTCAAATATTTCATTTGCTATTTTAAAAACTCATTCCCAAATTTATAGTTTAATAAGCATAAAGTCTATATGTTCGCCTTTAAGTACTTAAAACTTTTACACAAATTTAAAATATCTATAAAAATTAAATTTATACTGACGCAGTAATATTAATGTTTTAAACTCTTCCTCTTACAAAATTCAAAATGTACAGCCATTAATAACCTAAACAACAATTCAAACAAATTTGACATCAACTAAGTAGAACTTGAGAACATACGTTTGCAAACATTAATATTCTAGACTTTTTTTATCACCTTAAACCACGCTGATATATTAAACTTCAAACCAATAAAGCAAACAATGGATAAATTTCATATCGATGGAATAATTAGAAAATATATTTTGTAGAAATTTTGACACGCGTACAAGCGCTTGTTCACGCTAATACTGGAGGCCTAGGTTAACGAAATGTGTGTGTTAACGTTTATTAAAATGAATTTGAAAAATTTTAAACAGTTTTGCAATTGCAACAGTTAAACTAGGCCTATTAAATAATTATTGGTATTTTTCTGCCAAACAAACCTTTCTATAAATACCTACGTATTACGTAAAATTTATGAAAAACTTAATAATAATTTATATTACGACTGTATCTTTAGTGAAATAAACTTTAAACTTAATTGCAATAAGTACTATTCTAGTATAGGGCTTATTAAAAAAATGTGTGCTTGTTGTTATTTTAAAGCTTATATTTTTGATATTATAACTAAATGTATGGAATACTCAAGTTACTTCCAGAAAAATACACAAAATAAATGTAAATGTTAATTATTTTTTTAAAACTAAAAATAAGCTGTGAATATAATGTGTCTAATATTAAATCTAAATTAAGTGACATTTAGTAGTTAGTGAACCAAGAAAATACCGATAATTTATAGGCTACATCGTAAAGTTTTAACAATTTTAATTACAAACACTAATAAAATTTAAATCTGGAACTATTTTATAATTTTAAAAACATTTTTTATCACGTAAATTACAAGCGCCGTGTCTTAATTCGTGATTTGGTTTTGTGCATTACACATGCTAATCTTTTCATTAATTCAGTCTGGCGATTCACTCATTGTCTTAGAAAACGGCTCTGTCGCAGACTCTTAATGCACTTTAAATGTTAACAAGGGTAATAGATGGAGAGGAGGGGGACAAACGAAACGTTCCGCTTCGAGTCGTTCGGCCTCGTCTTCCTTTTCGGTGCGAATTATTAAATGCTGGCCTAACCCGACCGGCCGAAATATATATATATACGTTTTAACAAATAATTTATTTTGTATTTAAGATTCACATCTGGAACTGAATTGGCAATGCCGGTAATTTATTACGTCCCGATTAGCTGAGTTGAATTCGATATGACAGAGGGAGCCCGGGGCTTTGATCTGTGCCGGAATACCGTCGTCCATTTTACACATTCTTGAATGTGGTCCGCGTCTGCGGAAAAAAGGAACGGTAGCCGGGCGGCACGTTTTTATATCCCATCATCTCCGGGGCAACTATCTTCCTTTTATTTTTCTAAATGTTTTTGATTTTTCGGACATACATTTTTTCGGCTCTTTGAATTTAATTATCGGAAGTCGGTGACTTAGCGCGGTGGCTGTCGTTGCGGATTGCAGTCACGACTTCATTTTTTTCTTTCGATTCTATTTTTAGATAGGGTCTAATTTCACTTCGTACTTGCTTGCTCAAGATTGCTTTCGGGAAATTAAATTGATTTCAAAGTAGGATACTGTTTAATTTTGAATCGTATTCTTATTTACATATTACTTCCGCAATACCTGAACGGAAACGGAAACTGTCATTATGCTTTACGTTAAAAGTGTAAAATCTGGAATTACAATATTTGTAAAATCTGGAATTACAAATATTTAATCAACATTGGTTTTAAAATCAGATTTGATTTCTCGCCCATACAGTACTTATTCCGACATACTTCCAGTAAATAAAATTTTGCTTTGGATTTCTTTTGCAGCCTAAGGGAGCACATTAATTAACGGCCTAATTTACAAGGATAAAGTTAGGCTTAGTCTGTAAGCTTCACAAATATGATCAAATTTTAACTTAGAAAATTGGAAATTAATACGAGCACCTTAACAAAAAAATCATAAAAATTAATTTCAAAATGGTGGGTGGACAACAATACGAAATAATTGTTATTTTCAGAATCCGAATGTGTACGAATCTCGTATATAAAAAAAGATTGGTGATTGTCGTGCTTAGAAAATTTTAAATGTAAAATTATTTATGATTATTTTAAAATAGATTGTATATTTTTAATAAACCCTATATTTTTATAATTAAATTGAAATTGGGGAGAAAATCACCCCAAATTTATGCAAATTGAGAATTATAATTAATGTATAAGTAGGTTTATAAAATTAATCACTTTAATTTGAGCACGTTTATCGACAGATATTAGAATCGTCACATCGACATTGTGCTTATCGAATGAAATGACAACACGTCTGATTTAAATAGTGCATTATAAAAACAACCAGCCTGCTGTAGGTAAGCACGGGACACGACTGGAATACTCGCCTAATCACTCGCGACTAGAAAGATAATTACCGATAATGAAGTCATTACTTCACAAAATTACGCTGACTCGATCATTACTTGAGAGCTACTTGGGGCTAGGGAGGTCGGACGCCAAAGTGATTGATTTTGGGGCGGAATACTTATTTGATGGATAGTACTGAAAGCGATTGATTGAAATGTCCGCCAAACTAATTGGTACGTTCTATCAAAACTATAGCAACATCCAGGGAAGGGTGATGTCTATTTTAATCAACAGATACTGATGGATTTAATTATCGTACGATCATTACATCAGGTTTATTTAACAAAACAATAATTTACAAATATTCAAATTTATTTTACATATTTAATTTTTGTAGTTTAAATTAACAATTTTTATTTTGAAGGTATTTTTTTTGAAATTTTAGAGTTTAAATTCTAGTTCCCTTTTTTTGTAGATCCAAAAACCTACCTGTCCTTATTTATTTACATAAAATAATGTAGTTACACCAAAAACACAGAGGTCGGTAACGACCTGTAGCGAATACAAATTAAATTTACCGACCATAATAACAGTGGTTACAAACACATTTTGACATTTAAAATTGGCGTTCACAACATTAGTGATCGTAATAAGCATAAAGAAAATAAATTATGAGCTGATTAATAATAATTACATTGTAAATTTCAGAAAAATATAAAATGTCTGATCGAGCTTAGCGAATTGTCATTTTTTTAGTCCGGATAAAATGTAATCTATTCAAAAAGTAGTCTTTGGCGTTAGGCCTACGTGTTACTTATTTTAAACTTAAAAAGATTAAATATTTCAATTTTGTTAAGGCTTTTTTAATGACTAAATGATATTTTCAAAATTACTAAAAAACTGATGATATATATATAGTGCAAAAACTTAATTTTTTTCAATCAAATTGATAGTTTTATGATGTTTTAACTAAAACAATTATTAAGGTGGATTTATAAAAATAAATTTGAAAAAACAAAAACCCTTTACATTACGACTGTTCAAAATGAGATCTATAGGTCACGATTCGTGCTCATTTCGTGGTCCTTGATGTAGGTCTTACCATGACGTAATAGCCTTCCTTCAAAAGCTTTAATAGGAAATTCTCTAACTAGTTAACTTCTTTCGATATTTACACAGCTGAACAATAAAGTCAGCGGATTAGGATTATTTAAAAGCTCTTTTTAATGAAACACATGTGTTTTTTAAAAGCTTAAATACCTTAAATTAACACTGATGAAAGTAAAAAAAATAATTTCTTTCAAATTTATATTTATAAACCAACATTAGTAAGTGTTTAAATTAAAATGTCACTAATAAATAATGGGTGAAAACTTTAAATTCTATTTTAAAAATGTGTTGTTTTTGTAATTCTTGTTTTTGTAGTGTGTGTGTGTGTGTGTGTCCGATTTAATTCAAACTTGGCACAGAAATCGATTATGATAGTAGCTTGGAACAAGTTTGTTAACCAGTGAAATTCGTTTAACAGTTTCAAAATGGCGGATATTTCAAATCTTTAAAAGTTAATGCTTTTTTGTCTTAATTTAAAAAAAAATCTAAATCACCATCGTAATCAGTGTTAATAGTTGCTGTATAAATTAAGATTTTGAATTTTCAAAATTCTTTGAAATTAAGAAATTTAATTTAACAGCAATTAAAACATCTTTAATGCTAGTATAAAAATGTTAATAAAAAATCAAAATTTACAAAAGTTTTCCGATAATAGATTACTTTTGCATATTCCTCAATACGTAAGCGAGACAGCCGCGTGCCGCGCTTACTTTAATTAAAATATTTACTAATCACTTTAACTTTTTTGTAGGGCAATGCAAAACTACTTCTAGCTTGACCCTTACTACAAAAAAAAGTTTTTTTTTTACCACCCAAACTTGATTTTTGCTCGGTAGTGGCATCTTTTTATTAATATATAAAACTTATATTTGACCAACATATTTCAAACCAACTTATGTAAAATCAGTTTTTTAGAGTTTTTGGTACTTTTTGTTTAAATAAAAAATTTGTTAAGAAGTGGGCGGGCAATCCACAACCACACACCATTTTCGGTAAACACGTTAAGTTTCCAGCAATTTGCACTGACACACACAAGAGGTGAACAAACATGCAAGAAACCAAATTTGATTTGTTTAACTCAAGAAATCTGAAAACGGTAACATTTTAAAATATTTTATCTAAAAATTGATACTTTTTCTACGATAACAAAACAAACTTTTTTCTTAAAATAAATTTACCCCAAACTGTATCGCTACTTACATTTTATATTGATAGATTAACGTATAATGTTCTTGTGTCGGCCATCGTAAGTTTCAAGATGAATGTTGTACTTAGGCAAGGAGAACACAAGAAAACAAATAGGCCATTATTGTTGACGGACGTATGATTAAGAAAGCAAAGTCCGGCGACTCTCCGATGACTCCCGGGCAATTAGCAATCCCACTTCATCCATAAAACATTACATTTATCAGATTTCAGATTTATCGGAGAGCCTAAAAGGTCTAATAAATAAAGGCATCAGATTTAAATCGTTATTATTCTTTCTGCGTTTGTGTTAAAAACAACGGTATTTCATAAATAAAGACTAGCATAAAAATTAATGCAAAAAAGCAATTCAAATACGTTATTCTATTCCAGTATATGCTTCAGGTAGAAACATTTTACCAAACCATGTAAATAAAGGCGTTTACATATATTTTGTAAAAAAGTTAGATACAAAAATACACTCAATGGTGAAACAGCTTTATTTTACGAAAAACACTTGAGAGTTTTTGATTTGTTTAGTTATATTAAATTTTATTTAGTATTTTTAGTGAAGTACATTATAAAGTTGTTCTCTAATTAATGACTGTATTATATGACTTATATATGAATGTTATAAGTTTTATTAAAATCGGTTGATATTTTAGAACAAACATCCCATACAAAAATAAACCACGCAACATTCATTTTATAATTTACTAATCCCATTCATAGGATGTAAAAATATAGCGTGCCTCAATTATATGAAAACTTTAATTTAAATTTAAAAATAGCTAATTTATAATTGTCGCTAATAGTTGAAAGTGCAAAATCTGAAAGATAATATGGTCCAAAAAACACACAAACGTTCGAAGTTTAAATATGTTTATATATATTACATTTAATTTTACGAGCCGAAAAATCAAAATAATAATTTAATGATAGTTTATGGGCTTACTTTAAACTTAAATATTAAAAAAAGATTGGTGATTGTCGTGCTTAGAAAATTTTAAATGTAAAATTATTTATGATTACTTTAAAATAGATTGTATATTTTTAATAAACCCTATATTTTTTAACCTAACCTTTAATGTTACAATTGCAAACATTTTGTTAAAAGTCGAAAATATGTTAGGCCCGTGTTTTAATTAATCATTCCACTAATACTTTTACCTATATTGATAATATTCTATTCTATTATAAAATTGTTTTTATCGTTATATTATTTAAAGATTAGACCTACATATTTTTGAAGATGATCTGTTCATTCTATTTTTAAACAGCACTACAGCAGCCTGTGATTGTTAACGGTAACTATTTTGAAATGTTTTTGACAAAGCGTTCAAAAATTTGTTGGGACTTTTTATTAAAATTTGAGGAATTGTTTATCATCCACATTATTTTTCTTGTTTAATAAACTTTGTCTCGATTTAAGTCATTCCTTAATCACGAATATTGCCTAAATTGTGGCAATTTCGGAATATCGAATGTAGATAAGCCGACGCTTATTTTTGGGTCACGTGATGTAATACTACGTTTCATGTATTATTCTGAAGAGCATGATCAAACTTATTTTCATCCACGGGAAAACACATCCAATAACAGTTGAAAATTAAAACTTTTATGAACAATAAACTGACACAGTGACAAATAATACGATTGTTGTACGCCTAAAGACAATCAGTGTCTGGTACAGTGTTATGTAGACCAAGTTTAGTTATTGTCTTCGGTTGAATGAAGTATTTAGAGCTGCAATTAGAAGCCTACTGCGGTCTCCGCTGACCTAGCCAGGCTAGCCGTGCAGAACCTCACCACACATTGGTGAATAATATAGTCCTAGTCAACGATGTCTTTAACTTGTTCACTATCTGCATTTGGTAAGTCTTCATAATTCACCTCTTCGTACAAGTGTACCACTTTAAGTACGGTACATGTAATTAACAAGGTACTACACCTAAGTGAACATATAAGGAAGAGTCATCATTTATGGTAAAATTTTGAAAAATATACAAATTTTTCACATTATTTTCCAAAAATCTGGTTCGTAAGTTTCCAAAAACCGGAATATCGGTAAAACTTTTAAAAATCGGTCCGTCATATTTTTCTCAATGTCAGACATATTTCACAATTATAGTTCTAAATTCTTATAATGCTGACTTTCGTGAAGAATTTCACGGGTTCACCGAAGCGGTCAAGGTTTATGTTCCCCTATTTACTCCCGAACCGTACTTTAAAAGAAAAAATAGTACACTGACTTGAATACGTTCAAACAAAACCAAAATGTTATACAATTTTCATTTTAAGCCGGATTTTTGATAATATTGGTTCTTATATCTTTTTGTACTTATAAACTATATTTCATTACAATATGATCAAAATTGTTGAAGCTGTTTTTGAAAACATTCAATTTCTAACATTTTTCACCGAAAAAACAATGCAAAACAGTTTTAAAAGTTTTAAAAAATGGTTAAGGATAAGGGTAAAAGTAGATTAAATTTTAAATTTTGAGCTGAGCAAGTGATTTCCTACAAACTGTATTTTTTAAATTTAATTTCTCAGCACAGATTACTCCTTTAAATAGAAGCAAAAATTTTACCAGTAGAAATTTTAACACTTTAATTTTAAAATTAATTTCAAGAAGACAACTACGTTACTGAACATTATTGCATCAAACATCAGTCTGTTCAGTGTGAGGAAGGATCTGAGCGGTTTTAATAAATAATTATTTGAAGACGGAAGTAAAATTTGATACGTATTTCACATGAATCAAGAATATTTTTTATAACTTGGTGAAAAGACGTACAGTAATACGATTGCTGTAAAACTTGCTCCTACACAGAGGAAAGTTCTTGATTAGATTAGATTAGAAACTCGAGGAAGGGATTATAAAACCCTACGTACTGTAATCGAACGACCTATTGTGCAACTATACGTCTTAAGTACTAGTTCAGCAGGTCCTGACTAGCTTGTCCTGCTGGAGGTACGTAAGGTCCTGGAAACCAGAAACCCTTAGCTTCCAGTTAGAAAAAGCCTCACAATCATAAATTATGTTTCCTGCAGTTTCCTCCTATTTCCTGCAAAAGCTACACACGGTTTCTCCGATATATATACCTATTCTAGTCATGTGAACCATAAGACCACAGTGTCATATAATGAGACCAATGATTTTCCTGAATTATGCTCTGCTCAAGATGTCTGCCGCCCTTCTAAGTCCTCCATTAAGAACGTACCTAAGAACTGCTTACTATGGGAATGCCCATGAAGGTTATTCCATCTTGCCTGGGTGTTATTTGTTAATCCACTTATTAATAATGGCAGACCCTGCCAACGACATAGAGATCCCTAAATCCGGCTCGGGTCTGATAAACTCAGATACAGATCCCAGTCCAGCCAGTCGGTGTACCTCCTTGTTACCCTCAACGCTCTTATGCTCCGGAACACAGTGAAGAGTAACTTGGTTTCCCCGGAGAACAGAGCATTGTGGTTCTGCCGACACTATCAGGCTAACTTGGACCAAATCATTGCGCCAGCAAGTGCTTTGATTCCCTGCTGACTAACGGTATAGATATGAATGCGAGTCTTCTTGAAAGCACATTTCAAATTATTCCGTACACAGTTACTAATGGTAATTACTTCAGCCTGGAATACTGTTGCTTACACTCCTACGGTAACAACTTTCCTCACTCTTAGTCTCAAGCAGTCACCTCAACACCAGTGCCTGTCTGTTTTGGAGCCATCTGTATACCATTATCCTGTTATCATCATTATACAGTTAATATCAGATCATTCAGTTAATAATTTTACATTATGTATATCTATTTTTGAAATAATGTAATAGGTCTCCACAGTTTTCCAACACACAATCTTAATTTTCACGTCATTTTTACATTAAAACGTCGAGAAACCATGTGTCGTTTGGCCATCTGACCAGGCCCCATCGTTAGGATCGGGTCTCTGGTCTTTTATTCAGGAAACCTCTAAAAAGGATAAAGAATTTTTAGGATAAGTTTCACAATAAAACGAAAGCATAGCCTAGGTGGTTAGGTTAGGTTTTTCAACTAGCCAATACGATCAAACGAACTAATATAACTTTTCTAAGTGTTACGTGTTGCGTTGGCACTCTTCCCTAGGTGCCTTCTATTGCAAAACAATGAGCTGCAAGCTCCTTGTTTTATATTTTTGGGTGAGGAGTTAAGTACAGTAGGCTATCCCTGGAAGGTTAAAATTTTTGAAATAAGTTATTCAAAAACAAGTACTGTTTTAAGTCTTACAACTTATATAAAATAAGTGGACAAAAACATTTTGCGGACTGTAGAAAACCCTTCCATTTGTTTAATGTAAACAACCTGTGTCCATAATATCTTTTTTTATTTTTAACAGCGTTTAACAACATTTTTCTGATTAAGAGAACCTGAAAACATTAGTTTAAGGTTCAAGTTATATTTTTTTCACTATACATATTCTTCACTATACATAAGAAGACTTATGGCACTTCGTTAAGTAAAAAGAAAATGGAATATACTTTATTTAAATAACCATATTTAACTTAACTTTATTTAACATAAAGTTGAAAACATATATGATAAGTTTAAAACATATGATATGTTTAATAACATATTTAAATAACTTTATTTAAGTAACCATTTTGTTATTTATTTGTGAAGTTCTATAATATATTTGAAATTAAAAAATATATTTTTTTTATATTTGTCATACGTATAAGAAAGTCTTTTTCGTAATATTGTATTAAACAGGTCTAAAGTGGTTCTATAAGTGTGTTTTTAATAAATGAGAATGAAATTTAGTAGCAACAGAACGAATATGGTCTTCTGTTTATGAATCTGTTAAAAATTAACAACTTCTGTCTTTTAAATCGACAGTATTTTAATTCTAAATTTATTTAAAAGTATATTAAGCGTTTTAAATAGATATACAGAACTTTATAGTACACAAAATGAGTATTTATGTACAAAACATTTTAGGTATTATTCACAAGGTTGCAATTCAATTAGGCAACGATCAATTTGTTTACATTTTTTAACTGTAACCATAGCAACTGTGGCATGATTGCACAACAATAAATCAAACATGCAAGTTCTTTCTGAAACGTAAACCTCCAATGGACCATTGATTAATGCTTTCATAAAATTCTTAACTAATTTATCCTATATCAAACACAGAAATTTAAACAACAGATATTACATTATCGAATATAGTAAACAATACACTGACTGGTGTAATTATGTACACCTAAACAATGTTTGGGTGAGGGCGATTGGGTGGAAGATTCATCTTGCAGAAGGCAATTCTGTAAGCCTTTATCAACACATAACTGCTAAGCAAATTAAAAGATAAAATGTTGAATCAAAAATATTTGTAAAATGCAGTAGCATTCTGTAAGTTGTTGAAAGTTGCGTTCTCTTAATTTTAAATTCTTAAACGTATATTTTTATTTTTAAAATAACATTAGCAAAATGCCAGTAAAGTGGTGATTAATACATTAACATCGCACAAGTTTGTGGGATCCCGACAGAGATTTTTGGGATTTTTAATGGGAACATGAACCAGGAAATATGCCTTCCTTCGGAAAGAAAGATGGTGGTCCCATATGGTGTATCTTGCCATCGCACGTTAAATAACCTAATCTAAAAATTATTTCAGTTCTCTAAATACAATTATTTAAAATGTCACTCATTTTGAAACAAAATGTATACTTAAGAAAACATGTGTTTTTCTTCCTTCCCCTCTTCGTAATATACCTATGTTTAATTTTCTCTTTGTCAATATATATATATATATATATATATATATATATATATATATATATATATATATATATATATGATAAGTCCAGTTAAGCGCTACAACGTTATCTCAACCGTGTTTTGATCAATTTTAGAGTCGAGAAAGAAATTTCTGTTGTTGCAGTTGATACAGGAACAGAAGAGAGAATCAACATAAAAGACCTAATTGGTTAACCCTTAGTATAAGCGTTACAAAACCACAGACTAGGTTTTTATAAGTAAAAACTTTCTTGCACAGACACATTTCACACAAGATAATGTGACAGGTTCTCAGAGGGCTCAGGTTAATCCTTTTCCAGAATATTCACCTCGAAACTTATGCATATAGCCTAATTTCGTTTTATGGAGTAAAATAGGATCTCTTAAATTTTACTTTTATTTATTTTGTCTCGGAAATAAGGGGGGGTCGATCCCTCCGCCCCCTTTAACCCGTCCTTGAAACAATATCGTGTGTGTGTGTTGAGTTAAAAAATTCAAGTAATTCCTAATCACAAGGGATCACGTTTATTTTTCCTGCAAGGTGATATTAATTAGTACAAAGTGTTTTACATGCGCCCCTGCTGAGAACAGTAACCCAACACTTCCAGCCAAACATTGTTCTACATAAATAGAATTTAAATTGCTCGAGTTTGTTCATTCTTTGTTTTCGACAAATGTGCAGTTATTAGGGGCGACCGGGAGCTGGAGTGACATTGGTAACATTCTTCATCCGTTGCTGCTACCAACCATTATCTTGGAATCCTGGCGGTAGCAAGTAGTTTGAATTCCATCCACTTAGCTGGGGCTAACAATCAATTTGGAATTTAAACCAAAATCAGTTATGTCGCTGCGGGTATTTCTTGAAAATCAGAAACACACCCATATTTTATGTAATAATATGCTGAGGATTTTAGCAATCTGCTTTGTTAGTTTCTGTACTGAGGATTATGCAACTATATAAATTGATTTAAATTAATTTTTTCCAGAAATAAATAACATTTATTCAAGTATTCGCAAAATTAGAAAACACAATAAAGTGTGTAAGATTTAAGGATGAAAAGAAAGTGATCGATTTGATATTTGAATTGATTCAATATTGAATATTGAATCCGTCTACAACTAAAACGGATTTATTCAAATGTATTTAACGGTGCTATAAAATCATCAAAAACTAAAAATCATTTTTTTAAATACATACTGTTAAGAAGTTATTATAGGCTACTTAATATTTGTAACATACATTTGTATGTAGTTAACAGCTTGATAATTTAATAATAGTAATAAGTAATTAGTAATAATCATTATTAAATAAGTATGTTAGTAAGTGGTAATAATAATTATGTTATTATTGTTTATTTGGATATCTGATGACTCGCTTATATAAAACAATATACTACGTTTCGAGAGTATGGATCAATCCTCGTCTTCGAGTGCAAAACTTAAAACAAACATAAAACCAGAACATAAGCTCAGATGTCGAGGGCTGTGTTAAAATATTTCAAAACTAAGAACAGTCCTTAAGTGTTCAAACAGAAATACAGTAAAACTAAAACTTACACGCTTTTGGTTTGAACGGACATCGATCAATTGTTTATTATTGAAAACATTTTTAAAAATTTGCAAATAGTACTTTATTTTAACCTTATTGTAAATGGCGAATGTGACAAATGAGTACTTCTCTTTCCCGATTTTTAAAAATCGTTTTAGTAAAATATTTTCTCAATTTACTATGATAAATTAAAATGAATGTTTTTTAAGAAAAGTAGGGTTCTTATAATTTTAAACCGTTAAACACACTGTATAAAAGCTGTATAAATATATATTAAAAAAATATAAGTAATACAATTTACAAACCTTATGAAATCCACAAATAAAAGCTTACATCTACACGGAAGTGTTTTTACGACAAATTTAGAAGTATATTTAAAATAAAGATGAACCTCAACTACAGTAGGCCTACATTTTAAATAATGATTACGCTAACTTGTGTTGCCAGCCTGACACCGGATGTTCTTCTCCCATTTTTATTTGTTCAACGATTGAACTCTTTCGGAGCGTGTAGCGATTACCCAATGGCCATCCTCCACTTTGGCGTAGTTACAGGACCCAATGAACCATCAAACGTCGGGCCAGAGATCACAGGCACGTTACTTTCCTCAAATATATATCCTACTCTTCGTCGTTTTCTTGCTTGTTTAAGGGTGGTTGAGGTGTTCAAAACGCCGGTGAGTCTGCTGCGTCTCTGAATTGCGCACCTCAAGGTCGTATATTCAAGACTGTAGTTCCTGCCGTAAACTTCACTCTTCTGTTATGTCCATCACTCGTCCTCTTTAGTCTAAATGGCATAAAGTCTAAATGACTAAGCATGAAAAAACATTTTAACTTCTGCCATTACCGATGCTGAACCTATTTTCTCTTACGTTAAAGTTAATCGCAGGAGAGTGTAAGTTAACATTTTATGATTTTAAAATGTATTGTGTTCTGTGTTAGGCAGCTCATGATGTTCAACAATATTATCTAAATTTAACTTTTACGTAAATAAGCCAGACTGGTTTCTCCCACAGTGATGGTTGGTATTCTTGCGAAGATTCAAAAATATTAAGTATTAAATTTAAGTAACTTTTTTTGTTAATGTAATTAAGTTTTTTTAAGTTGTAATAACTATATTTAAGTTGAGAATAATAAATATCTGATAATTTCCTTAAAAAATGGGAAAGATTTTGTAGTTTATTACTGAAATTTATCTAAAGAGATTTTTTTGAACGTCAAGAATGTTCAAAAAAGGAAAAACTGCGTTTTCCAAGTGAATTTTTCCTTGCGTGTGTAGAAAACTGCTTTTTCCTTATACAAATTTTGTTTTGATGAGTATTTAGTTTAATACTAAAGTGTATACAGAAAGTTACCGAAAGAACGAATGACTGAATTTTCTAGGGTTATTATTGCACTGCGACCGTTGTAGATCTATTGTGCCCCCTTTCTGTATTCTTGAGTTACAGCGCCTTCTCCATTACCAGTCTCTTCATAAAGTCTAGGATTTGGCTGATCGCACTTCTAATTGGTGACTTCCCAATTTGTTTTTAGGTGTTTTTAGATGCTTGTTCTGCTGATTCCCTTTCATTGTCTCCTTTACTCTTGATCCTTATCACGGAGTTGTATCCCACTGGGCCACCTTTATGTTGTGCGTTGAGTTTCCGCTTATTCTATTTACTTACTCATGGGAACATGGTAGCTAGAGAAATTACGTCCGCCCACACAGAGCCCCGCTAAGAATCAATGGGAGGTTGCCAGGTATCCCAGGGCTCCGTTTGATACACCATCAGGCCGGTGTCATATAAATATACATACATATACATCAACACGGGTCGCTTTACACTTTAGAATTAGCCAGGTTATGTAGAGTAGTGAATGTGTGTATCTGTGTGTCTAGAGTGGGTGAATGAGTGTAATATGAGCTAGAGGTAAGGTGGGAATACTGAACCCATCAGCTGCCTCCGCCAGAAAAAAGTTACCTAACGCCAAGATAATTTTACAAAGTCCTTATTGAGAGCCTTATTATTGAGAGTCCTTATTCCAAACTCCGCACGTTTTTGCCACTAACAAGTTTCTTCACAGGTTTTACCTTTGGTAGTCCTGCCAACGTTGATGATCTTTATATCTTTTTGCAACGGCATTGTATGCAGTGGATTTTGTAGTACCACAGGCTGACTTCGGACCTAAGATGGGCAATTCAGCACTTTTCTTAGCTAATTCATCTGTATGCTTATTGCCGTAAATACCTGCATGACCAAGTACCCAGCTTAGGCTTAAGAGGTTATGTTGAGAGCCTGATAACACTACTTCACCAGCTTGAAGGAGATTCGCTCCGATATAAGGGTCTTAACAGCATCTTGACTAGTTAATGTTTGTAACAAATAGATATTCTCTTAAGAAATTAAACTGAAATTTATATGAAGCTGTTAGTAAATTAGTACTTAGTTTCGGTGAAACAGAAAATATATTACCTGCCTCTCGTGGGATTAAACTGGCCTTCTGACAACAAAATAACTTCCAGCTCATCTAAACAGATTCGCACGTCTAGTTGGAACAGTCGCCGCTACTTAAATCGAACATGTTCGTAGTGTGCTACTTCATGGTCACGTGACCGAGAAAAACTTGTAACTTGCGTAACTTGAACGTGTAGCTATGGCGCTGCACTTATTTAGTAACACATGCTAATTATATCCAGAGAGTGTAGAATTGTGTATAACTAATTTTTCGTGTAGGTCAGGTGTTTTCTACGGTGTCCAGGTGGACCTCTTGGGTGTCTATTGAACTTTGAAGGGGGTCGATTGAATGACAAGAATTTAGAAAATTTAAATGTTTTATTATTTATTATAAAAACCATTTGAAAGCGACATGGTTTCGATATTGATTTCTCACTACAAGAAGAAAACATTAAACTTAAGTAAATTTGGAACTCAAAATCAACTTTCAAACAAGTGGATATGTCTAGTTTTGGAATTGCTAAGACGATACGTCAGATTAACAAGTATAACCGAACCGCTATTGTTAGCATTTCCCAGTTCTTACTTGGTTGAGGCAGGATTTACCTATGTAAGTAATTTATTGCGAAAGACAAGAAATCGATTCAAGATATCAGAACGTGGTGATTTACGATTAATGTTAACAAATATTTCCCCGGATATAAGTAAGATAATCGAAGTACATCAACCGCAACCATCTCATTCAACTTTTATGAGATTTATTTTATTTATGTGATTTATATGATTTATGTGATTTATATGATTTACGTGATTTTTTTAAATTTAAATTTCTGCTTGTATAAACATAGATATAATTCAAGATTCTATGTACATTAAAGATATAATTATAAACAATTACATCTTTAATGTATATCTAATAATACAAAATACAAATTATTTTTTTAAAGTTTATTACTGAATTGCCCCTAATAAAAGTTTCATTTGCAGTGGTATTTTTACAACACATTGTAAACATATGGGGGTCTCCGGAATAAAAAGAAATATTTAGGGGTCGAATAAAAAAAAAAAGATTCAGAACCCCTGGTATGGTAAAACATATTTCATAAAGTGGAAATTACAATTATGAAACCAGTATAAGGTTCTACAGGCATATTTATATAGACTATAAACAAATAGTGTTTTATTTCTGTACTTTCTAAACGTAACTAGCACAATTTGAAGATTGGTGGGGCAAAATTCTGCAGGTGGGCTTGTAAAGAATTACTTTGGTTGCGTTTGTTTAACATGAATTAAATCTACAAGTACAAGTAGGCAGAGATTGGTCATAATTGAATATAATTGTGTTTTAATTTGAATTTGACATTTCATAAATTCCAGTAATTATTATTAATATTTTATATTACATTACGTTTTTCAAAAAGTATTTAATAAGCTTCTTAGAAATATATTTTTTTTAATGTAACTTCTGATAGAAGAATGGAATTTGTCATAATTTGCAAAGTAGGCAGTACTCATTTCTTTTCTCTTAGTAACAACCCGTCTGATTTTTATAAAATTCAAATAACCAGATCTTAAGTAGCCATTATGAAGGGTTCTATTACAGCAATAACTAAATGTTGCATCAAACTTGTAATTTCGATCATTTATGTTTCCTTAAAAACATTCTCAATATGAATACGAAAATATTATTAAAACCCCTTCCACTTTTTAACCAGATTTAAGTTTTAACTCCAAAAAAAAAATCAAATTATGTAATTTTCAAGCTTGCACTTTAAGTGTACTTATACTTTTACAGACCAATTATACGATTCTAGAACAAGAATTACTAAAATCCCACTTCAATTAGAGACTATTGGCAGAACTGGCAATAATTAGAGTTTACTTAAGGTTTCATTACTTCATTAGTAAGCTGTTGGACATGTAAGTTTAACGCACTAACAAACACAATCAGTTGCTACTGTTGTAACTACCTGCCACTAACAAAAGTTTTTTTGTTTCTTTTATAAAATACATAATTTTGTAATCTCATATGATAAACAAAGGTTTTTTTAATAAACCTAATTACAGTATTTCGTTGTTTTAAGATTTACATATTCAAAAGTTATGCATTAAAAATAATAAAATTGTTAAAGAGTTTGTATAATTTAATTGTATTGAGGATTTTTTAATCTTCTCTTGTATAAACTTATTTATTTATTCGTATACAAGTATTTCTCTGCATATTGGCTATTTTCTAACGCTCTGTTTCTTACATAACCAATCCACTTGCCTAAATAATATATAGCATCATATCTCTATTAATACTATACCAAACAAAAAGTTGCATTAATTTTAAGGTAAGGTAATATTTTAAAATATATCAACTTTTTACAAAACCATTTTGGAAATGAACAAATGTTATAAATCGGACACTTAACAGAAGTGCCATTTTGTTTCACAATTTTGAGTCTTACAGCTTAAAGTATGCTGAGGTATCAGGTTATATATTCAAAATATAGTTACAATTTTAAGTTGCCTTTTTAGCAACTTTTTTCTGAAAATGAACTAATAAAGCGACCATTATGGTAAGATTATGGTCAGACACTGGACTTTGAAATGAGCACCTGACTTCTACATCATTTTTTGGGGGGGAGTGTTCGCTAAATTGTATGTGTGTGTGTGTGTGTGTGTGTGTGTGTGTGTGTGTGTGTGTGTGTGTGTGTGTGTGTGTGTGTGTGTGTGAGCGCGCCCTTCTTTTTTTCCGGCGAAAAACCAAAAAGGTCATCATCGCCGTGTGTGTGTGTGTGTGTGTGTGTGTGTGTGTAGAATGCTCACGATAGCATTTTGGTCCGATTTGATTTGGCACAAAAAGGTAGCTTGGACCACTTCGTTAACCAGCCAAGATCATACAACAGTTTTAAAATGTTATTTCAATTTTTTTAATTCATAACTTTATTGTATTAATTTTTGTATGGTTCAACTATCGTAATCAGCGTTAAAAACTGCCTAAAAATTAGCTTTTTTAATTTTAAAAATCTTATCAATTTAAAGAAAAAAATTTCAAGATCTTTGCTCATTTCAAGATTCGGGTCTGGTCTTACCATAATGGCCCATTTTACAATGGAAATTAATAATAATGATTGTAGGATCTATAGAATGCCGAACGTAGGCCTACACTGAAGACTAAAATTTGTAATTATTATCAAAAATGCGTGTACCCGTGACTAGCGGCACAAAAAATACTCCCCGTTCACCATCCACATCCAGCATTCACGGTTGAAGATTAGTGAATGGGCGAGGGCAGAGCGGTAGCCAACGTCTCGCACGAACAGCACTTCGTGGCGTAAAACAAACAGAAGCTCGGATTCGCTACACCACCCGACAATAGCGACAAAAACTCGCACCAACTCAGTCAGTCGCGCGGAAAGTTTACTTAACAAAGTGAGCCATGCATCGAGTTTTGTCATTGTCATCGGTGATCAGTGATGGTTGGGTGTAGTTACAGCGTGGAGACCGCTAGGTCACTCTTTGCCACGGTCACTTACACACGACAAATGTAGAAAGTTACCAGCGACATTTGCATTCAACCTGGACGCCCTTACAGTTCGCCATTCACTAAATTCGTTTAGTGAATGGCTTTTTATACCATTATACCTATTGAAGTCACAATAAGTCAATGGCAGCAAAAAGTACCGGTACTGCTAACACTTCTCGGAGACTTTAACGCTTCTAGATGTTAGAAACGGTGTCCAGTGTAATTTGTTATCAATCGATAATAATTATTGCATTTTGAATACCAGGCCTAGTGACACTTAACTTACTGGAATAAATAATTAAAAAAACAAACTTTTCCATTTTTCCTTATTTGAATTAGTAGAATACAATTCCATTTTAAATAATACTCAAGTATTATAATTTATTATAATTTATTTAATATATTTTTTATATAATTATTATAATAATTTATTATAAGCATTATAATTTATTTTGGTTGATCGCAAAATAAATTTTGTTAAAAATAAATGTAGAAATTAAATAAATGTTGTTTGTATATTATTAGGAAAGTTTAATTCTAGCTAAACCAATATTTATTTTCAAGAGTAATTAAAATTACTCTTTACATGTCAACAAATTAATAAAAATTGTTTTCATTCATCATTGTACGCTCAAACTTGCTTTGCCTTCAAACAATAAAAAAGTATACGACCTATTGACGGTACAGTGATATCTTCCAGATCTTGATATTTCAAAACTTTATGTTTTTATATTTTTGTATATTATTAAGTGCAAACCAACCTGAAATAAAAGTTAGTTTTGTTTATTTTCTAGGAATACACCAAGACTATTTGCATTCTGCGTACTGAGTATCTCTGGTCGAACAAAGCACCTGTGATCCTAACTGTAAATTTGAAAATTAACAGTTGTTTTAAATTGTTAAACGTCTGCGTTCAAGGCAATTCAAAATGTAACGATTAGAGTTTAATATTTTTTTTTATTTTCAAATTGAGTGTGAGAAAGAAACGTATTTATTACGAAATTGTGTTTTTAAGTTTTGTAAAAGCGTACATTGCTCATTAAAAATTATCAGAAACCATCTAGTTGTAAAATAATGTTAGTTTTCAGATGTCATAGCCTCCATTATAAGTTTAGGCCTTAACACTAAGTCATACAAGGATAAAAATAACAAACCTTATATTCAATTTAAACAAAAATTTATTTGGATTTGTATACTTCCTTTAGTAAGTAGACCTGGTATTTGCAATGTTTAAAAATATTTAATTATAATTAACTTATAAACTTAACATTTTAAATGTAACCATAACAACGGATTTTATTTTGTTAGTCCCTTAAGCTTGCAAATCCACGCGTAGATAGGCCTACTACTGGATTTTTGTGCAAAATGTTAAAGCCTTAACAACTGTAGGCCTAAACCAACGTTACTGCATGCAGAGGCTGTATGTTTTTTTATAAATAGAACAACGATAGTGACTTGGTAAAAAATTGTTTACTTTTATACGTCCTTTTATCTTACATTGTGTTTCAGTGCAATTAGGTCCAACAAATTTATGTAAACCACCACAAAGTTGTTATAATAAACATATTTTATTATTTAAACAGGATGAGCGAAATACAATCGATGTACGCTTTAAATAAAAGTTTAGAGGTTAGTGGTTATTCTTTAAAGAATAAAATAGTAAACAATTTAAAAAATAAAAATAGTCTTAAGTGACTAAAATAGTAAAACAGTAGATAGGCTTCAAGATGATTCATGTTATAACAGTTATTAATTTTGTTTTTAACAAATGTGAAATAAAAATATAAGAATTTATATCCATTTTAAACTAAAAGAAAAGTAATTTGTTATATCTTAAATATTTCGAAATGAAAAGGTAAAATTCAAAATTGTAATTATAAACTTCTTTTGGATTTTTTTTTTAACGTCCGACTATTGTGCACACTGGGGCTAATGCAGACGATGGGATGATTTATAGCGTATGAAAATGCCAAGCTCTGCCCGGGAATCGAACCCAGATCCTCGGGATGATCCTATCAACCAGTAGGCCACCCAGGCGGCTAACTTCTTTTGGAAATTGATATATTGTAGTCAGTATCTCAAATATTAAATATATGTTATAGGCTATATTGTTTGAAAGTCGCATTCAAATCTATAAATGCCTAACCTGAGGGGGCTTCCTCGTTTTGTAAGACAACCCCGATATGCGAAAAATGCTTCAAAATGTGTAGTTATATGAAGTATTAAAGTGATTGGATAAGTTTAATATGTAAGGCTACACGTCAAGATGTAATTACAAATTTTAAACCATATTTACTTTTCCTTCTTGATGTAATCGTGAAAAAAATCAATTTTAAGATTCTTATAGCTACATACATTTTTACGGGAGTCAAGAAAATGTTTCTTAAAATCATGTCTCTCTTCGTCAGTGTCAGTGCACATCGCTGGAACAGATTATTCGATTTCGGTGAAATTTGACATTTAGTTGTTGTTTCTTTACATTTCGTTCATCTTTTTTAATTTAAAAAAATTATTTCAAGCCTTTTTTTACTGAAAAATCTTGAAAAGTTAAAAGGAATTACTTTTCTTAAAACCAGTTTTTTTCAAATGTAGTACTTAAACAAAATCTGTAGACTATATGCTATACACTAAAGAAATATAGTCCGGGAATTATTTAAAAAATATTAAATAAGTCGGTGCAAAATTCAAGATATTTTTCTCAATTTTTTTGTTATATATGACGAACAAAAACTATAGTCAAATTTAACCAAAATCGCAAAAACAAATTCACCGCCTTTGACATTTATCTTCGTACACTTTTATCGAAACATTTTTAAAATTTAATATACTATTTCAGTTGAAACTTAAATTATTTGCAAAATTTGAGGAGATATTTTAAAAAAGCAGGTCGGTTTTCGTTTGTTTTTATAGCTTCAGGAGAGATTGTTTCAAGTAAGTAACAACACGTGTACGCATTTGTAAAACACGACATTTTGTTACCTGCATAAACTAAATAAGTTATAATTTCATTTACTGGATGCGAAATCATCCATAAAGTTCTGAGGGTAAGTAAAATAAGAGTTGGGGTTTTTGGTGATGACAAATATAAGCAAATGTCAGCAGCTTTAGTTTCATACAGGTTGTACTGAAATGTCACATTTTAGTGATGACAAATATAAGCAAATGTCAGCAGCTTTAGTTTCATACAGGTTGTACTGAAATGTCACATTTTAGTGATGACAAATATAAGCAAATGTCAGCAGCTTTAGTTTCATACAGGTTGTACTGAAATGTCACATTTTAGTGATGACAAATATAAGCAAATGTCAGCAGCTTTAGTTTCATACAGGTTGTACTGAAATGTCACATTTTAGTGATGACAAATATAAGCAAATGTCAGCAGCTTTAGTTTCATACAGGTTGTACTGAAATGTCACATTTTAGTGATGACAAATATAAGCAAATATCAGCAGCTTTAGTTTCATACAGGTTGTACTGAAATGTCACATTTTAGTGATGACAAATATAAGCAAATGTCAGCAGCTTTAGTTTCATACAGGTTGTACTGAAATGTCACATTTTAGTGATGACAAATATAAGCAAATGTCAGCAGCTTTAGTTTCATACAGGTTGTACTGAAATGTCACATTTTAGTGATGACAAATATAAGCAAATGTACGCAGCTTTAGTTTCATACAGGTTGTACTGAAATGTCACATTTTAGTGATGACAAATATAAGCAAATGTCAGCAGCTTTAGTTTCATACAGGTTGTACTGAAATGTCACATTTTAGTGATGACAAATATAAGCAAATGTCAGCAGCTTTAGTTTCATACAGGTTGTACTGAAATGTCACATTTTAGTGATGACAAATATAAGCAAATGTCAGCAGCTTTAGTTTCATACAGGTTGTACTGAAATGTCACATTTTAGTGATGACAAATATAAGCAAATGTCAGCAGCTTTAGTTTCATACAGGTTGTACTGAAATGTCACATTTTAGTGATGACAAATATAAGCAAATGTCAGCAGCTTTAGTTTTATACAGGTTGTACTGAAATGTCACATTTTAGTGATGACAAATATAAGCAAATGTCAGCAGCTTTAGTTTCATACAGGTTGTACTGAAATGTCACATTTTAGTGATGACAAATATAAGCAAATGTCAGCAGCTTTAGTTTCATACAGGTTGTACTGAAATGTCACATTTTAGTGATGACAAATATAAGCAAATGTCAGCAGCTTTAGTTTCATACAGGTTGTACTGAAATGTCACATTTTAGTGATGACAAATATAAGCAAATGTCAGCAGCTTTAGTTTCATGCAGGTTGTACTGAAATGTCACATTTTATTTAGCAATAACATAATACACTTTGAATTATAATTTTGGGATTAATATACACATCGGAAAACAAGTAACTCTTAGGACGTTAACTGTTACAGATACGGTACAAATATTATTCCTATTCTACACCATCAACTAGCAAATATTAATTATCTTAATTAGAATCTTTATTATCTTTCTATTATACGCTATAGGTTGTTCGCTTGGTTCTATCCTTTTAAAAAATGGTTTTAGTTTTTGTCATTAATGTTGTTGGTTAAAACTGGACTTTTCTCAAAATGTTGAATAACAAAAATTTATTTTTAACTTTTATTTTTTTACGACTAAGTAGGTATTTGTTTACAATTTATTACAATAAAATTCTAAATTTTAGATTATTTTTTGTTTGGTGTACAGCTTCATGTACCTTGGTATTTATTGTTCGCTTAAGTTGGGGATAAATTGGTAATAAATAGATTCTCACGTGACGTCATGTGCTACTTCATTTTCCTTTTCCGTTTTCCTGCTTTCAGTGTACAATAATTTAAAATTTATAAATTCTAATTTATACAGATCTTAACAGTGTTTATGTCAGTGAATCAAATTTAAAAATATGTAAGGAAATAATTACACTATTATTATTTTGATATTATCACTTTTCGGGAATTTGCTTCCATCATGTCAGCAAAACAGCTGCAAGCTGTAATTATTTTTTGATTAAATAGAAGTGACAGGAATAAAAAAATCGTAGCCTGCTTTCCGCTTTTTAGTTTCTTTTTAATAATTAAAAACGTTCTTTTGTAGGCTACATCAGGTGCTGTAAACTATAGGCCTACCTACCTTTACTGCATTAGAGACAAATTGAGATTGGAGTTCGACCGCAATACTGTAGCAATTAAACCCATGTTAAGTCAAGCAGTTCGTAGTAAATTCGTACATGCAGACCTTAAGCAACAAACTCTGCCTCATTCCCGGTTTGCTGGCTGCATTTTCAACGTTTTTTTGTTCTGATTTTGTTTGTTTTTATACTTTTTTTTAAACAATCAGCTTTGTTATTTTTAAATTGTAAACGGAGTGGATTGAAGACAAAAAGTAAAACCAGTATAGATCATTGTAGCATCGAAACATCCAGAGTGGGCGGCCAATGAGAAACCAGAAGTGCGCATTGCGCTTTGCCCATTGGCAGTACAAGTAAATTCCAGCAGCCATCATGCCTAGACCGCTTCACACACGTCTTTACTGTTAGGCGCTGCAGGAGGACTTGTCGCGCTAACAAGGATTGTCTCGACCAAAGTATCCGAGACTTGCGTTTGTTCGGCGAAGTTTGTAATCTTGAATCCATTCAAAACACATAGTTTTACTTGAATTAGGGTTTACGAAATATTTGTTCTTTGCAAAAATGAAGAAGCAAATTATATAAAGATATGATAATCATTAATAACGAGAAACCTAGGATAAAACGTAATAACATAATAAAATGAAAAAGTAATGAAAGAATGGAATAAGCAAGGGTATCACCAGACAAACATAAGGCAAAGTTCATCCTAATTGTGCATCAGAGTTATGTATACACAACAAATTAGCTAACGTATCCCCATCGCAATAATTTGTAACAAATTTAAATAACTGAAACTTGCTTTTAGTAAATTTTATTAATTTAAAAGTTTATAAGTTATTTTTGATGTAGAAGTCAATATCCCTTACTGTTTCGAAAAGTACAGGATTTAAACAAAACTAGTTTAAGACTGTGTGAACTTCGTTTCCTTAATATCGCTCCAAAGCAGAACAATGAAATGTTTAAAAATCCGATACCCTAGCAACTTTCTTATGAATGAAAGTTATAAGTGATTCCTTTAAATATATTTATGAACTCAAGAAGTAACTTTTGAAACGTAAAACAATCTTAGACTATGAAATAGGCTTATATAAAAAAAAAATAAAAAATCTAATTTAAAAAAAGATCTGGTTAACCAAAAAACAATGTGGGAAACTTAAAATTGATATTTTTTTAAATCAATTCCAAAAATACTAACTTACTGCCCTGTAAAGGTAGATTATTTTTTATCGTATAGAACTTGTCAAATCCCATTTAATTCCTTACGGTTATAATATAGTTTTGCTACATTTACCCTTCCTTTTTATCACACTGAATACTTCAGTAACTTAAAAAATAGTTTTAGAATTATTTATTAAAACATACAAAGTAGTTTAATGTTAAAAACTATTAATAATTTATAAATTTTATTTGGTATTTTCCCAAATTTGTCAATAACCGATGATGTTTGCTTGATATTTTCCCAAAACATCCCTCATTCTTCTAACGAAAGATTTCAATTACCTAATATTACCTAAGGGCGTTAATACTACATACATTTTTAATTTACTCTGCCCAAAGCGACCTCAGGTTCATAAACGAGAACAGAATAACACCACGCCATTGATATTTTTCTTCAGATCTGGGAAGCGGGTGTTTATTCAACATTCGATTGTTGTTTTATGCGCTTCCGTCCCCCTCTGGCGGGGGGCTGCGGCGCCTCGACGCTAATTTATTACTATTTCCGTTCCGCGACAAATGATTTCGTTCTTAATTAAAATTATTCACGCGAACTGTTTCTTGTGCACTGCTTGAAAAAGGGCAATTATTCATAACTTTCTTCGATAAAACAATGCCCGAGAGATGGTTGTATGCAAAACACCAGAAAAACACGCTGCACAATCCAGCTCTGGTTACAACTCACTCTGTTGCTGATTTATCGTTGAATTTTAAACAAATGCGCCATTTAAATATTCCACATCAGCCGGTGATGTGTTTATACAAGCAACTGTTTTAAGTAACGTATTGCAAGCATTGTCAAGTACTTCCTGTAATTGCTTTCAATTTTCTTTGTATTTTAACGGTAACACACCTCAATTGCTAAGTTTTAGTGTTATAAAACTTGCCCATTTTTGCTAAATTTAACCTAAAGGGAAAAAGGATCTAAAAAAGGATAAAAAATAAGTTTTAAAAATAAAGGAATAAGGAGCTGTAGGGTTTTATATACAGTACTATTTTTCAATGTACAGTAGAGTCTCGATTAACCGTTACCCTTTTAACAGTCGGTTTCTATTAACCGTCATCCTGTTAACAGTAGGTTTCTATTAACCGTCACCCTTTAACAGTCTGTTTTTATTAACCGTCACCCTTTTAACAGTCTGTTTCTATTAACCTTCACCCTTTTAACAGTCGGTTTCTACTAACCGTCACCCTTTTAACAGTCTGTTTCTATTAACCGTCACCCTTTTAACAGTCAATTTTTATTAACCGTCACCCTTTTAACAGTCTGTTTCTATTAACCGTCACTCTTTTAACAGTCGGTTTCTATTAATCTTTACCTTTTTAACAGTCGCTTTCTATTAATCTTCACCCTTTTAACAGTAGGTTTCTATTAACCGTCACCCTTTTAACAGTCGGTTTCTATTAACCATCACCCTATTAACAGTCTGTTTCTATTAATCATCACCCTTTTAACAGTCGGTTTCTATTAATCTTTACCCTTTTAACAGTGGGTTCCTATTAACCGTCACCCTTTTAACAGTCGGTTTCTATTAACCGTCACCCTTTTAACAGTCGGTTTCTATTCCCATCACCCTTTTAACAGTCGGTTTCTATTAACCGTCACCCTTTTAACAGTCGGTTTCTATTAACCGTCACCCTATTAACAGTCTGTTTCTATTAATCGTCACCCTTTTAACAGTCGGTTTCTATTAATCTTTACCCTTTTAACAGTGGGTTCCTATTAACCATCACCCTTTTAACAGTCGGTTTCTATTACGTCACCCTTTTAACAGTCGGTTTCTATTAACCGTCACCCTTTTAACAGTCGCTTTCTATTAATCTTCACCCTTTTAACAGTAGGTTTCTATTAACCGTCACCCTTTTAACAGTCTGTTTTTATTAACCATCACCCTTTTAACAGTCTGTTTCTATTAATCGTTACCCTTTTAACAGTCGGTTTCTATTAATCTTTACCCTTTTAACAGTGGGTTCCTATTAACCATCACCCTTTTAACAGTCGGTTTCTATTAACGTCACCCTTTTAACAGTCGGTTTCTATTAACCGTCACCCTTTTAACAGTCGCTTTCTATTAATCTTCACCCTTTTAACAGTAGGTTTCTATTAACCGTCACCCTTTTAACAGTCTGTTTTTATTAACCATCACCCTTTTAACAGTCGGTTTCTATTAATCGTCACCCTTTTAACAGTCGGTTTCTATTAACCATCACCCTATTAACAGTCTGTTTCTATTAACCATCACCCTTTTAACAGTCGGTTTCTATTAACGTCACCCTTTTAACAGTCGGTTTCTATTAACCGTCAACACAATTTTGCTGTCTGGCGTTTTTAAACAGTCCTTTATTGCAATTAATTTTTAATATATAATAAAAGTAAACTTCTAGATAAAACAAAACTCTACAACTGGACACGACTTACTTATAGCATAGGGGACTGCAGCTGACACTAATTGCTACCCTAAGTAAGTACTGATAATCGACAAATAAACGATCCTATCATCTAGTGGAATCGGACAGAAACACTTCAAATATGGTCAACAAATCCGTAAAAGAGTGCGGGGTTGTTTCTATTGAAAGATAAACATTCACAAACTATTAACGATAATACCATTCAGCGAAGAAGTCGGTCACGAGAGTAGGCTACTCCAAGCGGCGCGCGCGGTGCTCTTCTAGAACTATATGTTACGTGAATACTTGTCAAAAGGTTAAGTACGGAATACTCACTGCATATAGGCCTATGTAAAATTTGTATAATAGGCTACATATAGTTAAATAGGAAATTTAAGGGTTTCACTACATTTTCCAAAATAATATAAATAATAACACATTCTGTGCTATGAACAGGCTATTTTTGTTGTTTGTATCTATCGCAGAAAGTACGGGTTGACTATTTGTGTTATCCGTCACCACAATGGTCCCGAGTATGACTGTTAATTGAGACTCTACTCGATCTTATTTCGTATTAAATAGAGCACATCGCTAATTACGACTGTATCGTTGATATATTATGGACTTCCACCTTTAATTGTAATAGAAACTTTTTCATACAAGCTATATTTTTCTCGTAAGTTAAATAATTTAACGAATAACCTATTTTCAAGTGTTTTAATCTTAGTCAAGCGATTTTTAGTTGTTTTTTTTTTTTGTAACCTAACACTTAATTGCTTTATTATGTTACAATTATAAATATAGTTGACGCCGTAGCATTGAACAAAGAACAATTTATAATCTAAAATTAAATTTATTTTTGAACAGCATACAAATCCGGAAAGCTGGAAAACGAGTGTGCGTTTGAAAAATTAATATGTTTTAAAACAAAATCAAATTAAGGACGACAAGATTAATCTAATCAAATGTAGTTAACAAAGCAACAACGATGTCTGACGACTTCAGCAGTGTCAAATCGAGCGATGACTCACTAGTACGATGTTATGAGACAGATCACAGTTGGTTTCTCGTATCTGTAATGCTTTCGGCAAGTTTTCTGAGACTACTTATAGACATTGTATAAGTATAACAGACACTTTCCGATCTTGAAAAATCAAATATAAATTGGAAAAAAGTAATCGCAATAGGCCTACATGAATTGGCAACAATCACGGTACCGAATTTACAACAATATTTTTTTTATTTTAAACATTTAAAAAAACGATTTCAACATCATAGTCGATAATAAAATCTGTATTAATTATAATTTTTAATTTTTAATTAATATCACAAGAAATATATTTGTAAAATGAAAACGGTTTTAAAACTTTTGTTTACATATTGGCAAACAAAATTAATCTAAAACAAATAAAACCATTTTAATGTTAAAAAACGTAATCCACGTTAAAAAAATCGTGCCAAGCAGCAGTATGACGCCATTTTTTTTATTTTGGAGGGGATGGAATTAAAAAAAGCTTGTTTAGTGTCCTTATTATTGTTACTTTTCTGAAATTTGCTGTAGGCCTACACAAATTTAATAGATATATTTTTTTAAACATGTTCTAAAGTCAAAATTGATCATGGATCAGATTTCATCATCTCGAGTCTGGGTCGTATAATGATGGCAGATACAATTGTCCATTTCTAAGAGGAATTTGCTAAAAATGAAATACTATAACTGCTGCTACAGTAATACAATGTCGTATAAATGTTCAGGCGATAGTTGTCAATTACAATTATCAAGTATAAGTTTAATTATTACTGAAAATTTGCCAATAATTAATAACCACATTGTGAAAGGTTTTTAGCATATTAGAGTTTTAACTACAATGGAATATGAAGCCAAAAAGAAACAATTTACCAGTCACAGATAAACATAAACATGTGTAATTAATGTTGCCTATCACCATTATTTTAAAAACAATTCTCGGAACTTTTAAGACCAAAGATGATAACATGATAACTGTAGTCAAACTGGATAACATTTCTTATAATCTTATTCTTATTCTGAAGTGTTAGTCTACATGCTATTAAAAAAACCTAAGGTAACTTCTCATTGAAAAATCATGAAATGAATCGCGAAAACTTTCGACAATTTGTTTCAAGAAATAATGACTTCAGTCCACTAGTAGTTTTTGCACCAACAACACTAATTAAATTACTTTAGCCTATGCCTAATTTATCTTGATTTTTATCACAGTTATTGTTCCAGCCTTTTCTGTTGCATAATTTTATCATTAAAAAATAACAGGTGCGGTAATTAAAGATAAACATTGCTAGTTCTTATACAAGTTTACATTTAACACTAATGATAGCCTCCAAAGAAAAAACAAAATAACTAAACCATAATTATTAAAAAAAATTAAGATTTATGATTTCCAGTCAATATAAATTGGTGCAGCCTTATCAATACAATATTGATGTCGTTTATCGGTCATGAGAGTTAATAGAAGCTGTACTTTGGTATCTGTAATTCGCACTAGAATTCCAATGATTAGTAATTACATAATACAATTATCATCTTTTGTAGTCTGTTGCTACCAATTAAGTATGTACGCCATAAATTATCTTAGTTTATAAATAGCAATCCAGATTAAATGTTACACTATTGCAGCCGAGATACTTCGGAAGAGAGTTGACTTCAAGGATAAGAAATGACCTGCCATTCATATCACTCAATCAGTGTGATGGGTTATCGATATAATCGACGACTAATTATCTGAAATTATGGTTAAATCTTGAGGTTCGTGAAATACATCAAAGTTTTTATAATGTCCGACTTTTGTTTTAAATTTGAAGTATTATCAGTGATATCAGAAGTGTATAATAGTTTTAATGACGTCACAACTAAGTTTCTAACATTATTGCAGCAAAATAGTGATCGTCTGTTCTCCACTATCGACTTACGACGTTAACACTTTACACTCACACTTACATTTAGGGAGGCGATAATAGCCTCAATGTGATTTTCGCCTTAAAATACCAAAAATAAATAAACTGGTATTTACAATAAAGGCTGTAGGCCACAAATACTGTAACATAAATATTTTCTTTAAATCGATTCCTATCTTTGTTGTACCAACTGGCATCAAAAGCGTGCACAAATTTTTGCATTAATTTCGATTTTCCTTATAAATCCTTTTCTGAAGCTACCGAAAAAAACTATCTACTTTCTTAAAACTAATTCATCAATTTTTTCAAATTTTTGACTATTTCTAAGAAGTGAGTACACCGAATTGAAAACAAAATAAACTTACTGTACAGAAGTATTTTTTTTTAATTTAGTTTAATTATTTATTTTGTAAAAACACAATTTTCATTAAATTTAAAAGTTTTTAAAACGAAGATATTTTGAAAGCAAATATTTTTTAATTTAAAAATGAACCCAAGGCGTTAAACTACACACATTAGCCAAATTTCGTTAGAATCGTCGTTTGTTTAGTCGTAAACGACAGAGACGGAAATGCAATGAAGTAAAACTTTTCTTTTACTGAGCTTCTATTGTCAGCTCAGTGAGAAAGCTATATGTAATTCGTATAGTGATAAAGTACAAGGAGTAATTCGTAAGTTGATTTAGGTCAATCGATTAATCTCTTTAAACTCATTAATTAAGTGATTTCTTCCAAATAATTCAATCTTTTTAAATATACTAAGTAAAATATTGTATGAGTATAGTTAATTAATTTTTGGGGGACGATTTAGACAGCAAGATTTCAATATAAATCCACTTCTTGAAAAGACACTAAAATGAAAACGATCTTCAAACACTATTGAATATAAGATCTTAAAAGTAACGTATCGAGCTCACAAAAGTAACTACTGTTTTGAAGTTTTAAGATTTTTTTAAATGTAAATGTAATATAAAATATCAAAATGTGAATGTACTGAAAACACACATAGTGACAGAGACTATACAATAGTTTTGATCAGTCTTTACTTGCTTTGTTATGAACTATAATAAAAACCTACTAGACCAACTATTGTATTCATATGTCAAATAGAATATTTTTGAATAACTTCTTAAACCGTTAAATGTTACAATTATAAAATGATGAATCCGAAATTATTAGTTTTACAGTAATTTTTAATACCTATTACGACATTTTTATTTTAAAAATATTTTTTAATGTTACTATGAATTTAACATAGTAAATTCGTTATAACTACTTGCTGTTTTACTTGCTAACTAAATTAAAAACCATATTATTTTTTTCATGATATTGAAAATGTATAGTTACTGGTGGGCTTAAGTGCGTTTTCCTGTTATCAGTGAATGTTCTGAGCAATTAACTAAATGAACAGTAAACAGTAACAGTGATTAATCACAGTTTAGAGAAAAGTCTACTATAAGACAACGTGCTGCCGTGTGCTAACTGCTCAATAATCAGTTATTTTTTATTACGCTAGCAAATTTCTTATGAAAAATTATTATTACATTTTTCAAAATAAAAATAGAGGTATATTTAAAATAAGTGCGGACAATTTATTATTGTGCAAATACATAGAATATATATATAACGTACCGTACCTAATTATGTATTGGCAAAAAAAATTAAATTTACTAACAATGATTTTGTTCAAAATAAATATTGTTACAATTTAAAAAAGTTAATAGAGTAGTAGTCTAATAAAAATAATGGGGAAAAAACTTGTAGATCTTCTCAGTAGGCCCCTAATATGTGAAGAAATAAATACAAAATACCTTTAAATACATAAAATATGAAATATAAATCATATGTTTTGTAATCTTTAGTTAAGCAGTGATAACTGTGATCAATTAATAAAAGTAGAAATAAGCTTTTCGTCTATTTAATTAAAAGAAAAAACAACTAGGCCTTAATGTCAAATAAACAATAGTTATTCATTAATAAACATCAATTTAGTGGCTAACTTTTGTGAGCGTAAATTTCCCTGTAAAACAAAGAGCAGAAAACACTGAGCAGTGAGCAGGCAGAGCAGAGAGCAGTGAGCAGAGAGCAGAGAGCAGAGAGCAGAGAGCAGTGAGCAGAGAGCAGAGAGCAGAGAGCAGTGAGCAGTGAGCAGTGAGCAGTGAGCAGTGAGCAGAGAGCAGAGAGCAGAGAGCAGAGAGCAGTGAGCAGAGAGCAGTGAGCAGAGAGCAGAGAGCAGAGAGCAGGGTATGTGAAGAGCAATCACAACTGCTCACTGCTCAGTGCTCAGAACAGTGCTCTCAGTAGCAGAGGTAGCACTCACTGTCTATCCTCGACATATAGTCATAACCAGCGTCCGTTATGACTCTGTAAAGTATATATTTAGGCGTAGTCCGTTAGGCGTAGTGTAAAGTATACATTTATAATAACCCTTTTTCTCCCCGGTGTTGAAAAAAGTGTTTATAACCACAACACGTTCCTCAGATTTATGTTTTTAACACACCAAAATAGTAAACTTTCATAATTTGCCTACTTACCGTTTAGACGCTAAAGGTACGTTATCAACAGACAAATGTTTATTTGCTCGAAAACACTCGTTACAAATCTACGAGCACTAAACAAAGAATGTTTTAATTTAACTTATGTTTTTCAAACAGCTAGTAGTCTTGATGTATCGGTGTGTCCTGATTATAATTGTTGTGTTTCCGCGGATGTCATTAGAAAGATCTCCTTTCAGCACGCGAGCTGCTAGCTGCTAATGCTCGGCCACACAAAGCAGTCGTTATCATTGTCTCCCACCGCCACCTTGTGGTAAATCTATCTAACTATTCCCATGGTGTAACACACTACATTTGCCTCATTCATTGTAATTCCTTAATCGTCATATTAACGTTGAAAAAGTAACGTATTTTTTTAAAAAAGATCTTCAACTTTATTTCGCGATATAAATCAGTATTTTACGAAAGGTAAATGTAGTTTTACTTTATTTTCATTCAGTTGCAAGTTTCCGGAGAGACATTAGTAACAGAAACAAGTCAACCTTCACACGTTCGAATATGTCCTTACTCTCGATTTCAACCTGTCATTAGGAGGAACGCTTCAGAGCTCCAAGTTTGTCATAACCACTCATTGCTCTGTCATTCTACTCATTCAGTGATGTATTAATGATATGTTATCAATTTAGATTCTTAACGTTTTAGACAATATTGGACTATGTATTTAGAATTTCCTATCTACCTAGAAGACAACCAACTTAACAGAAAACATTTGCCTATGTAAGCTTAAAAGTGGATTATTTAGAAACTAATAAAAAAATTATAAAAAAGTTTGGAAGAATGATGAAAGAATCTGAAAAATTCAAGTATAAAATAATTTGTAATTAATCTACTTGTAAAAAATTTCTGTTATGAACCAAAAATAAAAATCATGCATCATGTTGTTTCTTCCTTTTTATTTTAATTACGATATTTTTTTTTTTAATACGACGAATATAACATAGCTAGTTCTTAACAACTAAAACCTAAAACTTATTAATCACCTAAAAACAAAATCAGCTGATCGTTCCGAATTAATATAAAACAACTACTATAACATAATTAGTTTTTATCAATATAACCTAAAAAGTTATTATAGCCTATCAGCTGTTCAATGAAATCAGCTGATCGTTACAATTAATATAAGACAACCAAATAAAAGTGTTCACTATCATCACAACCAGCTGTAAAATGCGTTAAAACATGTTAAACGTTCGTTATTAAAGGAAAAACAAATTGTACAAGAGCTTTTTTCACACTACTTTGCGCTTTAACCAAGAAAAAGCGCACACTACTTTGCGCTTTTGGAATTCTAAAAAGAAAAAGAAATAATTCTTTTATTTAATAAAAAATTATGTTAAAAACTACAAACAAATATAATATAGGCCTACATGTTTAATGATGGCTGTGGTAAAGAAACGGTCATCGAAATATTGCCTACAATCACAAAAATTAAAATTTTTCTCGAACTAAAAAAAAGAAAAATAATTAGAGGTGTCAGAAGTAAAGATTCAACACCGGTCAGCCCGCTGCGTTTCTGAACTGCGCACTTAAAGGTCGTATGTTCGAGATAAAATTACTGTTGTAAGCTTTACCCTTACCGTTAACGCCGAGCTTTCATCCTTTATGGTTTAAGATATGGATGATAAACAATAGCAAAATATAGCAAGGACTGAAAAAAACAATGTAAAAGTTTTCATTCAGTCCAAGTTAAATTAAAAGATGGATATTGTATGAAGTAAGGTTATGTACAGTTTTACAGTAAGCTGTAACGTATATAATATAGTGACTCTAAGAAATTAACTTTTCAAGTAATCGTATTTTATATATCGCTTAACAATTTTAATAATTTTATTTTCACTTTGACGAGTGTCTTGAATGAATCATACGCAACAATAATTTATTACATTATTAACATTCTGAATGTGATAAACGTGTTACAAAATAAATCAAATAGTATCATAAAGATTAATGAAAGTGAGATATCGGTTGTGCAAAGATTAGGTTAAGTACATCTATCTGCAAGCAGGGCTTCTAATCTTTCTGCATTTCAAAAATTCTAAATAAAGTTACTGAACACAATATAATATATTCCTAATTTAATTACTTTAAAAAAAATTATTATCTATTTTGGTTTTTTGGTTCCTTATAATTTTACTTCGTTAGTAAATTTTACTTTCGACTAAATTTAAAATAGTCGTTTCAGTTTTTTGTTAAGGCAAAAAGCACATTGAGGCTATTATCACTTTCCTAAATGTAAGTGTGAATGTAAAGTGTTAAAGTCGTAAGTGTATTGTTGTAAGTGTAAGTATGTTAGACTCGGGTACCGCGAGGGTCGTCTAAATCCTCTCAATAGGTGCAGCTAGTCCAATGAATACAGAATCTATATTCATAGATCATATAATCATCAATGAATAGATTATATATTCATTGAGCTAGCTGCACCTCACTTTAACTATTGGGCCCGTGTGAACTTTCATAGTTAATAGGAAAAAGAAACAAATAATATACAACAATATACAACAAGAAGTTGAACAGTGTTATAGCACCTCTTCATAAACATTGTCCTAAGTGACAATAGAATCCTCAGTCATTTTTGTCCAATCGTTGCAAAACCATGTAGGCCTATTATTTCTTGTTAATATGAATTTCTGTGTAAAAAAAAACGTTATAGTTAGGCCTATATTTAATATTATTACCTGTTAATAAAGCAATGTCATTCATTATATTTAGCTTAGGGCCTACTTAATACAATAGGCCTTACTTTCGTATTTAAAATTATATCCTATAAAATTAATGACTGCGAATTCTAACAATGTACCTTACTGAAATATTTAAAAATGAAACCTAATATAACAGGAATTTACACTACATATCTAAATTAGGCTACAGTGTTTACTGTTTAATAATAAATGTATTTTACTTAATAAAATTTACATATCAGAACGGGCCTAGATTGTCTACCGATTCTACTTTCAAAACTGATTCACTCAATAATTATGTAAATCATGCATACAGTAATAATTTAAATGTTACTTTCAACGATGTTTTTTAGCAATCAGCTGTTTTGGTACACACACAATTAATTATTTGACACCTAAGCTTGCATTTTGCTACACTCTCACGGTGACACTTTATACTGCTCGTAAAATTTTGTTTACGAACTTTTTATCGGTTTTAAGTCGGTTTTATTTTGTTGTAAAGTTTTAAAATAGGAAAATATGAGACGTGAGAGTTCCTCCCTGATATTCTGATTGAACTAATAGGTACCTCGTGTATGTAGTTTCAATAAGCAGGTCGTATAAAACCTGTCGGATTGCTTAACGTAGTAATATATGAAATATGAAATGACTACAGTAATTTTAATTGTAATCTGTATTGTTAGTCTTAACTTATTTTCTGTGGAAAAGCGAAAATGTTTAGGCCTGTCATTATATGTTTTACATATACGTTCAGTAAAACTTAGTGTTCAAACACGCGTGTGTTTTGAACACACGTACTCACATGAGTAGAGACTTTGGCAGTTATTTCACACAATATGGTTTTGTCGTTTTCTTTACACATTCGTGAAATAATTTATGAAAAATACGAATATATTTTTTTTTAAACTTGTAACATACTATGCTCAGTAATAGTGTTGCTTCAGTGTGTAAATAAAAACGTTAAGATATCCTATTTGGTAATGTAAGAGATGATTGCAGTTAGTATATTGAAAGGAATTCACTTATTTTGGAAGGAGACTGTTAGTGGTAGAACTATAACTTTAGCAAGCAGTGAATCCATTAATAATCGATCAGCCACCAAAGCAGTAATCTTGGTACGAAGCAGAACTTATTTAAAACGTGATATTAAAGAAAGCGATTTGTTAATTTTTGTTGTAAGCAAAGTTTTGTTTATTTATTATTTATAAAATAAATGTTGACAAACTAGACGGCCATTACGACTAGGTTGGGTTAGATTACGTGTTCACAAACCCTTATATTATACGTTATTTAAAAAATAATAATTTTCAAAATTGGTTAAAATAATTTTTGACATTTTATTTTTGCTAATTTCTTGTAATTGTGTTTCTGTAGATAAAATGTAAATTTAAAAAAATTGAGAATAAGCTATTTGTTCTAAACACTGGTAAATGTATTCTGTACACCGTAATTATTGCGGTACCAGTTTATTGGTTGCACAATTAACGAAATGCAGTTGATATTAACGAATAAAAGAAGATCTCTATATAGCCTACAATAAACCAAATAGCAGTCTACATAAATGCAATGTCACGATCGCTGGGTAATTAAAAACTAAATCAGTACATATGTTAAATTAAAATCAAGCCGTAAGTGCAAGTTAATGTTTCAAATTAAACCTGTTATTTTTTAAAGTACATAAAAGTCGATTCGAACTAGAAAGCAGTGGTTTATGCAAACATGGACAGTTTGCGTGAAATGAAAAGTGGTTGCAGGTCAGGTTAGGTAACCTTCTGTGCGTTCTTATGAATGCCGAGATTAAACGTTTCTATGCACACATGTGCTGCTTTCTTCTTGTTTATGGTACACAAAACTGTAATTCGTTAATATTTTCCAAGCCGTAGTGGCACAGTGTAAATAATTTTAAAATAAAAATTGTGTTCCAAATCATATTTTTAAAACATCATGTATTAAAATTTAAAAAACCGAACTTTTTTAATTATTACTTTGTCACTATGACTTTATCATAACAGCAATAACAACTAACACATTATATTGCAAAGTCGTATTGAGGCACTTCAATTTGTGTGGACCTCGCAGGGGGTGCAGACTAGCAGCATCTATTGAGAGGATTTAGACGTCCCTCGCGGTACCCGAGTCTAATAAACACTTACACTTACAACACTACACTTACGACTTTAACACTTTACACTCACACTTACATTTAGGGAAGCGATAATAGCCTCAATGTGCTTTTCGCCTTAAAATAACAACAAAAAAACAACAACAAAATCAATTGGTGTGGATTGCTTTAACTAGTTGGCTAATAACTATTTATTATCGCATACAATCACGTGCTGAAGTGAAGGTAACAGTTCGACAAGGTTTATCAGCTAATTTAATAACTACACCATACTTTTGTTGAAGATAATTAACATAACAAAATCGCAATAAACGAACAATTTATACGAATATGCTGAAAAAAAGTGTACTTGAACTGCAACTATACTGAGAACATTATAGGGCCTATACATGTAGGCGTATGAAGACAACTTCACTCATGATTCAGCTTTTTGTGATCTAACTTCTCCATTTTATGTCACTTAGACAATTGAATACAGAATGAACATATTTCACAGGATAAGAGTGAATAGAACCTATGTCATGGCTCCCACCTTCCGGAGGTATTTAAGGGGTAGTGTGTATCGCACAGAACCTCTGACCGTCCATGAGTCAAAAAGAAACAATAGTTCAAAGTGTAACATCCATTTAACACTGTTAGCCTGAGAGTGACGCCCGATCCAAAGAAGTAGGTATAATGCCAGCACAGGAGCGATGGAGGTCAAATTAAACACCTGAGCTGGTACAATTGGAGTCTTTAAAATCCCTAATTATTTCTTTTTTAAGATAAAAAAACACATCGCAATACACAAAATGTCAAAAAACTAATAGGATTGAAAAATAACATGTAAATGAATATTATAGTACGCGACATTCAAACTTGGTAAAACAAGTTTAAAAATTTTTATCTATTAAATAAGCAAAATTTAATTTTAATTACGATGGTAAAATCAGACTGGAAAGTATTTTGTTGAAAATGCAGTTCGAAAACTATCGACAAAATTGGAAATTAATCTAAGGTATCTTCAGAATCTAATAAAACATTGTTCATTTATCTCAAATCAGTACAAAAAATTAAAAATGAAAGAAATGATCGCTTAAGAGTAACTAAAAGAACTGTTCCTAAGAAGAAAAAATAAAGGGAATCCATTAAATTAAGATTTATATTTTTGTTCTTTTTCGATATTCAGTTGTTCTGAACAGTAAATTTCAGTTATTTCAAGTATTTTACACTGAATTCAGTTTTAGTAAAATTTCTATATAGGCCTAATTCGAAAGGTAAGAAATTTGGTTAAAAATTTAAAGCACTTTTAACTGAATGAATTATGTTTTGTTTAAATCGTTTCCAAAACAAAATACTTGATGGCCGAAAAACCCGGAAGAGATTTCTTTGTATGGTAAAATATTGCATTTCTTCCCACAGGTTATTGAATAGTAGTCTATCTGTACAGGATATCTACAAGAATACAGTAAATTATGCAAACTATACACGGAATCCCCGTTCCCGGCCTGATGAGCGGAGATACCTGTCGGCAAACTCGTGAACTAAGTACTAAAAGATGCGCCGTCTTCATTATTGTAATCTGCGCATATTTCGATAGGTGAAAAAAAGACAGAAAATTGTCAAACAAATAATATATTACTTTATTCAATAAATTTTATTTTATTTCTAAAACTTTACGGTCCGTTTGTAAGCGGTGATGTAATTTTACATTTTAAAAAATTATTTATTAAAGTCTGTTGCTGTTTAAAAAAAAAACAACAAAAAGTAGCCACTCGAGTAAACATTGTTTCTTGTCTATTGGCAGCAGTTCTGGTAATAAGTAATTATTGATATACAAAAATAGCTTTACTCTGCTAAATACAATGATAGTTGAAAAATTCTCGCTAATTTCTCTTTCTCTCTCGCTCTATTTTCTAGTAAAAGCAATAAATTATTATAAAATTGTATGGTAATTTACAAATACATTAGGACCGGTTGTTAACATTTATTTAAATACAGAAAATGTTTAATGCAAAATTAATAAAGTTATGATTGCATACAAAATAAGTAGTGCAAAAATAAACACAACTTACCCCTGGTGGAAAATCAATTAATTACGTTTTCCTCAAATAATTGTTGATGAAATTAAAGCTACAGTTCCTTAATTCAAGACAATGTAGTGAAATTTTAAATAAAAAAAATATTGCTCCAAAGTACAGATTTGATTCGTTTAACAAACTGAAGTCTGGTTGCTTTTTGTTTTCTTTCATTTTAATTTTGAAAAGTAAATATCTTTATTGAAATGTGCTCTATTAATCAGATTAAGAGATTTTTTTCAACAAAATAGTTTACAATAGAAACTTTAAAAATTTTAAATGACCTGAAAAACGTACGAATAACGTAGGTGTAAGTCAAGTTCGTTTGAAATGTATCAATTCTTTTTATCGACGTATGCCTACTTTTAAACCTACACACCTAGCCTACACACAGTTGATATAGCCTACATTTACGAAAAACTACTTTTTGAGCTCACGAGCCTGAAATCTAAGTCATTATGCAAACCCTAAGATATAATTTTTCACAATTTCCATACTTTCTTCATGCGTTACTTACTTCTTATGCATTAATGTGGTGATAGTAGCCTATATATTATAGGCCGATATTCGAATAGAAAAAAAAGTAAAAATGAATATTTTGTGGGATGCAAAATTAAAGGTTTTGTTGAAAACAAAAAATAACCTAAAATATTGAAACAAAAATTTTAAATTGTGTTGGAACCAAACATTAAGTCTATGTTAACGCGGACTATTAGCCTATTATACGACAACGGACCCTGTGACTTACAATTGTAGCTCATTATTTAACAGATTTCATTTAAATTAAGGTATAATTTAGGCTATAATAATTTTTAAGAAAACAATTAACATATTGTTGTGATATGCTATGTTTACACGTAGCCCTACTTTTTTAAAGTTAATTAATTGTATGAGACTCGTTGCTATAATTAACAAAGTTTCACACTTCTCCACATATTCTTCCGCTTCCTAACCCATTGCATTATGGGAATAATGTATCACAGTTTTTGTGAAGGTATCATACTATAGGCTTATCCATTGTCTGATACTTACGAAACCAGCTGTTAACTTCTGGTCTGCTGGTTACCTATTTACTGGTATGATATTTTAATTCCTCCTTCAATGATGAAGATGTCACAATTCTCAACAATAAAATGATGAAAATTCTTAACAATAAAATGTTCTTGTGATTTGTGATACAAAGCGCGTTCGTTTTAACAATTATAATAATACGTCTCAGCGTAAAAGCTTAAGGAATTCCACTTATTTATAAAGTTTTCACTGAATTTCAACAAATATTGAAATTTAACAGATCAATATAATTTTGCACAATTTCAATAATTAGTTTGTAACACTTAAAGTAAACAAATGGCGTGTAAAACCTTGCCATAACTTCAAAACTGTGGTTCTGTCGAAATAATCGAAAATATTTTCTCAATATCGCTTTATTAGATGTTGCTCAATATACGAACATTCATATTGATTTATATGACCAAAAGTTTACAAAATCGCTTTCGAAAAATTAAGCAGACTTTTAGTTTGTGTCAATATTTCCAGAATCGAATATTTTCAATGAAATAGTAACTTGTACGTTATGTTAAGGTAGTTAAGGGCAATTTAGAACAAAATTAAATTAATGTTGCCGAATATATTAATTTAAAAATTATTAAATCGCTTAAAACAATATATATATATATATATATATATATATATATATATATATATATATACAGTAGGCTATGTATATTTGCGGTTAATTTAATCATTTAATTAACTGACAGCTTAAGCTGTTAAAAGAGTTGAAGAAGTAGTGGATAGGAAAATATCAAAAATGTATTTTTTTGAACGAGCACTCTCAGGTTCTATTTACAGATCTAACTTACTGTATTAGTGAAATTTATTTTATTTGTAGTTTATGGTAGCAATAATGCCATAGGTCATCATTACAAATTATATTAGTGTCGTATTTAATGAGTCTTTCATGTAAAGATACCAGTTTTTTGTTTAAAAACGTGTATGTTTCAAGAGGAATTCAAATTTTTTTTATATACCAGGATTTAGATTCATTTTTGTGCTCACATGGCTTCAAAATAATTTCGGAGAGGGTACCAAAAAAGCAATGTGTCAGTGGTGGTGTATTTTTCTTGCACTTATATGCCTATTTTTTTATTATTTCTATGTTTAAAGGTAGATAAGTTAATTAAGTGTTCAACAAATTATTTTAATAATTTTGTAATCGACGTTTACTAGCCCACTGCAAAAAATGATGTTTCTCACAACAAAGTCCCTTACTTCTTCTTGCTAAGTGAGTCTACAGGTGGAAGGATGGAAGGACCTACGTGTAACATATTGTCCATGTCACCAGGTGCGAACAATCTCAGTGGAAGGGAAGCGTTAGTGAATGGGTGTACATGAATTAATAAAACAAATGAAAACACATTTAGAGTAAGCGCTCATGGTATCGAACAGTGCCAACAACAACTGCCTCTAACCGAGGCGCCAACAATGGATCTTAAACAAATATAAACAAAAACCCAAGCCACAATAACAAGTAAAACATTGACAAGATAAATACGCGTACAAAACAATATTTTAAACTTTTGTTTTTGTTCGTGCAGAGACGATATGTTTTACAATTAAATGTTCCTATTTTGTAAACTTTTTGTAGCCTAATTTTAGTTAACTTCAAAAGAATTTAAAGAACGTAAAGAAGTCCTTCTATAGTTTGAAAATACAAAACACAGAGTAAAAAATATACGTTATTTTTAATTTCATTACTTTTTTTACGAATACAATAAATAAATTATCGTCCAAGAGAAGAATTTGACACGGAGTTTTGCTTTAGTATAAGTTGTTTAATCACTGCAATTAACAGTTAACATGAATATTTACAAACAATATCTTATAATTAATTGTTTAAAAGTAAGTATGCAAAAATGTTGCTTGACAGATATTTATTTTTTGTCAATGGAAATAAAGTTTATTTTGTGCATTGTTTAAAGAATTCATCAATTCAATTTTGGATTTTTAAAGACAGAAAACAGAACTTAATTTTTATTCTGTTAATTTATTTACCGACAATTGTGTAAACTGAAGATTACAATTTAAAAACGTTTTAAACTCTTTACAACTTTATGCGGCACTTGACTTACGTAAAGCACTATTAAAAATTTGAATTATTGTGTAATTTGTCTACATTATAAACAAATAAATGATTACAAATAAAATAGCAAGCGATAATAAATTGTCTTTGCTAATGATATACGAGTATATCAAAATTATCATAATTTTCCAAAAAAAATCCAGATATTTATTTTTACTTAAAGACAATATTATTTTTATTTAAACAATATATAATGAATTAAAACACATAATTTTATTGTTTCAGATAACACATATCTTAGACAAGTGTTTTTTACAATCTTATAGCCTATATCCATTTGTACATACAACGATTTAGTTGACAGAATTTAAATAAAAATTAATATTTTTTAAAAATATACATGGTCTAAAGTGATCACTGAAAAAACTTAATTTTATTACTTCAATGTACATTAATAAATGTACGATTTATACTTAGGCCTATAAATTTTTAAACTGATATAACGATACATTTTACATTTATTTGTTCAAAATTTTAGTTGGTAAATTTTAAGTTTAATTTAATTGAAAAAAATTAATTCATCGTTACTTGGTTTAATTTACAACAATAATAATCCAACTTTCAAAAAATAATATCGCTTTTTGAAAAAAAATTGGTAGATTACAACAATTTACGTTGGTAATTTACACCAAAAATCTAATTACTTTCCTTTAATCAATCCATACATTTATAAATGAATTCTTAAAATCCTGATAAATCCTTTTTAACAAAATAAATTCTTCAGGTGTAAATTAAATTTCACTTAATTAATGGTCAATTAAAAGACAAGGCAGCTGGAAAATTTAATTCGCAATTAAGACATCGACTTTAGCTAACCTTTAATTACGTTTTCAGACAAACTCCTGATTGCTTCCATCTCGCTTTGGATAAGAAGCTACGTTATTATTGTAACTGACTACAGACTTAATGTGTTAATTTATTTACAGCATTACTGTACAACATAATTACACTTATACGTGTAATATACGGTACTTTATATAATATATAATACAATTTATAAAAATAGGATAAAGCAGAAAATTCTTTTTTATTTATTTCAAAACAACTTTCTTTATTTATTTCAGAACAATACTATTTAAGGTTTTCATGTTAACATAATGCTTTTAATATAAGTTTAGTTTTATTAAATACTACGCAATTTTACTATAAGTTAGTTTGTTTTCAATTTAGGCTCTATTTGCTGTGACTATTCTTTAAATCTCGGGTTACTGGTTGGAAAGTTCAGATATACATTTATAGTTATATTCACTTATGTTTTTATACATACACAATTTACAAATTACACTTACTTTAAAATTTAAGTTATCAGTTAAATTTATGTCCAACGTTTAAAATCTCACGAAAAATGTATAGTTCTTTTTAAAATTATTTGTTTTGTTATTAATTTGAACTTTATTATATTAATAATTAAGAAAAACTTTATCGAAATTTTATCGTCGAAAAGGTTTATAAGTTACCTTTTATTTGTAGGTTAGTTTATTTAACGTATCTTTAATTTTTACTATTCTTGAAATGAATATTATTTTAAATATTTATATTTCTTTAGTCTTATTTCTTACAATACAATATTTCTTGATTTTAATATAATTAAAAAAAAATTTTTTTAGTCTTTATCAATTTCTTTTTTGCACGTTTAGTAGCCTATTTAAAGCTCTACTACATTATTGCAACCTTTTTACTGCGACACTATCATCGGTCATTCATTATACTTTACACTAATTACAATGTTAGTGGTCTGTCTATGGCCTATATTTTTCATGTAAATTATCAGTTCAATTTAATAGTCAGCTGTTATCGTCATAATTTTAAGCTTTTTAAACGATTCCGAACTATTAACCTAATCTATACATATTTTATAACTTTAAACAAAATATATTAATAGGTCAGCTCTTAAATATCAGTCTCAACACACACACACACACACACACACACACACACACACACACACACACACACACACACACACACACACACACACACACACACACACACACACACACACACACACACACACACACACACACACACACACACACACACACACACACACACACACACACACACACACACACACACACACACACACACACACACACACACACACACACACACACACACACACACACACACACACACACACACACACACACACACACACACACACACACACACACACACACACACACACACACACACACACACACACACACACACACACACACATTGTTTTCATAATGTAAGCAAATTTTGTTAGCAATAATTGTGTTTGTAAACGTTTCAATTGTTTAATTTTTAAAATATCTGTTACAAAAAAGGTGTATTAAAAATGCGAAAGTTTGAAAAGTTATCTAAAAAATTCTAGTTCGTTTTAACAATGTAATTTTATTTATTTTTTTTTTTTTTTAAGACGAAAATCACATTGAGGCTATTATCGCCTCCCTAAATATAAGTGTGAGTATAAAGTGATAAAGTCGTAAGTGTAGTGTTGTGTGTGTGTTGTGTGTGTGTGTGTGTGTGTGTGTATATGTGTGTGTGTGTGTGTGTGTGTGTGTGTGTGTGTGTGTGTGTGTGTGTGTGTGTGTGTGTTAAGACTCGGGTACCGCGAGGAACGTCTAAATCCTCTCAATAGGTGCAGCTAGTCTGCACCCCCTGCGGGGTAACAATGTAAAAATAACGAAGAAGGTTGAAAATGCAAAAAAATTTCAATTTTGAAAATCTGCTTTTGAAAATACGTTTTTTACATTTTTTCTATTTTATCTACAATCTTACTAAAATTTTAATTAGGATAGTTTTTGAAGGATTGTTTCTTAAAATACGATAAACACCAGAAATACCTGTATAAACCCGAAGTCAGACATAGTACGGTTCGATTCTAAACTAAAAAGTTGCATTTTCGTTTCTTTTGATTCGCCCTAATACCGTTATGTTTAATTTTTATACTTTTTACGTTGTACATATTTTCAGTTCTGAATCTTCCTATTGAATTCAATAGATGAACAATTATCAGTCGATTTTCTTATATACAATCTAATTAAAACAGAGTGCTTTAGATATAAACTTGATAAAAATATAACACAAATATGGAAAAACATCCATAAAAGTATATGGTGGAGTAGACTGACATACCTTATATTATATAATAGACGCATGACAGGTGCAAGATATATTTGCCATGTTCTAACGACACTATGTAACTCTGTCCAAGAATCCTGTCTATGCGTCTTGGAGACGGATATGGGAAAGTAGCACCGTCGCAACCTTCACCCTGAACTTCATCCAAGACAAAACTCAACACTGACACTAAGCTCACTTAAACTCACCAAACCTAACCTAATCGTACCCTAACCTATGCAAGACTAAACTCGGATCCTCATTTGCCATCCAAAATATTATAAACCTATTCAAAACTCAACAAAAAGACCTAAGCAGCAACATCCAAATGAATAAATTAACTTTGAACAGAGAAAGTAGAGGTTATGTTACGTAAATTGTAAAACGCTAGGTTTTGATTCACTCTTTTGTGGAATATCACGCAATAGCTGCCTTACTTTCTCAGTACAGTAACGTCGGCCTACAAAGAAACACTCTTTATTTTTGTTCTTCTTTTCTTTATATCTCTTATACTGAAACATTTGATAAACAAATAAAATAGCAACTGTTCACTTCAAGCGTGCTAGTTAGTGTAAGTGCTAGTTAGTGTATTGTTAGTGCAAATACAACAATTAGAGTTTCGATGTTTTAATTCTAATGTGGAAATGAAGAGTAAATGAGTGCAGTGTTAACACGAAAAGTATGCATTAATTTGCATTACAACAGTTGTAAACAATATTTGTAAAACATTTAATATTTTTAATAACACACATTTATTATTGTTAATTAGAAATAATTAGAAATAAGAAATTTACAATCCGGAATTATAGCATTAAAAACTCGCTTACATTCACCATAAACTGTAGGCCTACCTATCTGCTATAATGTAAACCTGCAATTCGGTAGACTTAACTCTAGCCACTTCCGTCCCTTCTTTAGGCCTATACGCAAGCCAGTAACCTAGGACTACCTCAAGCAACTTAACCAGTTTTTTATTTTTTTCGCGATAACGTAGGCCTCATTCTAGCAACTGAAATGTCTCTATCTGTCTGCCGGTAACCTAGGACTACCTCAAGCAACTTAACTGGCTCTTTATTTGTCTGTCGATTACGTAGGCCTCATTCTAGCAACTGAAATGTCTCTATCTGTCTGCCGGTAACCTACGACTACCTCAAGCAACTTAACTGGCTCTTTATTTATCTGACGATTACGTAGGCCTCATTCTAGCAACTAAATGTCTCTATCTGTCTGCCGGTAACCTACGACTACCTCAAGCAACTTAACTGGCTCTTTATTTGTCTGTCGATTACGTAGGCCTCATTCTAGCAACTGAAATGTCTCTATCTGTCTGCCGGTAACCTAGGACTACCTCAAGCAACTTAACTGGCTCTTTATTTATCTGACGATTACGTAGGCCTCCCTCATTCTAGCAACTAAATGTCTCTATCTGTCTGCCGGTAATCTAGGACTACCTCAAGCAACTTAACTGGCTCTTTATTTGTCTGTCGATTACGTAGGCCTCATTCTAGCAACTGAAATGTCTCTATCTGTCTGCCGGTAACCTAGGACTACCTCAAGCAACTTAACTGGCTCTTTATTTATCTGACGATTACGTAGGCCTTCCTCATTCTAGCAACTAAATGTCTCTATCTGTCTGCCGGTAACCTACGACTACCTCAAGCAACTTAACTGGCTCTTTATTTGTCTGTCGATTACGTAGGCCTCATTCTAGCAACTGAAATGTCTCTATCTGTCTGCCGGTAACCTAGGACTACCTCAAGCAACTTAACTGGCTCTTTATTTATCTGACGATTACGTAGGCCTCCCTCATTCTAGCAACTAAATGTCTCTATCTGTCTGCCGGTAATCTAGGACTACCTCGAACAACTTAACTGGCTCTTTATTTATCTGTCGATTACGTAGGCCTCATTCTAGCAACTAAATGTCTCTATCTGTTTGCCGGTAACCTAGAACTACCTCAAGCAACTTAACTGGCTCTTTATTTATCTGACGATTACGTAGGCCTCCCTCATTCTAGCAACTAAATGTCTCTATCTGTCTGCCGGTAATCTAGGACTACCTCAAGCAACTTAACTGGCTCTTTATTTATCTGACGATTACGTAGGCCTCATTCTAGCAACTAAATGTCTCTATCTGTCTGCCGGTAACCTACGACTACCTCAAGCAACTTAACTGGCTCTTTATTTATCTGACGATTACGTAGGCCTCCCTCATTCTAGCAACTAAATGTCTCTATCTGTCTGCCGGTAATCTAGGACTACCTCAAGCAACTTAACTGCTCTTTATTTATCTGACGATTACGTAGGCCTCATTCTAGCAACTAAATGTCTCTATCTGTCTGCCGGTAACCTACGACTACCTCAAGCAACTTAACTGGCTCTTTATTTATCTGACGATTACGTAGGCCTCATTCTAGCAACTAAATGTCTCTATCTGTCTGCTAGTAATCTAGGACTACTTAAAGCAACTTAACTGGCTCTTTATTTATCTGACGATTACGTAGGCCTCATTCTAGCAACTAAATGTCTCTATCTGTCTGCTAGTAATCTAGGACTACTTAAAGCAACTTAACTGGCTTTTTATTTATCTGCCTAACTGCAGCAACTTAACGATAAGTTGGAACACTAATTATTGTGTAGAATATCTCAGCCCAAACTTCGGAAATGTAGAGCTGTTACAAACGTGTTTATCTTTTCAAAATGTGTAAAAGATTCAAAATGTATTCAAGAAGTTTAAAAGAGAGATATGTCACAAATACATTTTTGCAAAGATGTTGCAGTAAAAAACTTAAGTTGGTGATCACTACTATGTTACATATTTTGACTTCAGAAAAATTCAATGTTATAACAGATATTGGCTAAACATTTGTAATTCATTAAAATATTAGAAAAAAACACGAAAGTAATCGAAGTTTTGCACCTCATTGCATTACGGTATTACCTGATTAATATCTTTCAAGGTTTAATTAGCCTTGGTGCAGCAAGACCAGTTAGTTTATTATAAGTGCTGTTTTAAGCATGTATTGCTATTGGTTCATTTCTCATTAAGGCACTTGTCTTCGGAATGGTTTATGGCAATAATTTATAGTTTATTCTAGCCCCTTCCCTCCGTTTATTGCGTGTTAGAGTGGGGCAAGTTTTGCATTAACTCAAGAAAAATAAAATACATTATTAAAGTGGAGAATAAACCAGATCTGTAATAACCATTGTGATCTAATCTAAATTGTAGGCCTATAGTATGTTATGAAGCATTGAACAAATAAATACAAACATTTTAAGCCATATAACAGGTAGGCAGAGAAGAGCCAAATCGAATGAATATTCTTCGTCACGGGTTTAACAAAATGAAGCATTTACCAGAACCGTGTAGTGTTGTAAGGAGTAATAATACAGTATGGCTCGCAAATATAGAGTTTTTTTAAATAAGTCATTTTAATAGCCCAAGATTGATGAAAATCCATATTTCCGTGCATTTTACTTAAATTTCAGTTTTTTTACTTTATAAAATATTTTTTAATGTGTCTGCGCTCGTTTTAAAGAAAATATTAATCTTCCTGAATTCAGTGACAAATTGTTTTCAGTGTCTTTTAAAAATCAGTTTCCAGAACAACTTTAAAGTTACCAACTATAAATTTAATGTATTTATAGTAACATAACTAAATCTTAAAATGAATTGAATACTGACAAAAAATTTCAAACGCAATACACTTCGGGAAAAAAAAAGTAATAAAATGAAAAAAATAAGTAAAGTGGGAATATTTTAAAAGTTATCGTAAGTGTTATAAACAAAAGTTTATAACAGAATAATTATTCCAAAAATAGTAAAAATCTCTTATCTGTATAAAACAATATTTGCTTTTCATGAGATACAAGCTGACTAAAGTGATACAGAGTACAACTTCCCGGGTGGAGAAATAGAGCTTTATTTATGAGTGAAAATTTCATTTTGATTATGAAACATATTTTTTACGGATGTTGGTAAGTAGGTGCAGACATTTCTTATGACATATTATTAGAGAACGTTTTCCTTAGTTTAGTTTCTTCAAAATCAGCGACAGTTAAATGGACGTTCAAATTGCTGAGATGTTGAAAAGTATGTGAGCTGCAAAGGACTACATGCAATGTTTATTTTTTTTAATAACAGAAGTGTTTTTTTTACGTAACCGGCAGTACTAACCTGTGTACCGCCTTTTCGAATACGAGATAATTTCACGTTTTAACAAATTCGTTCATGTCTCAATAAAATAGGCAAAAAAAGTAGTTGTTATTTAATATTGTACACTGAGCCTGTAATTTGATTCCTAATTAAAAATCATCCTAATTTTATCAGTAAGAGTTCACATATTTGAAATTTCGTCATTTTAGAATTTTTTTAAAAATTTGATTACTTTATGTTTCAAGAAAATATTTAATAGTAAAATCGTATTACTACTTAGATTGCACATTAGGAAATAGTATGCTATCTTCATGTTTGACTAAAGCCAAAAAAAATATATTTACGTTCCTTTAAATTTTATTTACGTTAATAATATAAGGAAGTTGTCTTATACACTGCAAAATTCCCTGTTCCTTTAAGAAACCCTCCCCCCAAAATTGAACACGTTTATAAGTTTTTAACTAATTTTTTAATTCAAAAGTTGTAATGTTGTCAAATTTTAAATCAGTATAAACGATTATAGGAAACAGTTAAATAAGCTTCGTGTGAATTTGAGTCTTTAGCCTAGAAAGATTTATGCCATAGTGTATGTTATTCCATGTACTTTATTTTACGAAACGACAATATTATTCATAACTAATAGTATCCATAACGATAATAGTATTCAGTAATAAAGATAATAACGATAATGATAATAGTATTCAATAGAAACGATAATAGTATTAAGTAATAATGATAGTAACGATAATGACGATAACGATAATGATAACAGCATTCAGTAGTAACTATAATAGTATTTAGTAATAACGATAATGACGATAATAGTATTAAGTAATAACAATAGTAACGGAAATGACGATAACGATAATAATATCATTCACTAGTAACGATAATAGTATTTAGTAGTAACGATAGTAACGATAATGACGATAACGATAATGATAACAGCATTCAGTAGTAACGATAATATTATTTAGTAATAACGATAACAAAGATAATGACGATAATGATAATGA